>WOVY01009777.1:240000-490000 GCA_013436015.1 Rhipicephalus annulatus | reverse complement strand
AGCCTCGCCCTCAAGAGTAGAACGCAGCCCGTGCACCTCGCCACCAATCATATTTCAAGTAAAGGAACGTTTGTGCGCGTAACAATCGCCGCTTCAGACTATCCAAGAAAGTCTATTGCAAATACAGTTGCGATGTGCCCACTACATCGTAATTCTTGCTTTCGCAAATTGGCGAAGTGCCCTCAGCGGGTGCGCATAAGGTAATGAATGGGCAGTTTTAACAATCCCCTTGTGGCGCTGTTTATATTTTGGTAACGCCCGGTGCGATTCTACGCTCC
Organism: Rhipicephalus annulatus; assembly: GCA_013436015.1. Classification (NCBI taxonomy): domain Eukaryota; kingdom Metazoa; phylum Arthropoda; class Arachnida; order Ixodida; family Ixodidae; genus Rhipicephalus; species Rhipicephalus annulatus. The sequence goes on along the minus strand of WOVY01009777.1, from coordinate 489,722 downwards.
TGCTATGGCATATTGCCTATACGTTGAGGAGCCTCCTGCCCCTAAATGACATTTTCATAGTGTTTTTTTTTCAGAAACTTTAAGCACTAAAGGGACGGCGTGGTAGACATCTGATTTCCACGCTGAAGGTCTGGGTTCGTTTCTCACTCCAAACATTTATAATTAATTATTTATTTGCATCTGTCTTTAATTTTCGCTCACAGCCAACGTCGCCACTACTGACGCCGGAATTTCTGCGAAGCGAGCTCTTTGACACTATCTTGTTAATAATCAATCGCGTTAGAAGCAGAATAAAACAGTTATACAATGACATAGACCTATTACATTTGCAGCATCAAAACTGATAGATTGTTTTCTTTGTTATCTTATTTTTATGGTCTTTTATGAGCGCAAGAGTTAATCTGTGTGCATAGCGCAGCAACTGATTGTATTGTAACGCAGTCACCTGGCATCAGCATATCTACATATTGGTTTCTGCCGTTCTTCCTTAACAAGGTACGGAGTAGCAAGCTGGAGACTCGTTCCCCAGGCAGAAACTACAGTTATGTTCATTATGTTCCCTGTTCGTTATATTCGCTATAAGAGCCTCGTGTTGTCGAAGTTGGATTACTTGCCCCACCACGGTGGACTAGTGGCTATAAGGTACTCGGCTGCTGACCCCCAGGTTGCGGGATCGATCGAACCCCAGCTGCGGCAGCTGCATTTTCGATGGAGGCGAAAATGCTGTAGGAGAGAATGCTCAGATTCGGGTGCTCGTTAAAGAACCCCTGGTGGTCGCAATTTCCGGAGCCCTCCACTACGGCGTTTCTCATAATCATATGGTGATTTGGGGACCTAAAACTCCACATATCACTCAATCAAGTTGGATTGCTTTAATCACAGGGTCATCTTCTATTTGCTGCCAAGGATGTACAGGTTTCGAAATTCTTTGAAAGTATAGATTAGAGAACTGTACTTCGTTCTGCTGCGCTTTCTTCTTTTTGGGGCATGCCATAGAGTAACGATTGCTATTGGGGCTAGTTAGTTCGCACGCGTGCGTCCACCTTGGTTGGGGTTATACGTTCTTCACACTAATATTCACTGATTAGTCAGCACTTGTCCTGTCGGCTCATTCTTGTGTTTTCACGCTGATGTTTCCGGCATGTTAAAAAACCACCCAAAGGGAAGTGAACAAAGGCTTTCATTACTTGCACACTTGATGTTATTAAAGAAATATCGTTGACAGAAAAAATAATAATTGCTACTTACAGGCAAAGATTGCTGCTTAGAAACGGCCTAGATAGGTGTACTTTGTACAAAAATCACCATAAGGAATGCGCATATTGTATTTATATCCGTGTAGTGCGTTATTAAAAGGAACGACGACCTCTTAGTAAGGCAAAACTCCACGTCCTGCTGTACCTCTTCCGGGTACATGTGCACCAAATTATCCTTAAGTATTTTTGTATGCAATATTCTGTCCCGCGGAATGCTACATTACGGCAGCATGGCTTATACAACCCGTCGGTATATATTTAGATGGCACTGCTACATTGTCAGAATGGCCTCGCACTTTGTTTGGGTCAGTGGCTAAGTCGTGATATCACGGGCCACAGAATACGGTCACTCCAATTTGTTTCAAGGAAGCCCTATACTTTCAATATAAATGCACAAAATGCAAGAATTCCTTTGCGCCTGCTGGACTGCGGGGACTTTGGAGCTATTGGCACTGTCTACGGCCAATAGGCAGCACGTGAAGTAAACCAATACGGCGTTCCGGAGGACGATAGCGAGCGAGTATATGAGGGCATGGAAGCATGCATGTACAACTTGTTTCGACAAATGTAACCCTATACAGGCCGCTTTCATGACATGGCACCAAGTTACACATTGAAATAGAGTACAATTGAATGGCAAAAGAATGACAATGAATGGCAAAAGAGTATAATATCGTAAAACAACGATTTATATGGTGGCAAAGATGAAGAAGCCTTGGTACAATTTGCGAGCATCAATTACCGCTTCGTTCGCCGCATTGACCTGCTTTTGTCCACAGATGTCGAATTTGTTTCCCATGAATAAACGATACATACCATTTGCGGCTGCCGTGCCACTTTGTTTTAACTAAACAGCGGATTCGTTATTTTATGTATATTGGGACCCTGCTCACGTACTTAGTGTCTTGAAAGGCCTCATGGGAGGTTTACATAGAGGAAAGGGGTAGAAATACACTATACATGCCGTATGCGACGCTTCGTCACTTGCGGAAACAAATTTTTTCAAGCTGGACTGATGTGAAGGAATACGGTTATGCCTCTATAATTGGAAAAAAATTTTAAACTTGAATCACTTCTACCACGTAAATAAAAGTTGAGATTGATTTGATTGATCATGAGCATTAAGCTCGGTAAACAAAGACTTGACTGGGGTCGGCAAATTTATTATGTTTTTGTAGTCTTGTTAGGAAAGATGCACATGTTTTTTCTTTAGGGGGGGGGGGATTGTGAAGAGTTGGGAAATTGGCTGAAATTAGGAAGCGCTCAGGAGATACTTTAACGTATATATGTTTATCTTCAGTACTGCAATGCATAAGATTAAACCAAGATGGCTTCGTAACGTCGTAGGCTGATTTTTGAAGGGGAGTCAGAACAGGAAAATTCTCATCAAACACTTAAACGTGCACGCGCACGTATGAGTTTTTTGCTTGCACATGTCTAGTTCGTATTTTCTTTTTCTCCCACTTTTCGTTTTAAAATGCCATACAATCAAGCGTATTGAAGTGGCACAAACTTGCCTATCGATTACCACACATCCAATAACCACGCATATATTTCACTAAAATGAACGCGAAAATATTTTGTACGTGAATCTTGTTTCTGCTTCGCAGCCCGGCGCCCGTGTCTTGGACACTACCCCTCAATCACGAGAAAGGCTCACGAAAGTTCTGTGCCTGCATGACAAGTGTTGGCAGGGCCCACAGTAGCCACATGAAAGAGCGTCGTCGGTTGATCTAGAGTCACTGTATATGCTTCTAAAAGTAGCATACACAGAAACTCTTGGTTGATCCTCCTCGAGACGTTTTTCTATATATCCGCTGTGCGGCGCGATTATCGTCGGACAGTTCGAACAATCCAAGGCGATTGTACTTGCTCACCGAGTTTACTTGCTGAAAAAGGGTGAAAGTTACACTCTTCATTTCGTTCGGCTGTCTTCTTCCCCCCTACTTATGCGTTGTTTTGCTTTTCTGTGAAACCTTTATGATCCCTCAACCACCCTTGCATCCCCCTTTCCCACGCCATACTCAAGTGAGCAGGAAATTACGGTTTCACCACCATATCCTTGCTTTTAGCTCTCACGTTTAATGCGAAAGCGAGTCTACTTTTACTCTCTCTCTCTCTCTCTCTCTCTCTCTATATATATATATATATATATATATATATATATATATATATATATATATAGACAGAGAGAGAGAGAGAGAGAGAGAGAGAGATCGTAATCAAATATCCTTGTTGATTTCACGGCAACGAGCAAGGATAACACGAAAGCAGCTATGTCACTAGTTCTGTGTGTAGAAGAAGTAGAAGGATAAGGTTATGAGAGGGATAACTCACTATATAGACACGTGTTAGAAACCTCCATTTGAGATTGCATTGAAGGGCATGTCGTGATACGCAACTGACGAAGACTGCGTGACCGAAGTTTGATGAAGTTAGTTGTGCACTCAGCTGGGCTAGCTTTCCGCGTCGTTAAACACATAAAAGGGTACGATAGCGACTTGTGCATTCCGCGGTCGTACATGACATGGACTTTAGGTTAGCGGTTTAGCGTTTCTGTTTTTTTTCTCCGTTACGTTCGCTAGAGGCCGAGACGGCTGTCGAAAGTGCACACGACGCAGATGTCACCGGCCAGTCTCTTATTTCGGTTTCCTACCACCCAACTACAGCACGGTGTAACAAGCTTTCTTCGCACGACCTGACAGCCTGCTCTCGGCCGGTGGCCTTCTCTTCGTCACGCAAAGGCATTCACTGTATAGGCCAGCGAGCATGAGAGCAGAGTGTGTGAGAGTCGTAAGGCCTGACGTGCCATCGCGTCCTCCCCCACGTCCTAAGCCAGGGCCAACTCTGCCTTGTTCGAGCGGAGAAAACACAAAGAACGTTCTGCTTTCCGAAAGGCTGCATCTCGGAACGGACGGCGAAACGCTGGCACCGCTCCTGGGAAGTGTGCGTGTGTAAAGGGGGCTGGAAGAGGGCAAAAGCAAGTAAGAAAATGAAGCCGCCCGAGACGTCAGCCGACAGCCTGCCCGCTGTTGCTGCTGGCTGAAAATAAAAGCGGAAAGCGTCTTACGCACAGAATGACCGCAACAGGGGAAGTTGATGGAAATAATAAGAAAGGATAAGAGGAGAGCAAAAAGTGCGTAGGTGGCGCTCAACGCAGCGTGTAACTGGCGAGGAGGACGGTCGAACAAAAAAAAAAAGGAGGAAGCCCCGTCGGCAAAGCGGAAAGCCGCAAGAGTCGACCAAAAAATGGCCGCTGCTCGGACATCCAGGTCATGCAAGATGGCCGCATAAAAATGCACCCGCATGAGACGACATCACGCGAAGAGACGCATATCCCACTTGAAGGGACGAATACAGTACAGGGGGTAGCAGTACTGGCTTCGGAGAGTTAGACAGAAAAAAACATAGCACAACAAATGACTGATACGCAGCAGATGTACGCCTCCAGATAGAACAAATAAATACAGCATCGCGCGAGTAAGAACGGATATTGAGATTATTTGGGACATACCTATAGGCTTCCCCGGAGGCTATAGGTGACATTCGGGGTGGAGGTGTTTTGCTTCTTTTAGTTGGTCTTTCGATATAAGCATGATCCACATATGTATTAATGAACATATCTCGAATTCATATTTGTGTTAAGCTGAGGCTAAAGTTACTGTATAGACGGTTTCAGCAGAGCCTGCCGGTCTCTGGCAACACCGTACGTTCACCGGAAAACCACCCCGGGAAACTTCCGGTTTAGATTGTTTTTGTGTGGTTTTATTGTTTGTTGTTGGCCGCGGCTGCTTGTGTTCCGATATTTCATGTGGATAAAAGTATTCTGATGAAGCGCTGGCAACTCGATCACAGCTGTGTCAAGCCAGGATGCAGTCTACAAGCCTGAATTATTTTATATGCTAGTCAACACGTTCTGTTTTCCGACCGATATATGACAATAGAAAGAGTGCCTGCATTGCAGTGATCACGCGAGAAAACTGGATTCCCACTAATTGCGCATAGGTTTATTCTGCCCACTTAATCAAAGGCAATGTGAAGCTCAGCACAGACTAATGGCACAGAGGCGATACTCAGAGGTTAGACTAGTCAAAGCCACCCGATTACTGGGAGCATATCACTCGTTGTCATCTTCCCCGTGGCAGATAAGTGTACTTACGCCTGAAATGGGTAGTAAAACGTGAAATCTAACGCTGAAAATCTATCGGAAAGATGTTTATTTTATATTTTGAGCGATATCAATGATGTGTACTGTTCGAAACAACACGGGGCACAATGCAGCAGCCGCGCTTAACATGAATCGCCGCTCCGTGTTCGTCGTGGTGCCCACGCTTTGTTGTCGTTGCATTTGTTTTTTTTAAGCGACGCCGGTGAGTGGGCTGTCATCTGTTCGAGCAAATTACTCATCACCTGTCTTTCTGCCGCTAATGAACATTGCCGCATTCTAGATAATTTATTGTTTGGGTGTGAACATGGACTTTAGGTTTACGTAGGATCAACTTGAAAGTCTTATTCATGAATAGCATATCGTAACTAAACCATAATAGTTCGCGTGACCCTGCAGCCACAGTTGACGTCATAACATCAGTAAATTTTAAAATTTCTTAGTCGCACAAACCGCTTGAATCACGAATGATTCCGATTGCCACTGATCTATTTGAAAAATGCCTGGTGTGACACAGGCGCAAAAATAAGTGTTTTATTCGTAAGTTGTGTGCTTAGATGAAATCACAAATATGTTCGCGGTTCGACAGGAGAAAAGGTTTTCAGCTCTAGTAAAAAAGCTGAGTAACTTCATTATGAATTGAGCAACTCTTCTCCTGCATGTCGATGATGTAGGTGTGCTTTGAGGACACAGACAGAGAAAAGACAGGTGTGCGCTGTCAATTGCCGGTCCGCGTCTTCAAAGAGCATCCACATAGTCGACATGCAGAACCAACTGACCCAATTAGGTTCGCTGACGAACATGTCCTGCAATTTATGCATTTTCTGTTTATATCGGCACGCCCACTATAAAAGGTAACACGGAGCAGGAGGCCGCGCTCATCGGAAGGACACGGCGGATTTTTTGCGCGGCGCCCGTCGGCCATGCAACCCGTGTAACCTGCAGCAGTGGCCGCGCCTGCACCTGCCGTGCGCTACGTCGAGCCCCTTCATGTAGCCGCTATACGTCGCTCCAAACCCATCCTAAGGAATGCGCCCGAAATAATAGAGCAGCAAACTCAAACATACCACGAAAACACCGACGGTACCATTTAAAAAGCATTACCGGAAGTGCCGCACCGGAATTGGGGTTGGCCGTTTGGCGCGAGCCAGTTTGTTTACAAACACCAAAACCGTCTATATAAGGGTGACATATGCAGAAACTCCAGCTAAAGCTATAAAGGGCCCGGAGTTCTGTGAGATGTCAGGGCACGTTAAAGAACCCCACATGGTGAACATTTCTGAAGCTCTCCACTACAGCGTCTCTCATGATAATATCGGAGTTTTGGCCCGTAAAATCTCAACAATTATTATTATATATAGCTGAATGTATGAAATAACATTCTCATAATTCGGCTCCATGGTTACTGCCTATCCTAAGTAGACATATGTAAGGAAGTTCTGCACACACACAGCTGTAAAATACAAGCCACCTAATTGGAAAAAAGAGAGAGAATAATGAGTTAAAAGGAAGCAACGTGCGTGACATTTTCTTTTCACATCCGGGTCAGCTCCTCCTCTGTGTATGTTGCCAGCCTGACTTTTCAATTCCGCTAACACTCAGCCATTCCTGACAACAAAGTGTCTTCAGTTCATGGGGTGTAGTTCCAAAGGTATACAGGTTTTTTGGTTACACGTGTGCTAAGTCTCAACTTGCTTTCTTCTTCAGAGCTTGACTGGTCGAACTGTTCTTGGCATTTTCCATCCCATCTCTTCAGATGGCTGATATGGGTGGTTGTCGAGTGGACCCCTTTTCTTCCACTCATTTCGGTCACTCTGTAGGTGTATGCCGAAAGAACTCCTGCCACTGTGAGTGGACCTCTAAACCTTTTCTGGGTTTTTGTTTGGGCACCAGTGTGCTCTGGAACGCAGTGAATGACCACTATAGTCTCCGACGTTCAACTTGTCTGCCTTAAAATGACGCTTGTCTAAGTACAGTTTTGACCTTCATTGCTGGCTGGCTATGTCCCTTAAGCTATCTCTTGAAGTTGCTCTGGGTATACCCACGCGTTATTCTCCGTGTTCAGCCCTCTGAGTACAGTATCTTGCATCTTTGGTTGATATATCTATGCAAGAGCTTGAAAGGGTAGTCGCTATTGAGGCAATGTATGCGGTGTTAAGGTAGTTTTCTACCTCCTTGGTCTTCCGATCCCAGTCCTTGTGAGTTAGGTCCTTGATCGTTGTCATAATACACACCACCAGAGTGCTGTTCACACGCTCTACCTGACCATTTGCCCTTGGATGGTCTGCAGTTTCACAGTGCGGGCGACACCATTTTCCTGACGGAAGGCTTCGAAGTCGTGGGACTTCAAGGAGGAACCACGGTCAGAGATGACGCACTCCGGAAGTTCGAACTCTGTTATGAGGTTCTGCATACACCACAACACATTTCTCGCCGAGGAGTCTCGGGCGGGTTAGAGGCGTACAAACTTGGTCAGATTATCCACCAGCACCAATATCCACTGGTTTTTCTTGGAACTTGGAACAACTTGAAATGGTCCCTTTCCAGGTGGTATCGAGTGCAGGAGCCCAGACTTATTTCCTCCTAGTACCTTTGCGATAAGACACACACAATAAAACACATACGAATGTGCTGGTGCATGTAGCGCTTCATCCGAGGAAACCAATAAGGTTCTTTGATTTTTGTCACCGCTCGGTCTGTAGCAAAATGTCCCTGTGTGTCATGAAACTTGACGCACAGTATTTTGCGCATGCTTTTAGGCATCACGGATAGAGGTAGTCCATTGTCTTCTAAGTAAAACAGTTTTCCGTCTCTCAGCCGTATGTTCTCAACCTTGGCGTTCTTTTCTTGGGTGATTTCTTTGACTCGCTTCTACAATATTTGTGCGAGCTTCGCCAAATCCGCATCAGAGCGTTGAATAATCACAACTTGCTCCTCTAATGCCACGGTAAGGCACACTTCGATCCTTGTATCGACAATCTCATCGAGAATGTCCTTCGGTGCTCCTACAGGTTCATGACTCATGTAGTCCCCATGTGCCATTTTCTCACCTGCTCGGTGTTTCACCTCAAAGTCATGTTCTTGGAGTAAATTGAACCATCTTGCTATTTGTGGTTCAAGAGACTTGTCTGCATTTAAATACACAATTGCTTGGCCATCTGTTACCAACGTCAGCGAATTGTCTAAGAAAAATGGATGTCTTTCCATAGTCCATACTATCGCCATCAGCTCCAGCTTTCCTGCATGGTAATTTCTCTCAGCCTCAGTGGTACGTTTACTAACACAAAACACCAAATGCCAGCGTCCCAACTCATCTTGTTCAAGGATCGTCCCCGCAAGTCTATGTCTGCTTGCGTCCGTGTGAAGCTCCGTCGAAGCCAAAGGATTGTACAACTACAGAACGGGTGGTGCGGCCAGTTCCTTTCTTGCCTTCAAGGCTTAATGGGGAATGAATCGTCTGAAAAATCCCGTTTGACCAAGAAATCTGCTTACACTGTGAACATCAGATGGCTTTCTGGCGTCCAATATGGCTTGTTGCTTCACTTCACCTGGCTGCAGGTCGCCCTTCACAATCTTGAAGCCTAAGTAATCGATTTCGTCACTTTCAAACACAGACTTAGATATTTTCAGGGTTATGCCCCCAGCTCGCAGGAAATATAGCACTTCTTTGAGCCAAACCAACAACTCTGCCTAATCCTTGGCTAAAATCAGCAGGTCGTCTATTTAACACAATACTAACAGTGTTGCGCAGAGGTCTGAGGACCTTGTCCAATAGGCGTTGAATTACAGCGAATCATTTCTCAATCCAAGCACCATACGTTCAAACTGCCCGGTATCATCAGGTGGCATGAATGCAGTCTTGGATTTCGATTCCTCATTTAGTGGAGGTTTAAGATATCCCTTTGCACAATCTGACACACAGTACACCTGTGCTCCGGAGAGTCATTGCAACTGGTCATAAATGTTTGGCAAGTAAAAGTGTTCCAGAACCGCCTGGCTATTTAGCGGTCGATAATCTATGACTAGACAATTTTCTCCATTCTTTTTTTTCACGAGTAGCACTGGGCCAGCGTACGGTGAAGATGTTTCGGTTACGATGCCAGTCTCCTTCCATATTCTCACAGGTATAGCGCACCACGGCAAGGACACACACAAAGGAGAGATGCACACACACACAGCGCTAACTTGCAACTAATGTTTTATTTGCGATCCCACACGCTGTTTATATAACAGTAGACGGATAAAGCATGGATAATGTCACGTCAAGAATACAGCACAGCCCATGCACGTGTCATCACCGATAGCGACAATCTACACTAGCCCGTCAAAGTGAAAATTTCAGATACTTCTTTTCTTTAGATGATAATGCTATGGAAGCCACACTCACACATTTTTCTTTCATTTTGTCTATTTCAAAAGCTTCAATAATTTCACGTGTGGTTCTGTCACGGGCCTTAAAGAGTATACGGGTGTTTTGGAACATAGGGATGCAACCGTACCTCTGACAGTGAAGGGCCAAATGACCACATACAGCTCTTTCTACATTGTACTTGTGTTCCTTTAGTCTTTCATTCACACACCTTCCAGATTGGCCTATGTATTCGCAACCGCAAGTCAAAGGAGTGCTATAGACAACACCACAACACCTATAGACAACTTTTGACTTGCGGTTGCGAATACATAGGCCAATCTGGAAGGTGTGTGAATGAAAGACTAAAGGAGCACAAGTACAATGTAGAAAGAGCTGTATGTGGTCATTTGGCCCTTCACTGTCAGAGGTGCGGTTGCATCCCTATGTTCCAAAACACCCGTATACTCTTTAAGGCCCGTGACAGAACCACACGTGAAATTATTGAAGCTTTTGAAATAGACAAAATGAAAGCAAAATGTGTGAGTGTGGCTTCCATAGCATTAACATCTAAAGAAAAGAAGTATCTGGAATTTTCACTTTCACGGGCTAGTGTGGATTGTCGCTATCGGCGATGACACGTGCATGGGCTGTGCTGTATTCTTGACGTGACATTATCCATGTTTTATCCGTCTACTGTTATATAAACAGCGTGTGTGATCGCAAATAAAACATTAGTTGCAAGTTAGCGCTGTGTGTGTGTGCATCTCTCCTTTGTGTGTGTCCTTGTCGTGGTGCGCTATACTAGTGAAAATGATGAATCCCAACCAACTAGCCCGGCAACGTGCCTTAGCTCCTTCCATACCTTGACATTTCCTTCGACCGCCTTTCTTCCTTCTGCGTTAGTTGTGTACGGTTTGCAGCTAACTCGGCTGCTCCCCGGACGCTCTGTGATCGTCATCTCTAGTTATTTACAACACCCCAACTCCGACGAATTCAGCGCAAAGCAGTCCCTATATTCATTCAGCATTTTCTGCAGTGCGTGAACTTGCCGTTCATTGACATCCTTCCCGACTTTTAGCATGCTTCGATCAATGGGCTTCTTCTGAGGCACCGGTCTCACTGGGGTTAGCTCTTCGCTCCCTGATAGCAGCTCACCATGAGCCAACAAACTTCCCTTGAGCCGCTGTTGATCTTCATCCTTGTCATTCATTATGGGTATCTCAACCATTCCATCTTCGACATGAAATAGTATTTTCTTCCCAGCTCCCATATGGAATATAACATTTCCTTTATTTCTATTGGTCTCCACTGTCACCCAACACACAGTTCCTTTGGAAATCACCATGGTTTTACTCGAAGTGGCTCCTTCAAAGGCTTCATCTGGGCAAGGTCAATGTTGCAAAACGAAAAATCATATAGGTAGCCAATGCTGAGTTGATCTCCCATGCGTATGTATGCAATGTGGTCCTGTTCCGTCCAAGTACTACCAACCAGCATGTCCAAATTCTCTCTTAATTCAGTTATTCTATTGAGTTCGGGATCTTTTTACAGTGTGTGCGGTAGGTGGACTGTCTCCAGAGTGGCAGCTAAACATTGATGAGTCGGTGTTTCACTACACATCGAGTTCAAAATTGCCCCTTAGTGGGCCCGGGCCACATACCTGGCAAAGTCCGGGTATGGGGGACTGCGGTACAACGAGATGCCGCTAGCGCCAAGCGGAGCGCCACTAATTCATCCCTCTCGAATTCAAGTTGCTGCAGGCTTAGCAACAATAGTGACGTCCCATACAGAGAACGGCGAGGCTTCGCAGTGTACGAAGAGGCGTACAGAGGAGGGAGAAGAGGTTGACAACGATGACGCCACATCGACATACTCTATTAATGACATGACACATTAGAATACAGAAGCACCCAAGGAAGACGAGGGAGCTTACACGGTGGTCACCCATCACAAGAACCTAGCTACGAAGATACCGTTGGTGTTCAGACCAATCGCTGCCGAGGACTCCTTCTAGAAGGTGATTCCAAATCGCATGGCATCTGGGATCATCTCTGCTGTGAATGAGAAAGTGACATCATCAAGAATCAACAGAGACGAAAGCTTTTTGTGTTGGAGTACGGTCTTTGTACTCGGCAAACAAGTTGCTGCTGATTAACAGTCTGGCTGTCTTCCCTGTACATGTAATGATACCCCAGTCTTACACGAAGACCCTAGCAAAGATAAGAGATGTTCCACTTGAATACAGTGATTATGACCAACTGGAGTATCTTAAAGATGTCGGAGTAACCTCAGTAACACGACCAAAAGACATGGGCCAGAAATAAAGATGGAAGTGCTACAATGCAGCCCATACGCGTAATGTAATACTCCATTTTAGGCATGGCATGCCATTACCAAAAATAGTTGATCTCGGCTTTACGGTTCACACTGTCGAGAAATACATTGAACCGGCTGTAAGGTGCTACAACTGCCAGAGGTATGGGCATATGGCTAAGACTGGCAGGGGAACCAAGAGATGCAAGGTATGTGCAGGCGCACATGTTTACAAAGAATGCACTTCGAAGCGTCAACCTAAGTGTGCAAACTGTGCTGTACCACATCCGGCGTTGTTTTCAGGCTGCTCTCAAAACCATTCGGCATCGGCTGCACAAAGAGAGAGAATTGTAAAAGGGTACTATAAGATACAAAGAGGTCCAGCGCCCAATGCGGATTTAGTCGAAGATGTTCCTTTGGCACAAAGAAATGCAAAACAGTGGGGTCATGACTCTTACTCGGAAGTATTGAAGCGCTCAGTACCAAAACATCGCGTTCGCAAAGAATTCTGGGCCCAAGAACACGCTCAAGTGGCACCTTCTGCCGGGCCAGACACAGCCAAGGAGTCCCTCACTGTCAAAGGGAAGGGTCACAGCAGCCTGTTGAGGAAAAATTCTTCAAGAAATGCGATCACGGCGGAGACTGCCGGAAACGAGCAAGTCATTTTGCCAATAATCTTTGCGGCTCTTAAAGCGATTCTACGATCCCTACCACAAGCAAGCTCTTTACCAGAAGTGAAATTGCTGCTATAGATCTTGAGCATCTTATTTTGTAGTAATCATGGCTACCGGACTATCTAACTGGCACGAAAAAAAATGCCATTTTCCAGTGGAACTGCAATGGTTTGCAGAATAAGAGTCGAGATTTTTGGAACTTCGTCGCTCAGTACGGGTTTCTGATTTTGTGTATTTCGGAAACAAGAGTATCCACTTACTTTCGCTTGTCTAATTATGTGGTGTACCAAGCGGAACGTCCTGATGCAAAAAGCAGAGTGATGTTATGTGTGAGACGCGATATTCCATCGACACTGGTGGCTACGTTAAAAACAGATGCGCCACAATTTGTTAGATGCAAGGTGAAGTTTGATAACGTTACTGCGACTGTAATTAGTGTATACGTGCACACTCAAGCAAACGTTTCATACGCAGTGTTGGCTGAAGTGTGTAAATCTGATCATAATCCCACAATTATATGTGGTGATTTTAACGCGCACCATAAATTGTGGGGTAGTGAGCGTTGTGATGTAGGGGATCTGCTATAGTAAATATATGTGAAGATCATGGTTACGCTATACTAAATGACGGTTCTCCGACGTTCCTGTGGGGGCATAACTACTGCAGCGCACCATACACCACTGTGTGCTCCTCTGAATTAGCGGCTGGATCACAATGAACTACAGACGCTGATACAAGAGCAAGTGATCACTTTCCAGTATTTATATACTACCTAAAGTTCAAGAAAACGAGATAATCGCACAAGAATTACAAATTGGGCAATTTTTCGAGAAATACAGAGACAAATTCTTGAGCCTTGTTATGACGCAGAAATGCAGGCATCGAAGATAAAACATTTTAACAAAAGCTACTTGTGCAGTACCATTCCAGATGGGTACGTGAGTGTTGACGCTAAGTATAAGTGGCTTCGGGCAATACGACACCGATCTGAAAGACGATATCGCAGGTTGGAAAGTATAGAAGGTTTCAAGGTTGCACAGAAAGTCAATTCTGCAATGCAGAACCAACTGCATAAGCTTTCAACCAAAGGTGGCAAGATTTATGTGCCTCACTTTCTTCATTTACCTCGGCACCTCAACTGTGGAACAAGGTACGCGCCCTCCAACAGCCAGTTGTCCTCTCGAGACCACTACAGGCTCTTCTAGCGCTGTCTCGGGGAGTTAGCGAACGCGTGATTGCCGAAGAAATGTGCGATCTAACACTGTGAAATAGAGAGGTGATCCAAACTAGCGAATACGAATCCTCAGCAGAATCAGCTTCGGTGGTTGTAACGAAGTTTTCTGTGGTCAGTTCACCAGATCTGGATGACAGCTTCACACTAAAGGAGCTCCAATATGTGCTGTACTCAGTAAAACGAACACGTTCACCTGGACCAGATGGAGTTACATACGCTGCGCTTGCTTATTTGTGCGAGAAAGGAAAGTTACACCTGTTGGACATTTACAATAAAAGTTTGCAAGAAGAAAAGGTTCCGGAAAGTTGGAAGATGTCTAAAGTAATACTATTTCTAAAGCTAGGAAAGAGCCTTATGCAGTTGGATATGTTTAAACAGGTTAGCTTGACAAGTTGTATTTTGAAAGTGATGGAGAAAATGATCAATGAACGAATTTTATGGTGGCAAGTCATGAAAAAACTACTACCGGAAAGCATAGCCGGCTTCAGAAGAGGTACATACACAATGAACTGCATTTTGGACTTGGTCACAGATGTGGAAAACCAGCGTACGCAAGGAAACATCATTGTCGCTGTATGCCTTGATGTCCAACGAGTATACGACACAGTGAGTCACGTTCACGTTCTGGAAGGCCTGTCGTTTCAGGCATTTAAGGGCAAGATACTGCGCTGAATCGCTCACTTCCTGAAGCACCGACAAATATTTGTAGTTACGCAGGAGGGCCCAACGTCAGAACATGTCGTCAACCAAGGAGTGCCACAGGACAGCGTGTTAAGCTCTACTCTATTTAATGCAGTCATGCCGAAGCTCCCGTATAATAGCTAACGTGGTTGTTTGGGCGAGTTGGTACGATATGATTCACATAAAAAACAGCGCCAATAACGAGGGACAAGAAAAAAAGGAGACAGACAGCGACACTGACTTACAACAAGATTCATTTCATGTACGAGCTGTATACCTTATAGCACGAATAGTTGTGTCACATCATTATAAGCTTTCGAGAATGATTGGTAATGAAATTGATCCTTCCGGGTTGAATATGATCGATCTTTTTTACTCATAAATTATGCGCGTAAAAAAACGCCAGGACAGCTCGGAACTCGCAGCACAGTCACAGCGAAAGCTATAAGAGCTGCCTTTCAGAGCCTTTTTTAAACACTCTTTGGGTAGCTTCTACAAGCACACTTGCTGGGTACCCACTACGCCATAAATAATCACAATATTTGTATAGTAGGCTAGCATTCACTATGCTATCCATTCATCGGAGAAGCGTTGTATCCCCTACACACTTGCTAGGAATTTCGTGCAATTTTTTTATGCAAAGGCGGACGACAATGAAGAATAACGCATGAAGTGGCTATGCGCCATAAATAATAGGGGCTCAAGAACAAGTTTTCTAACGGGTTAGAGCATTGGGCGACTCACTCGTTACGCAATTCACATTGTGTGATGGCTGGTTGTTCCTTTCAAGTTATAAAAAAGCATTATTACTCATATTAACGCAATTATGTTCCCCACACCAAGCCTACCGAAGGGCAGTTTAGAAACACAAGTTCCAAGCAACGGCGTGGCTTCGTTCTAATAAAATGTGAGCACGAAGAAATGGTGGGTTCTGCGTTGTGGTCTTGCATATGCGTCTTCCATAGGCTGTCCGTATACCCATAAGGAAAAACATATCGAAAGGCACTTCATCATGTGATATTGGCAAAAGATAACCGATAGTGTAAGAATTAATATAAAAAGTGTTCCTCGCCGTGCGCTGAAGGACATTCCAGAACAAGATAGCATCTTTGCAACTAACGAATTGGTGTTCTATTGTCTCCGGCACATCAAATAGGCGGAAATCGACACATGAAACAAAAATACCTTTTTCTTTTTAACCATGCTTTAACGGGCAGCGTTTCCGTATGTTGTTTTTAGAAGAATGTTTTTGAATTTGGAGAGACATACATTTTGCGCACTCGTTTCAACATATCATGACCTAGCAGTTCGGAATACAATGAATGGTACAACAGAGGCGGAAAAAGCATAGAGAGTAAATTGTTGTATAATGCTTTGCAATACACTCTGTACAAGTATTCTATAGAAAAGTGAGCTTTAAGGAACCTAACTGCAGAACAAACTTCCTGCATGAATCCCCACGAACACAGGCGTTCGAAAAAGTTTGGAGAATGGCTAGATCAGGGAAGCAATCTAAAATTAACCTGCGAGAAGGAACGAATTACAGGGTGGGAATTATCATGGAAAAAGAAAAAGCGGGAAACTGCTTTCCATAGATTTAGACGTTTTATTCCTAACTCACCAGCACTAAATGGTCTGAAAATGCTCTCATGGCGCATAGGCTCAAAAGTAGAAGGCAATATGAAAGTTGCGAAAATCCGGTGAAATCATTGTACATGAAATCTTGAACAATGGATACGTTGAAATACGTAGTAGAGCTTTGTTACTAGAAAAGTATTGTAAGCTTCAGCTCTCCCAAATATTGATGGGCGATGGGGAACAAATGTCTGGGCTTGTCGCTCCTAATACTATGCCAAATTTGTCTACTGCAGATGACACATTTGATACGCTTCGTTTATCTGTGCAGAAAACTGCTACGTCGTCTGCATAAGCTAATACCTTAATTTCAATTCCTAATGTATCAAATCCGCGAATACTTCTTGATTGTAATATACTTAAGCACAGTGGCTCTAGATAAAGGGCAAACAGAAGTGGGTACCCAGGGCAGCCCTGCTTTACAGAGGAAAAATCAAAACTGGTTTTGACAGCTGACCATTAACAAAAAGACGGGTACAAGATTGATTATAGCATAGTTTAGCATCTTTTATTTCTTTAGAATGGCTGTTCACATAAAAGACATTTATGATGAAATGGACTCTAAACTAGACTGGTACCCCATCTTAGTGAGGTACTTGGCCTCGTCACCTTTCGTGTATAACGCAATTTGAAGACCTTTCACTGCTCTAATGAACTTTGTTACTTGTCGATTGTTTCCTCAGTAATGCTAGAGCACTCACTGTAGCTTTGTGATTGTAGTTATGTTTCATATTATAAGTGTCATTTTATGTTCATTCTAACGTCCATTGTAATAAATACCATGAAAGAAAGAAAACTGGCGTGGCTCCGTGGTAGAACTTACTGGGTTGGCACGCAGTGAACCCGGGTTAGAAGGTCATTGTGTTCTACTGTTTTAATTTACTGAAGTTTTTTCTCCTATTTCTTGCGATACTGGTCACGGACACCGGCAGCGGCGGACAACAACAGCGCCACGTGTGACCCGTGTTGTGATCTCATAACAGCGTTCGCTGTAAAAACTAAGTTCATCATCGGGCTACTGGATGGTATATACGAGCACAAAATATAAAACAATCAATCAAAACTAAAGTATTCTATCTAGGATTTGTGTCAATCTCCCATGTAATCACCCGTTCGCGATGGCCACGGTTAGGTGACTGTAACGGCGGTTATGTATGCCGGGTTGCTAGTTGCATGTAACGGTGGTTAGTCATAGTGCTCCTGTGACAGTGGCATTCATGGAATTTAGTTTAAACAGAGGGACACCAATCAACGTAGCAGAAAAAAAAGAACTATTCTTTTGTTTTTTGCGCTGCAAGAGTCAATTCAACGTGTCGCGTCCCACTCATGGGGTCACACCAATTCTCCATGATGGACGAAACTCTGTGGAGACTCACAATCATTAGCGCACCAGTAAATCAGTCGAAGTTTACGGCTGTCTTCTGAGTGAACCAGGATTCCACAAAAGGCTGCTCATGGTAATTGGCCTCTAAGTCAACGATGCGGGACTTCTCAAATTCTATGCGTTGGTCGTTCCCCACTAGATCTGTGCCATGCTTAGCAAGTGTACTCTTTTTTCACTGAAACTTACGAAAGTCTCTTTATATGCGAAACTTCTAATGTTTGAATCAATCCAGTGGGCAGCGGGACCACCCTTAGTCCACATGCGCACGCTCCTACTCTCCCTCATTTTCTACGCTCTCCCCTCCTTGGCCTCGCAACGCAGGCGCAGGCAGCGTCTTCCAGCCTACACTCGCTCCTCCTTGTATCTTCTTTAGACATCCTTTTTTGACCATGCTGGCAGGCCGAAAGCAGTCCGACGCAGTGACTAAGGAATACGTCGGGGCCAGCTTTGGAAAAATGGCACCTACAAGATGAAAAAAATTGACAGATACCACGTACAATGCGAATCAATGATATGCGAAGCACGAATGAGGAAGGTCGATATGACACTTCATTATCAGTACAACGTTAAGAAGTGGACGTAAATTATGCCGTAGATGACTTTCGTGCCATGACTGTCATGATTAGACATGTCATTTGCCTTCGACATCCATTCACATCACATGATTCCAAATTTGGTATTTGTAGAGCTAGCAAAACGGCCGCAAGCGCGCTATGAGCGTAGCTTGTAGTCACGTTTTACATGATACACATATCATGATTATCATGTTTGTAATTACCTTCGCCGCCCCTTCACGTCATGTAATACCAAATTTGTTAATGTTGAGCTAGCGCAATGGCCGCGAGCATGCTGTGAGCGTAGCATGTAGTCATGTTTTACCTGACACGCATGGCATGATCATGTTTGGACGTGTCATTTACCTTCATCGCTTATTCACGTCACGTGGTACGAAACTTGGTATATGCGGAAGTAGCGAAACGGCCACCAGCGCGCTATGAGCGTAGCATGTAGTAATGTTTTACACGACACGCATATGATGCTTATTATGTTTGGACATGTCATTTACCTTCGTCGTCTATTTGCATCACGTGATACCGAATTTGGTATATGTGGAGCTAGCGAAACGGCCGCGTCCGCGCTATGAACGTAGCAGGTAGTCAAGTTTTACATGACACGCATGTCATGATTATCATGTTTGGACGTGTCATTTAACTTAGTTACCCGTTCGCGCTTCACGTAATAAGAAATTCGGTATATGAGAAGCTAGCGAAACGGCCGCAGCGCACCATGAGCGTGGTATGTAGTCATGTCATTTCATGACATGCATCTCATGATTATCGTGTTTGCACCCTTTGTATCACTTCGTTATCCATTCATATCCCGTATAGCAAATTTGGTACTGTGAAGCTATCGAAACGACCACGAGCGCACCATGTGTGTGGCGGGTAGTCATGGCTTTAATCACATGCGTGTCATGACTTACTCGTTAGGGTCTGCCACTTATGTTTGCCATGCAGCCATGTCATACCATACCAGTTTCACAATGTGTCATGGGAACGAAACCACCGCAAGAGCAGCAAGACCATGAAATGTAAATCAGCACATTCATGACATATGTGTCATGATTTTCATGTTATAACTAGTATAATGTAAATGCAAGGTGATAAGCGGTGGCGGCGTCAGGACAGAAGCAGCAAGAGCTGACCGGATATACGGGCGTCGTCGCAGCAGCAACCAGGCAGTCCCAGCTCTCGCCTCGCGCGAACGTGTCGATGTCGCTTGGGTAGTGGGCATTCCTCTTTACTACACTAGTCACTTATACTGGCCGTGCAGTCATGTTATGGCATACCAATTTTCGTATCGATACCTATAACTAAACAGCCAGGAGAGCTAAAAGTCGTAGGTGGTTGAATAGATAGATAGATAGATAGATAGATAGATAGATAGATAGATAGATAGATAGATAGATAGATAGATAGATAGATAGATAGATAGATAGATAGATAGATAGATAGATAGATAGATAGATAGATAGATAGATAGATAGATAGATAGATAGGTAGGTAGGTAGGTAGGTAGGTAGGTAGGTAGGTAGGTAGGTAGGTAGGTAGGTCGGTAGGTAGGTAGGTAGGTAGGTAGGTAGGTAGGTAGGTAGGTAGGTAGGTAGGTAGGTAGGTAGGTAGGTAGGTAGGTAGGTAGGTAGGTAGGTAGGTAGGCAGGTAGGTAGATACTCTCAATGTCGCCGAAATTTGTTAAGAAATGCCTCGCAAAAATTTGCAAGGCCGGTGCGCATCGGCGCAACCTCTCTGGATCCCTGAATCCCTGTTGGTGAATTTCGGGTTGTATATTTACACTTTATATTAACCCCCGTATTTTGTTGCATGGTGTGTAACATGCACCACTATGGGCTGCATACTGGAACTACAAGTACATAACCTGAGATGCACAACAACAACAACAACAACAAAAACAACAACAACAAAAACAATCACAGGTTCTTGTCGGAGGTGCCATAGGGACATCCAGAGACGGCAAAAATTGAATAAAAAGCTATTCTGGCGAGTTAAAAAAAAATCGGCAGATCCCAAGTGCCTGAGAATCGACGTTATGCACAGCATGCGGAGGGAGGGTAATTGTGTTGCAATATTTTTTCTTGAGCGACAAGTCATGAAATGACGCTAAGTATATGTACAAATGTTGCACGCACCGACTAAGTTGAAGCGTTTCAGATGTTTATATAACCAGTCATTTGTGCTTGAGCAACGATGTCAATTGGAACATGCGTATTAGCAACACAAGAAGCTCATATGAAGCTCGCGAGGATGCTGGTCTTGGTCACTGCTACATATATCAACTTCAGCGCATGGCAACTAACCACAATTGGCGTTAACCCAACGTGACGGCTGTATCAAAGGAGTACATAAGTAATGTTTATGAACTTGAGTAGGCAACCCTGCAACCACTATTGACGTTTCACGAAGATAAGCGTCTATTGGAAAATTAGTTCTGAGACCTGGCGTAGCTGTGTGGTAAAATGTTACATTGCCACGCAGAATGCTTGGGTTCGATTCCAGCTGGGATTCTGACATTTATTCTTTGCAGTTGTCGGGTCGACGCTACCGATGTCGGGTATTTGATAACGCTCGCGTGTCGAAATCGCCCATGTGTGTTCTCGTCGTTTCTGGGTAGATACTAAGGGTCTATCACCTCTGGCACATACTCGCATACCAGCGGCACATACCTGCCCATGGGTATGTGCCACTGTCTGGCGGGAAGTGCTTGACGACGTACGTGACGGGTTTGTGATATTATTCATGTCTTGACCAGTGCGTCATATTCGTCAAACCGTCTTACCCTCCCGTGCTAATTTTGGCTCACGCCAAGTTAAGGAAGTGACCACGAGAGCCCCCAAACGTAATCGGCTAGATAAATAGATACGCTCTAAGTCGCCGAAGTTCGCTAAGAAAGGCTTCACGTTTAATACGTCACCATAGCTGCACACATAGTAAAATAAGTTTCAAAGCGTGATACATTATCACATAACATGAACAAACTTGTAACAAAGGTAAGCGCAGATGCTCCGCTTTCCCAGCAAAACTCTCTGCTGACCCACATGTATCCAATAACCTCGTGCGAGCACGTATGATTCATGCGTGTTCGATTACTTCGAGCACCAGTACCATCCGAGCTTGCCAATTGTCACGAGTATTCTTCCACGTCTCTGGCTCCCGTCTCAAGCCATGTGGCTCATTCCATTTCCAGTACCGGCCGGATGAGCCTTGCGTTGCGCTAGCCCTCTGGTGGCTCACACGGTCGTTGCGACGCGTTGAATGGCGTTGTGACAGATTGAGTGGCAGAGCTTTCGCTCTAGTGTATAGGAACATTTACCCTGACACTGGGGTTACAGATGTTGCGCAGGTATCTGGGTGGTATAGTGGCTATGTTCCAGTTCTTAGACAGCACGTAGACAGTCTAGGAACACTGCTTAGAAGACAGCATCAAACCCATGCTGTCCGAAATGCAACACATTTAGACGGCTTTCACGCAACGATGCGCAACCTTGCGTCGAAAAGAGAAAGCTAAAATAACCAAACGTAACAGTTGTAATTTCTGGCTTATTTCGTGTTGAAAGGAAAAACAAATAAACGTTGATTGATTGATATG
This sequence comes from Rhipicephalus annulatus, assembly GCA_013436015.1. Taxonomy (NCBI): domain Eukaryota; kingdom Metazoa; phylum Arthropoda; class Arachnida; order Ixodida; family Ixodidae; genus Rhipicephalus; species Rhipicephalus annulatus. The sequence continues at coordinate 467,865 of WOVY01009777.1, read as the reverse complement.
TGGAGTTTAATGTCTCAAAACCACCGTTTGATTATGAGAGACGCCGTAGTGGAGAGCTACGGAAAACAAATAAACGTTACTCACACTGAGCGTCTGGGAAAGCGTCTGTTTGTGTGCAGACGAACATTCCGGCGAGATTTGATCTGTCTGAGCGATTCACTGAGCCGCCATTTTGTTTAGGCAGCAAAGTAGCCTGCATCGTATTTGTCAACGACGTGGTCTTCCCGGAGCTGCCTATTTTGCCGGCTACGTGAGAATTGGAATAGTACTTAAGATGGCCGCCGTCCATTTAGCTGTCTATCTAGCCCTCTACAATGAGTATAGGAACGCACCCAGTATTAGACAGTTCTTCATGTGTTTATATATATATATATATATATATATATATATATTGTAAGCACAATATTAACAACGTTTGACCTTCATCTTGTTCATCTGTATATAATCAACCTTCACGAAAAAACGTCATCTTCGTTCCAAGGGTTGATCAGGCAATTCGGCCTAATAAACGCCGTCGAGACTCCAACGCTGCTACTGTCTTACAATATATGTATATATATATATATATATATATATATATATATAAAGGAAAGAAGTGTATACCTAAGGGCTCGTTTTTCCGTGTTTTAACACAATATTAATGAGATATAACAGACAGTAATGCCAAGGAATGTACAGGGGAAGTTATTAAAACCAATGGAATGTAAATAAGAAGAAAGAAAAGTGGATGAAAAAATTACCAACTGTGAGCAGGAATCGAACCTACGACCTTCGAATTACGCGTTCGATGCTCTAACCACTGAGCTATCACAGCGGCCTTCCCTCCATCCACTTTTTTGGGTTTCATCTGTGAATTTGGAAGTAGGAGCGACAGTCAGCGCCATCTATAAGCCAAACAACGAGTGTGAAAACACTCTTATGCGCATGTTTGGCGTCACGTAGCACGTGAACTTATTATGAGCGGGCAGCTGATTAATTGTCCCTCTTATACAACCTAAACACACCAAGTCTGCCAGTACGAGACCCTCGTTCAATGAAATGAGGGAAAGAAGTGTATACCTAAGGGCTCGTTTTTCCGTGTTTTAACACAATATTATTGAGATATAACAGACAGTAATGCCAAGGAATGTACAGAGGAAGTTATTTAAACCAATGGAATGTAAATAAGAAGAAAGAAAAGTGGATGAAAAAATTACCAACTGTGAGCAGGAATCGAACCTACGACCTTCGAATTACGCGTTCGATGCTCTAACCACTGAGCTATCACAGAGGCCCTCCCTCCATCCACTTTTTTGGGTTTCATCTGTGAATTTGGAAGTAGGAGCGACAGTCAGTCCCATCTATAAGCCAAACAACGAGTGTGAAAACACTCTTATGCGCATGTTTGGCGTCACGTAGCACGTGAACTTATTATGAGCGGGCAGCTGATTAATTGTCCCTCTTATACAACCTAAACACACCAAGTCTGCCAGTACGAGACCCTCGTTCAATGAAATAAGGGAAAGAAGTGTATACCTAAGGGCTCGTTTTTCCGTGTTTTAACACAATATTAATGAGATATAACAGACAGTAATGCCAAGGAATGTACAGGGGAAGTTATTAAAACCAATGGAATGTAAATAAGAAGAAAGAAAAGTGGATGAAAAAATTACCAACTGTGAGCAGGAATCGAACCTACGACCTTCGAATTACGCGTTCGATGCTCTAACCACTGAGCTATCACAGCGGCCCTCCCTCCATCCACTTTTTTGGGTTTCATCTGTGAATTTGGAAGTAGGAGCGACAGTCAGCGCCATCTATAAGCCAAACAACGAGTGTGAAAACACTCTTATGCGCATGTTTGGCGTCACGTAGCACGTGAACTTATTATGAGCGGGCAGCTGATTAATTGTCCCTCTTATACAACCTAAACACACCAAGTCTGCCAGTACGAGACCCTCGTTCAATGAAATAAGGGAAAGAAGTGTATACCTAAGGGCTCGTTTTTCCGTGTTTTAACACAATATTAATGAGATATAACAGACAGTAATGCCAAGGAATGTACAGGGGAAGTTATTAAAACCAATGGAATGTAAATAAGAAGAAAGAAAAGTGGATGAAAAAATTACCAACTGTGAGCAGGAATCGAACCTACGACCTTCGAATTACGCGTTCGATGCTCTAACCACTGAGCTATCACAGCGGCCCTCCCTCCATCCACTTTTTTGGGTTTCATCTGAGAATTTGGAAGTAGGAGCGACAGTCAGCGCCATCTATAAGCCAAACAACGAGTGTGAAAACACTCTTATGCGCATGTTTGGCGTCACGTAGCACGTGAACTTATTATGAGCGGGCAGCTGATTAATTGTCCCTCTTATACAACCTAAACACACCAAGTCTGCCAGTACGAGACCCTCGTTCAATGAAATAAGGGGAAGAAGTGTATACCTAAGGGCTCGTTTTTCCGTGTTTTAACACAATATTAATGAGATATAACAGACAGTAATGCCAAGGAATGTACAGGGGAAGTTATTAAAACCAATGGAATGTAAATAAGAAGAAAGAAAAGTGGATGAAAAAATTACCAACTGTGAGCAGGAATCGAACCTACGACCTTCGAATTACGCGTTCGATGCTCTAACCACTGAGCTATCACAGCGGCCCTCCCTCCATCCACTTTTTTGGGTTTCATCTGTGAATTTGGAAGTAGGAGCGACAGTCAGCGCCATCTATAAGCCAAACAACGAGTGTGAAAACACTCTTATGCGCATGTTTGGCGTCACGTAGCACGTGAACTTATTATGAGCGGGCAGCTGATTAATTGTCCCTCTTATACAACCTAAACACACCAAGTCTGCCAGTACGAGACCCTCGTTCAATGAAATAAGGGAAAGAAGTGTATACCTAAGGGCTCGTTTTTCCGTGTTTTAACACAATATTAATGAGATATAACAGACAGTAATGCCAAGGAATGTACAGGGGAAGTTATTAAAACCAATGGAACTTCCAAATTCACAGATGAAACCCAAAAAAGTGGATGGAGGGAGGGCCGCTGTGATAGCTCAGTGGTTAGAGCATCGAACGCGTAATTCGAAGGTCGTAGGTTCGATTCCTGCTCACAGTTGGTAATTTTTTCATCCACTTTTCTTTCTTCTTATTTACATTCCATTGGTTTTAATAACTTCCCCTGTATATTCCTTGGCATTACTGTCTGTTATATCTCATTAATATTGTGTTAAAACACGGAAAAACGAGCCCTTAGGTATACACTTCTTTCCCTTGTTTCATTGAACGAGGGTCTCGTACTGGCAGACTTGGTGTGTTTAGGTTGTATAAGAGGGACAATTAATCAGCTGCCCGCTCATAATAAGTTCACGTGCTACGTGACGCCAAACATGCGCATAAGAGTGTTTTCACACTCGTTGTTTGGCTTATAGATGGCGCTGACTGTCGCTCCTACTTCCAAATTCACAGATGAAACCCAAAAAAGTGGATGGAGGGAGGGCCGCTGTGATAGCTCAGTGGTTAGAGCATCGAACGCGTAATTCGAAGGTCGTAGGTTCGATTCCTGCTCACAGTTGGTAATTTTTTCATCCACTTTTCTTTCTTCTTATTTACATTCCATTGGTTTTAATAACTTCCCCTGTACATTCCTTGGCATTACTGTCTGTTATATCTCATTAATATTGTGTTAAAACACGGAAAAACGAGCCCTTAGGTATACACTTCTTTCCCTTATTTCATTGAACGAGGGTCTCGTACTGGCAGACTTGGTGTGTTTAGGTTGTATAAGAGGGACAATTAATCAGCTGCCCGCTCATAATAAGTTCACGTGCTACGTGACGCCAAACATGCGCATAATAGTGTTTTCACACTCGTTGTTTGGCTTATAGGTGGCGCTGACTGTCGCTCCTACTTCCAAATTCACAGATGAAACCCAAAAAAGTGGATGGAGGGAGGGCCGCTGTGATAGCTCAGTGGTTAGAGCATCGAACGCGTAATTCGAAGGTGGTAGGTTCGATTCCTGCTCACAGTTGGTAATTTTTTCATCCACTTTTCTTTCTTCTTATTTACATTCCATTGGTTTTAATAACCTGCTCAAAGTTGGTAATTTTTCATCCACTTTTCTTTCTTCTTATTTACATTCCATTGGTTTTAATAACTTCCCCTGTACATTCCTTGGCATTACTGTCTGTTATATCTCATTAATATTGTGTTAAAACACGGAAAAACGAGCCCTTAGGTATACACTTCTTTCCCTTATTTCATTGAACGAGGGTCTCGTACTGGCAGACTTGTTGTGGTTAGGTTGTATAAGAGGGACAATTAATCAGCTGCCCGCTCATAATAAGTTCACGTGCTACGTGACGCCAAACATGCGCATAAGAGTGTTTTCACACTCGTCGTTTAGCTTATAAGATGGCGCTGACTGTCACTCCTACTTCTAAATTCACAGATAAACCCAAAAAAGTGGATGGAGGGAGGGCCGCTGTGATAGCTCAGTGGTTAGAGCATCGAACGCGTAATTCGAAGGTCGTAGGTTCGTTTCCTGCTCACAGTTGGTAATTTTTTCATCCACTTTTCTTTCTTCTTATTTACATTCCATTGGTTTTAATAACTTCCCCTGTACATTCCTTGGCAATACTGTCTGTTATATCTCATTAATATTGTGTTAAAACACGAAAAAAACGAGCCCTTAGGTATACACTTCTTTCCCTTATATATATATATATATATATATATATATATATATATATATATATATATATATATATATATACTCGAAGCCACTTATAACAATACCAGTTTTAACTATTAACAGTATAACGGCTGTAACAAGATACCAATGAGAAGCTACTGCTGTACGTTTCTACTGTTGTAAGCCACGATATAATTATGAGAGACGCCGTAGTGGAGGGCTTCAGAAATTGGGACCATCTGGTGTTCTTTACCGTGCGCTGACATTGCATGGTGCGTGGGCCTCTACCATTTTGCCTACATAAAAATGCGACCGCCGCGGCCGGGATCGCACCCGCCAAACTGTTGCATGTTTACTATGGTGAAATAACCTGCTTACAGCAATGCCCACATGCCTCATTAGCGACCAAAGCAATCAATTATGGATGTTGGGCATTAGTTCTGAAGGTAAGATGTTGCGAAATTCTTGAAAAGAATAAATAAAACAAGAAATTCAAGCAGCTGAACCACTGCCCACAACCCCAACTTCCCCCTGTGCACCTTCGGATTCACTTTATGCTTTGCCGCATAAAGTTTTCCCATTGCGGCAAAGCTGACTTTTAAAACTTGCTTTTGCGTGAGTGTTGTCGTGGCTTCTGTTAATGTACTTTTGGACATGCAGTTTCAGTAACAGGTAGACGCTAAGTAAATTTCAGTGCTATAAACTTCAGGCGTTGTCATACTTTGGCTTTATGGGGCTTGTGGTGGTCCCACAAGGGTGTCCGAATTTTCAAACATGCCCGGAGTATTGGCAGCTTTGTCATCCTTATCATTGATTTTGTTGGCGTATCCCACCCGATATTACAGATTTTTCGCAAGAGCCTGCTGTGTGATACTTCAAGTTTGTTCGCGTTACCCGTTTATAGCTGTTATCAGTTATATCAAATAATGAAGTTATATACACTCCGCAAAAAATATAAAAAAACGAGTGACAACAACGTACTTCACACGCACCGCGTTTTATGCGTGCTTATGTTCTTCAGCAGCATTAAGTTGAGACAGTGCTACTAACGTGACAGTGCTTCTTAGCTAGATTGGCCAAGTCGCACACCCAGTTCGTTTCCGCAAAAGGTGCCCGTAAAATTCATGCCCAGAAAGTACGTGTCCTCCCCTACCGGAACTGAAGTCGGAACCCGCAACTCCCGCATGAAGCCACCTGCACCGGCAGCCAAGTTTCTGGGCGAGTTTGGAAAAGTATGCACCCAGCTGGCGTCACCGCAGCGATACATGTCGCACACTCCACTCTGCCGCGGCCACCGACTGCAGCCGCGGTGTTGGAGATGGCCATCCCTGCCGCAGAAGGAGAAGCCCCGACTTGAAGGGGAGTAGAAAAGCGTAGCGAAATAGTCGCCACACTTCGTAGAAAACACTCATCTTCAAACAAACTTCATTCCTACGCGACACGGACTTGAACAAGTGGCTGTAACAGCAATGTCACACACCGCGAAAGACAAGACTGGATATGACTGAGTATGCGCGCGTGTGCTGCCGAATGTGCTGTGTTTATCTCTCTTCTCTCTCTGCTCTCTATCTTTCATCTCCCTCATCCCCTTCCCATGCGCAGGGTAGCAAACAGGCTGCCTATAGGCTGGTTAACCTACCTGCCGTTCTTTTTCTCCTATATTCCTGCCTTCCTTAACTTCTGTTTAAAAAGTAGTTCCGAGAACCAGCGTACCTCTGTGGCAAAATGCTTCATTGCCACGCAGAATGTTAGGTTAGATTCAAGGTGGGACTCTGACATTTATTCTTTGCAGTCATCGGGTCGACGCCACCGATGTCGGGGATTCCTTAACGCTCGCACGTTAAAATTGCCCATGTGTGTTCTCGTCGTTCCTGGGTAGATACTAAATGTCAATCACCTGTAGCATGTACCCGCATACCAGTGGCACATACCCGCCCGTGGGTATGTGCCAATGTCTGGCGGGAAGTGTTTGACGACATACGCGACGGGATATTGACATTCATGTCTTCACCAGCGTGTCGTATTCGTCAAACCATCTTAACCTTCCATGCTAATTTGCCCCGCCGTGGTGGTTAGTGGCTAAGGTACTCGGCTGCGCAGGTCGTGGGATCGAATCCCGGCTGCGGCGGCTGCATTACACGCCTTCATTTGCGTGCCCGGCTTCAGAGAGCGGCAAAAATAGCGACAAAGTACCTGGAAGAACGGGGACTAGAGTTGTCATCAGAGAAATGCTCGCTTATAGCATTCACGCACAAGGCTATGAGCCCATATGTTATTAAAATCAACGGACACACGATCAACTACGTGAAGACCCACCGATTCCTCGGAGTCATAGTTGATTGCGACCTCTCCTGGAGCCCTCACATCGCCCACATGAAAACTAAACTCACCATGATCACCCACGTACTGAGGTTTCTTGCTGGAAAAACGTGGGGTGCATCGGTACAAGCAATGCTCCAACTCTTCACTGTTTTGTTCCTCGGTTATATGCGATACAGCTTACCCGTGCTTTGCGGGATCCGAAGAACAAACTTGCGCGTCCTCCAGTCGATCCAAGCCCAAGCCCTGAGGATATGACTTGGTCTACCGAGATGCGCGTCTACAGCAGCGACAGTCATCATTGCGCGTGATTATCCAGTCAACGCATACATCCGCGTAGACGCTTTGAGAATGCACATAAGACATTTCGCTCGGCTTCCATCTCATCACCTAGCCTCACTTCGAACTTCCAGGCCCCACTCAGTGTTCAGCGCAACTGTAGCTCAGCATTGCGCAGTGCTTCCATTGCACTTCACGCATGCAGCACAGCCGCCGATACCATTATGGTGCCTACACCCACTCAAAGCCCTTCTTACAATTCCTGGCATCCAAAATAAGAAGAAGTCGTCGCATCTAGCCCTGAAACAGGCCACATTACTTTTCCTGCAAGAGAAGCACAACGGACGCCTTCACATTTACACGGATGGCTCGGTGTCTTCAGTAAGCTCTGCAGGGGCGGTGGTTATTCCCGCGAGGAACATCACAAATAAATTCATGACATCACATTTGACGTCGTCGACAGCTGCAGAACTTGCAGCCATTCGTGCAGCTCTGGAGTTTATAGTGAAAGAACCTTCGGGAATTTGGTCGATCTTCTCGGACTCGAAGGCATCTCTTCAATGTCTTATATCACCCTTTCGCCATGGACCTAATGAACAGTTAGTAGCTGAAATAAGGCTTCTTCATCACCAAGCAACCGAAAAACAGCACAGCATAGTGTATCAGTGAATACCAGGTCATTGCGGTATATATGGCAATGACCGCGCAGATGAGGCTGCTAGATCTGCACACGATGGTACCCAATACACAGCCATCCCGTTCTCAAGAACCGACGCAGCTACAAGACTTCGTCCGCTTGCACGTGACCTCACACTGGTACAGTGGAACTCGACAGACTTCACAAACGCGCGCCTGCATAACTTGGATCCCGATCTGCAGCTTCGTCTTCCCCCAAGGATATCTCGAGCTGAGGAGACTCTTCTATGCCGCCTGTGGCTTGGAGTGGCCTTCACGAACGCATACTCTTATCTCATCGGGATGGCCAGCTCTCCTACATGCACTTACTGCAGTTGCGAAGAAACCATCGCGCACCTTCTGTGTGAGTGCACCTATTTCAACGTGCAAAGACAAGAACTCACTGCAGCTCTGGATAGACTAGACAATCGGCCTTTGTCGGAACAAAGGATTCTGGGTCATTGGCCAAGCCCATCCTCAGCCCAGAAGGCTTTAAAAGCTTTGCTGCGCTTTTTGCGGACAACTGGCCTCAGAGACAGACTTTAGTGTCTTATACTCTTTGATGTTGCCTTTCCTCTGTCGCAATTTTTTTTGTAATCTCTCCCTCTCTTCGCAACATTTCTTTTTAACATCTATCATTCCCCTCACCCCTTTCCACAGCACAGGGCAGCCAGCCGGTCTAAGAACTGGCTAACCTCCCTGTCTTTCCGCTTAAACTTTCTTCCTCTTCCTCCGATGGAGGCAGAAGTGTTGTAGGCCCGTGTGCTCAGATTTGGGTGCACGTTAAAGAACCCCACGTGGTCAAAATTTCCGGAGCCCTCCACTACGGCGTCTCTCATATTCATATGGTGGTTTTGGGACGTTAAACCCCTACATATAAACAAATTCATGCTAATTTTGGTTCGCACCAAATTAAGAGGGTGACCACAAGAGAACCCAAACCTAAGCGGCTAGATAGATACGTTCAAAGTCACCGAAGTTCGCTCAAAAAAAAAATAGCAGCGCCTACTCTCACTCTCGCTTTTTATAACATAAACCCGGTTCTGGGTCACGAAAAGATACTATTGCGTCAGTTCTCACGCCATTCATTGACACGGCGTCGTGCGAGACAGCGGGACAATGGCAACCAGCAATGGCCGCACTTTACGAAGGCGATGCTCCCCAAGAGGTTCCTCCAGAGGCTCGCTGCTTGGACGCTGGTTCTTTCGTGAAACCCGACCGTGTCGCGGCGTAATGTGAACCCGGGCGAGACTCGAAGGCATTCGAGAGGAAAATCCATAGTGCGCTCGGCAGCATGCTTTCACGCTCGACGCGTGGCAGCGACCGCTGAGACAGGAAACGAAAAGCGAGAGGGGTTTCGGCGGCCCGGCCATGCGGACAGAAATTGCACCGAGCGTGTTTATTTATTTTTTTTTCTTTCCGGTCGAGCGGATAGTTCTTACGCTTGCTGGAAACGCTTGATTGCGTCTATCTCGACGGCGCGAATCTCGAAGAAAGGAAAGGGATTAAGAGCACGTCCCTGGAAGCACGCGGGAGCCGACGGAGGGGCCCGCGGCGGAAGTTAACGCCGGGGACTCGTGCAGATCCCGCATTCGTGTAGCACAAACATCGCGCCGCAACATTTCCGCTTCGTTCTCTTTGTGGGTCCCTCGCTGGCAGAAAATGAACGGGTAAGCGACGAGGCAGAGAGGGAATCTGTAACACTTGCGCAATGCGGCGTTATAGGGTGATGATGTTAAGAGGGCTGGCGACGCAACAATAGCGTCGTTTTTGTATATACGGTGTGTTTACGACAGCGTTCGATCTATTTTGGGCAACGTGTGTGTCCTCACTGAAAGCGAGCGAAGCGATCAATACTGCTGGCTCAAGGAGCCTCAAGGAGCGTTCTTTAGTATAATTGGCTTCCACTTGAAATCGCTAGACGTTCCCAACTGTTGCTGAGAAAAGCCGAAATTTTCGTGTAGTAGTATATCTCTGAGGACACTTCCAAGCATGCAACTAAGAACTTGGCCTTAGATTGGACAAAAGATTTCCATTTTAGCGAGACACCATGGTTAGTGGCTTAACTAGATTTGACGGAGTATATGGCAAATATATTTTTGCGCCCCTTGTGATGGTATATTATTATTATTATTATATTATTATTATTATTATTATTATTATTATTATTATTATTATTATTATTATTATTACATATGCATCTGTTATCTGGAATGGCATTCATATTTCCAGCAGCAACGCCATTGAGCGAGTCCAAAAAAAATTCCCAAGCATTTACAACCATCATTTCGCTAGATATCACTCTGGATCTGGTTCTAACGCGGCTGGATTATTATCATTGCCATCACTTTGCTGCCGATTAAATCGCGCTGATCTGTTATTTCTTTACAAACTTATGCATGGTATCATATCCTGCCCCGTACTGCTCAACTGTCTTCATTTCCGAATTAAACGTAAGATCACCAGAGACAACAGACCTTTTTTTATGTAACCATCTGCCTCTGTGAACATTCGGTCATTGGCAGGGCACAATGTGTTTACAATGCTTACTTTTTATAGCTCCATAAGTCGTTGTTCTGCTCCGAGCTTTGTGCTGTACACACATAGCTGACATTTTTTTTCTGCTTGCGCATAGTTGTATATGTGAAGTTTAACAATGTTTTTTATTCCTAATATTTTAATATGAATGTTTGCCTTTGTTTTTTTTTTGGTGCGCCAGTACAAGGACCTCACGGTTGTTTCTGGGCGCATTAAATAAACGTTTGATTGATCATCGTCAAGGTGCAAAAAGAAGCCCTCCGGCTAGGGTGGCTCTGATTGTTTTGGGCTAGCAGATGAACAATTTATTGATTGATTGTTCATTATTTGGAATGGACTATAGTTGTCTTGCACATCCACATCCACGCATCGTGCGATAAACCGCAAGTCCACAAGGTCAGCAAAAATGTGAATGATATAGCCTTGCTTGCCCCCCACTCCCTTCTCGTCTTGCTTTACACACAATTTATGAAGTTTGAACATATATACAACCACTCAGAAAACAAAAACGATGATCAAGGCATGTAGACAGTTCTGAACGCATTTCACTGCATTACCCTGAAATGTATTGTTCAAACTTATTTATCGCGTATATTTTATCTGTGTAATATGCCTACGGTTAATACGCCTACGGTTAATATGCCTACGGGGCAAGTGATGCGTTCAAGAACTCGTTCTGGAAGACCTGTTGCGTCCTTGTTAATTGATATGTGGATTTTAACGTCCCAAAACCACCGTATAATTATGAGATATGCCATAATGGGGGGCTCCGGAAATTTCGACCACCTGGGGTTCTTTAACGTGCACCCAAATCTGAGCACACGGACCTACAACATTTCCGCCTTCATCGTTAATGCAGCCGCTGCAGCCAGGATTTGATCTCGTGACCGGCGAGTCAGCAGCCGAGTACCTTAGCCACTAGACCACCGCGGCGGGGCTTATATGAGTGCCTTTTGTGATGTCACGAAACATGAACAATTGTTTCAAAGAAAAACGCGATCTATCTATATAACAAATAACATGGCGCGCGCATTAGCAAAGGACTGTCAATCTCGTCACACATTTCCGCTGTCGACTACACTCTAGACCAGGGGTCTCAAACACATGGCCCGCTTGTGACTATCTTCCTAGCTTTCTAAACATTGTTTTAATAAGTATGTTCATGCGCTACACAGGTATGACTTGTCTGAAGCATTATTTTCTTCGAAGAACCCGTGTGGTGAATAAGTGTGGATACATAACCGTGACACAAAACTCTATATTTCAGAATTGTCGTCCAGATTTTAGTCATTTTGTAAGTAGATATTTTGCAGGAATGCCGATGCTGAATCCCCTTCAGAAGTGAGTCATATATGAAATATGGGAAAGGTATTTTAAATGGCAGCGTTATCTACTTGAAACGTACCCATTGCTTGTGTTTTATGCCTCATCCGGACTCTGTAGTATATCTGCCAGATTACGCTGATAGCCACCATAACACGTTTATATAAAATATCAAGCGCGACCTCTCGAGCTGTATTAGCAGAAAAGAAAGCATTGTTGTATCTTACCACCTCATTGATGTCGACGGTGAAGCCGATGTTGTTAATCCGCTTTCTCGCACGAGGTCATAGGCGATACATGAGCGTATGATTATTTCCAGCGTAACTTATCTGCTTTTGCATCTGATACGCACAATGAGTTAGGGACACTATAACAATAAATACGACGTTGTCTGGAAGGAACAGCGGTATTGAAGAATGCTTGCAGTTTTGATTGGTTTAAAAATAACTTGTTAGTGGAGATAAAGCGAAGAACGCGTAAAAATCTTACTCACATTCTCTCGCCCCAGACGTGGTGCTGAAGTGATGTCGTCACGAATCTGTTTGAAAGCGCCATAATACGTCAACAAGCAAGCCAGTGGCTACTGCTTGGTCACGGCTTTCATGATTGCCGCGATAGATGTAGTTGCAGAATCATCACGGACATGGCGTTCCCGACCCGAATGGGTGACTCAGGGACCCGGGACAGCAGCCCCGATCTGGCATTTGTGGAGAACGTTGAGAGGGAGGAAGAGAGTAACACAGCAAATAATTTTGATAGCGACCATTACGTGCTTCAGACCCGCTTAGGCGACACCCAAAACACTGCCACAGACTGGAATCGCTTTCGCCAGCGCCGCAGAAGCGAAAGTGATCAATTTCACGACGCAGGACGCCATGAAAATGACCAAACGTAAGATCATCGATGCCAGTAATAGGGACACCAGGGCCTTGCCCAGACTAGACCTCGGGAAAGCGTTTGTCAACGCTCTCCACGAATACCTCCTGACTTCAGTCTCGGGCCTTGAGTTGGGCCCCCGACTATAACTACGTCCGTGCGTTTCTGACCAGGAGGAAGGTGAAGCTGTGGTATGGCGACTTTGTGTCCGATGGTGTAGTCATGGGCCCAAGGAGTACTCTGCACGGCTCTGTCATTTCTCCCACTCTTTTCAACGTCTTCGTGGTCCAGCTTTTAAAGAAGCAGGCCCAAGTCAAAGGAATCAACCCCACCATCTACGCCGTCGACATCTGAATTTAGTGCACCATTGTGTAGTGAAAGGCAAATGGCAAATGCCATGCATGATGCCTTCGACGTCACTGAACAGTACCTGCTACCCACCGGACTCAGTTGTTCCTCGAGCAAATTTGAGCTTCTGCTTCAAAGAAAGGAAAAAAAAAGGAGGCAGACCCAAGAGCTGAGAACCTGTCTCTCAAAGTGACATCCTGTTCACTCGTAGCGGCGATCCGATACTATATAGGGTTGACACCATCAGAGCCCTGGGTATGGTCATCGAATCGCGTGGCGGCAACTGCACTGCATTGCGCGAAATTGCGCAAACTATCCCCACGTCCTCTCGCGGCTGCGGCAGCTCTTCCTGAGTAGGAAGCCTGGCTCGAAACGACGAAAAGCAAAGCCTCGTTTTTGTCTATGGCACGCGAGGCATCCTATTGCCAAATACTGGTTACGTACATGCGTATTTCATTTAGAATTTTTTTATTAATAACGGTGATTTCCTTTTGAAGAAATCGAGTATAAGTGCCATGCCGTGAAGAGAGTTGCAGCAAAGCAGTGAAAGCAACGCCATGCAAGGCCATGCCATCCACCCGTGGAATGCAGCACGCAACGCATGTAGAACGCGGTGTCAGCCTGAATAAATGTACCATGGAATTAAAACGATCGGTTTGTCATATTTATGCGCGGGACCGTGGCAGAACACGTGAGAAATCCGACGCAGAATCACTGCGAAGCTCGCTCGTACAGAAGACGTCAACATCGCTGAGTTCAAACTACCTGGCTGCTAATAGTGCCACCATGCTCACTGACACAAGCAAAAAATATAAAACGTAATGTATGAGGAGGATATTACAATCTTTAGCTCTTAGTATATCACGGCCGACTGCGTTTGTGATCACTCTGAGAAACGTGAGCGTGCGTTAGCACTAACGGCTCTAAATAAAACGCGAACAGCGGCGAGAAATAAACAACGGTATAGTGTGCGCTGCGCCATGAAATCATCACCGTGGACATTACGTAGTCCTTCATAACAGGCGTGATGAGCGCCTGTCAGTGGCGATGACTGGACGGCGCGCACTAAACAATTTTAGTCCTTGTCGTTGTCTATTAAGATATAAGCGTTATATCTGCACAGGCTATTTAGATACAAAAGAAAACGTTAGCTCAAGCAGCTTTAGTGCCATTGCGCAATACAGTTACGTGAAACAGTGAATCCAGGTTTCCGCTGCGTGTTTTGCAGAAAACATCCGTTTTCTGTTCTATTTTTGGCTTAATGGTGTGCCTCTATGCATATTCATTAGTTGTCTTTCACAATTTGTCGATTATTTCTCAGGTAAACAATAGCAATAAGAAATCGTCGGGTCAGACAGAACGCTGCTCGGAACTACAGAGCTCTAATATTCACTCGTTGAGTAGCTGTCGGTGAGCGGTGTCACGAAAACAAGTGTTGACTCCCTACATGTAGATAAGAGCTGTGACCTAGAACACGCCGCGTATTTTTAGAACGGAGCGTGGCAGCGACTACTTGGTTCTGAGATAAAAACGAAAGATACCAGCAGAAACCTGTTCACATTCCGCGGCTGTTCGAGACACTTTCGCTTTCTGCGCTGATGTCCGATGTGTCAAAATCATCTTCCGAGTCTTCACAGCAGCCGCCATAAAAACAAAAATTATGAATCTTCCTCCTCCGAATCCGCCAAGATTTGCCGCTACCGAGAGGCAGGTGCGGGCGATGTTGACGCCATACTTGAATCTTCGAGCGTTCGGCCATCTCGATACAAATAAACACTTTAAAGATCCCACTGCGGAACAAAAGGCAAACGAAAAAGCAAAACTATAAAAATGGTAATGTTTTATATGATGGATAACGTTAGCATTCCGTGAGCACTTCTAGCGTGGCAAAACCATTAATTACAGTCTACGATGGGCATAGGCGCAAGCAGGAAGTTAAGTGGTTTATCTCTTTTTCGTACCAGTGAACGCGCTGAAAGCTGCGCGGAGATATATAAAAGGGGCAAGAAGTAACGTTCGTTTGTGAGCGCGTTTCATGACTTCAAACACTTTTTTTTTTTCGAACGCGTGGCTTACTCTAAGTGCGATCGCGAGTGAGCGCTGTAAATGGCTCGAGGTTAGTGGCAGGCATGGCGGGTTTCTTTAGGGTAGCTGGCTTTCCACCATCGTCCGCATAGCCGATCTTTGCCAGCGAGGAGACGCGTTCTTAGCGATAGAACGAAGATTTATTTACATGATGGAAGAAAGATGCAACTGTACAGAGATTCAGCTATTATGCACAAAATGTCTTCGGGTTTTATAGTCTGTCGATCCCTTGCACGACCGTCCGAAGGCGATGACCACTGTTGCCTCGAATCAGGTGACCTTAAGTCTGAGTGATCCACCCACCAGAAATAGTACAGATACTGGACCACTACGCTGATGAGAAACACGGGCGAAAATGTCCAATGGGTAACACGAGCGCACCACACAATGACGCACCCGGCCCACGCCTTGAAGATATCGAAGGGCGAGGAGGGAGAGTCTGGTGGAGAGAGAACGTTGAGCTCCTCCGGGGAGATGACCGCTGACACGAACGTCAGCAGCGGTCCATGGCTGCGTTCCGCTACAGTGTTCCATGAGTTTCTCGAGCACAGCAGTCCAGGTGCTCGATCCCTGAGAACTGCTGCTGCGTCACCTTGCCACGCTTCCGAACTGTTGGTTCTTTGTCATGACCTCGCGTAGGCAACAATGGTCGGGTGGAGAGGTCGACTTCAGGAGAACTGCAAGAGAGACACCGTCTTACACTGTTCGACTCCGCTCTACAAAAAAAAGTTGTTCGCGAAGCTTTCGTCGCGTTCAGTGTAACCCGACCACAGGAAACTACCTGCTGGCCCATCTGCAGGAGAGCGTCGTGCGTGGTGCTTCCGACCGGGTGCCGATATGGGGGTGAAAGCATTCTAGCAGACCGGATTACGCACAATGGCGTCTGCTGAGACGAACTGCCGACGTAACAGCGTGCAGGCATGTGGTGGCAGTCCGAAGCACCTGCGGTAACTACGCAACTCGCGATTCTCAAATCATCCAATGATCCTAGACTTTTGTTTATGGCGTCGTCATTTGAGTTTGTGACATCACTTTTTGAGAGATGAAAGAGCGATTGCTAGCTGACTTGGAGAATTAATTGTAAATTCCAGGCTGCATGCTCTGCTGTAATGCTTGGATCATGTGTTCTCAGGAGCCTCGACTACCGGTCGGCAGCGTGTTCTGCCCATGATCAAGGTGTGTTGCGGGGTTCCTTTAATGTGGTCAACTTCAATGAACGTGGTACATATCAGTTGCCTAGCCGTTTCGCATTCAACGTTGTCGTCAACCGCTATTGTCTGTCGGGTTGTATGTACATAACCAAGCAACAGCTTAGTATTATTAAAGCAAAATATAACGCGTCGATACACAGAAAAACACTGCGTGGTACATTACAAGTGTTTCACTTCGACTGTGACACATAGGACAAGCTAATACAAAACAAAAAATATTTAGTTGCAACATAACTCCGCTTGGAACATTTATTTAATCTCATGTCCATGAGCTGGTCAATATAGGCTAGCAAAACAGAAGATTACGTGAATATGACTAGCTGGCATGGGCCACTATATCTAAAAAAGTAGTTTACTACTGTGAACTATTACCCTCCAAACTTACTTTTGGAGTGGTACTTTCGAGTGAGGACTCGCTCGCTGGATTTCGTGCCGACTGGTTGTGCCCCCGCAATCTACGACGACAGCGCAGCTCTGGCCGACTGGCTCGCCCTACGCCATCTCCTGACGCCGACAAGAGCTCTCGCTGAGTGGTGCCCCGTCCTCGGACTCCTGCGACCGTGTCCATCTTTCCTATCTTCTCCTTGCTTCCATATGTGGCTCTCCCTGCGCCTCTCTCTCCTCCTCCTCCTTTTTCTATCTCTATACCTTTATATTCCTATCCTTTTAAATCGCTCCTTACTCTCATTCCTCGTGAGCTACTGTTGAGGTGTCCTTCCCTTAGAGACAGTTACGGGGCTCACTTTTATTTTATTTTTATTTAAAAAGCAGCTCTCCCCTTTTCGAGAACAAATCCATCTAAAATTTACAAGGAATAACAACGGCTCACGTAAAGGTTAATGTGATGTGTTGTGAGGTCTCGAAATAGATAGTGCGTCATGCTCTCGGAGTGAATGGACACAGCAGATGCAGTCGGAAACTAGCTAAACAACACATTTATATAACCATTTTTAGAACGACGATATCGTCAGCCGAATCATTATACATCAATTGTTATCCACACGCTAAGACACTCTTACACGAAATTACACAACACTCAACAACCTACCAAGCACAAACACACACTTTAAGTGGCTTCAGCAACGCTTGATTTACCAGGAGGGCCAACGGCAGACGGGCCGCGGTGCCATCTACCGCAGGCAGCCGCTAAAGACAACCGTTCTCTCCAACGGCCACACGCCTAGGAGAGCCGCTCAACTCTCGCGCGCCGCCACCCGGGCCTGCCGCCAGGCGTCACCGCTGGTGGTATGCACTAACCATGATGATGATGGTGGTGATAACAAACGCTTGCGAGCCCCAGGCCACCTACCAGTCGGTAGTTGTTACCCCTGAATGCGGCCTATGGGCGAGAATCGTGCGCCACGTGGCGCAAACAACTTTACAGGGGGTGTCAGCAATCCACATTCCCCCAACCTTAATTCAAAGCATATGCCAAAAAAAACATGAATGAAATCAGCTACAGAAGCTCTACTAAAAGATGACAACACATGTTCGTAAAAAAATGTCCGTGCATGATGGCACCGCCGCTGGTCGACACTGCTCCACTGTCCGGCTCGACAACTTCACCTCAGTACCGGTCCCGCAACGACAACGTTGCCGTCGACGTGAGGAACCGTCACTCGCGCCGACATGTCTTCTGATTGCGACCAGCACTCATGAGGGCGCCGGCCTGCTGGCAGTTGCGCAGATCCCAGGCATGTCCATCGCCCGATCTCACGACCGCATTCCTGGCCAGCGGCGCGGGCGATGGCGCAGAAGACAGCTAGCCGCGCGTTAAATAGCTCCCACTGCATACATTCCAAACACTCGAAAGAATAATGCAGTAGGCCAAAGGGAAGAGAGATTCGGGCTCCTCGCCCACGTGGTACGATGGTCAGTACTGCTAGCTATTACATTTGCCGCGTCCGAGACGCCCAGCTAAAATAAAAACAAAGGTAGCCTTTCCTAACTCGTGCATCGCTAAATAAAAAAGTGAGGGAAGCAAAGTGCAACACTGCAATGCCACAATCCACCTAGTTGTGCCACGTGTGACAGGCAGCTGTGCAGAGCCTTAGGCCTAATGAATTGTTTGACAACAACCGGCATCCACCCAGCACCTTGTCTAAGCGCAGAAGAGGCAGTCGCAAGGAGACATCCACACTGTAAGGTGGCCCTATTCGCTCACCGCACACAGCCGTTTACCGAGCGGTCAGCGCCCACCGTCCCGGACGTTGTCACGACGCCCCGTCGTCGAGCCGCAAGACAAGAAAGCAACGACGCCCGGTTCCCTGAGCACAAAGAGATAGAAGAAGCTATTTACGAAAAATCGGACCAGCCACGCAGCTTCCGTACTCACTCGCTTCGGGCTTGGCCTACAATCAACGTGCTCTAAGCTTTGCCGACCCCAGGATGCAGACCACATGGCTCTCGTACCAACTCAACAACGTTCTTGAAAAACTAACCACACACACACACACCAAACACTGGGGAGCAGAAAAAAAAACTAAACGTGCCGACAAGTTCAAACATGTCGACAACAACCATCTCCTCGCTCTCAACAAAGCACACCGCCGACGCTAGCAACTAAGTCTCCCTTGACCTACTCTACCCCAGCTCAATGAAAGGCCGCTCCAAACCGCGAAAACTGGCGTCTGATACTCCTTGAGCCCCACGTTGGGCACCAGGGTCCGCGGTGCCATAGTTGTAACCCCTTAATGCGGCCTATGGGCGAGGTACGTGCGCCACGCGGCGCAAACAACTTTACAGGGGGTGTCAACACCCCCTTTAGTGATTAACTTTTGTTGAGGAAGAAACTAAATTTAATACGTTGGTTTGTAAACTGCATATGTAAAGCGTTTCTGCTGAATCGACACTTTTTAAGCAACTAAAATTGCTGTCTGAACTGTATTATACAGATGTTAAAGGCACTTCATTGGGAAGTTTTAGCAAATGCACACCTTTGTGCACTGTTGTGAAACTTTGGCAATAATGTGTGTGATTTTCTGGGAATTCACCTCAGTATGCAACATTCCTCCTAAACGTATGGCACAAAATAGAGAGAGAGAAAAACAATCATTTTCACGGCGCAACGAGGTGGCGGCCAGTAGTTCATCACGACCTTTTCGGCCCAGTTAATAACTTCTGTAATAAGTTCTGCCGCGACACAGTGAGTGTATCATCGTGGCTCAAGTGATGACTGGAGGGACTCAGATTCTTTGACGGAGAAAGCTGGCAGTATTGCTTTTGCAGGTGGGTTCCCATCGCATTCCCAAAGAATGTGAGTTTGTGTAGCCTCAAGGCAGCCGCAATGTCGGCAGTGTCGTTGTATAGTTTCCGGGTAAATTATATGCAGCCGATGGGGCTGAGAAAAAATCTAGGGTGCTGTGCAGGATGGCCTGAGCTTCTCGCGCAGACGAGTTTAATTTGAGATCCCTCAGCGGCGGCCATGGCAAGAAGACAGTGCGGAGCGCGTGATAGCAGCGTTGATAAAAATGGCTACAGGAACGCGCGTGGCGTTGGAAACGAATGTGGGACATCTGTGACAGTTATCAAAGAAACACCCGTGCGAACACGTCAGCGCCGCCACTCAGTCAACATTTTAACAGTCCAGAGACAGACGTCAGCGTGATTGTCACGCTATCTTTTTGCCAACTTGACACGCGCCTCACACAGGCGTGTTCGTCGGCGTATGTCCTCTTTCGGGCAGGATCTTTCGTTCCAGCTGCAGCATGGAAACTTCCACTTTCGAAGGCAGCAAGGGTGCACACGTAGCACTCTCGTGCTGCTCGTTTCGCTTCTACCAATTCTCGGAGATTAATATAAGAGTAGGTAGTCACCAGGGGCGCTCGGTGGCAACGTGGCTGTGATTGGATACGTCGTGAGCGCGATGAAATTGAATGCGAGACATTGTAGCCGCGTAGTGATATAATTTTTACTTCTACGTTAGTGTGGGCATAGTGCACGCGATAAAGCTGATAGATTAATTGTGCCGCTCGACATGACTACTGCTACTCGGTACGACTAAACGTGATGGGCGTACCCGATCTTTGCCGCGGGCGTCTGTCAATCAAACTGATTGACGTGTGAACTTGGATACAATTGATTGATATGTGGGGTTCAACGTCTCAAAACCATCATATGATTATGAGAGACGCCGTAGTGGAGGGCTCCAGAAATGTCGACCACCTGGGGTTCTTTACGTGCACCCAAATCTGAGCACACGGGCGTATACAACATTTCCGGAAGTTGGATACAAGCTCGTTTATTTTGAAAAGGCCCGAGTTCAACTTCGTGACTGTGATGCTGCCAGTGTGACTGTCAAGCATTTGATGCGGTGAAAGCTAAGCGGCAGCTTCATCGCATATAAAATAATTTGGTGAGCTTACACTACTTGGCAAGGCTGGAGCCATAGAGGAGCTTGTGAAAACCCAGCTTCTTGCAGATTTTAAAGTTTGTCATCTACTCATGTGCGTGCTCTGCTTCGAAGTGAAGACCGCATCAGCTTTGTCTTAATTTTGATTGTACTAACTGACTGAGGCCTAACGAGCATTACACTGAGCTGTATTGTCTTCATACATAACGCTTCAATTAAAAGGTAGTTATCTCGGGCGCAATTAGCAATACCAAGATCAGTATGGAGCTAATAAATGTAATCATAATTAACAGGATACTAAGTGTAAGCATATTAGTAGGTTCTAATTAGCCTGGTTTTATTTAACCTACTCAGGATTAACGTCGCGTTAATTAACATAGTTTAGTTAGCTCATCACCTAGCATGCTTTAGTTAGCCCGGTTCTAGCGTTACATGGCTTCATGAGCCTGGTCTTCTTAAGATGTGGCGTAATTAGCTCGGTCATACCATGACTTGGAGTAATTAGCTTGGCCATAGCATGTCCTGGCCTAACTATTCAAGTGTACCATCCAGCCGAACAGCTAATTAGCCGGCCGCACGTGCTCGGGTGCGAGCGGACGATCACAACAAAGACGACGCGCACTGGTCGAGCAGCGCGCCAGAATGTATACAGGCTGACCATGATGATTAACACGTGGCCTCGGGTTTAGCTGCGATCGCGATGTTGTAAGACGCTCGGCCAGTACTGGTCTCAGAGGCAACCATGATGATTATTCTAAAACAGACTTATTGCAGCCATTAAAAGCTTCAAAATAAATCTAAACACCTCGTGCCTTAAAAAAAAGAAACGCCAGTACTGCGCGAAATGCGCAGCACAGTCACAGCGAAAGCAAAAAGAGCGGTCTTTCAGAGCCTTTTCTAAAAACTCATTGAGTAACTGCTTCAAGCAGACTTGATGGGTACCGACTACGGCCCTAATAATAATAATTTCTGGGTGGTAAGCCCGCATTCGTAGTGCTATCCTTCGTCATTTTTCTGAGAAGTATGGTATCCGCTAAACACTTGCAAAAAATTTTGTGCCAATTGTCCATGCAGTAGCTGACGACGATAAGGAATTTTGCCTGAAGTGGGTATGCGCCACAGTTGATAAGTGTTCAAGAACAAGCTTTTGTAATGGGTTGGAGCGTTGGACGACCCACTCGTTACGCTATTCGCATCGTGTGACGACTGGTTGTTCTTTTGCTGTTCTGAAAACGCTTTATTACTCATATTCACACGACTCCTTTCCCGACATCAAGCCTGCCAAAGGCAAGTTTGTGAACAAGCCCAAGCAGAGTGCATGCGTTGTGAACAAGTCTCAGTGGTAGAATACTGGACTGGCACGCAGCGGACCCGGGTTCTAACGCCCACTGTGTCCTTGGTACAAGTTTTTTTTTTCTTATTTCTGCGATAGTGGTTACGGACACCGGCAGCGGTGGTGGCGGACAACTACGGCGCCATGCGCTACCCGAGTTTTGATCTCATAACAGCTTTCACTGTAAAAATATCATCACAAAAAGTTTATGGCACTTCTATTGCATCGGTGTACTTCTGCATTCAGCGGAACGACAAACAAATGAAAGAAGATGTCTCTGTTTTGAAACACCGCCCAGCTTAGTGGACCGTCTTTGACGCGATTACTGGTTGCATCGTAACCAATGAAACGCAGTGCGCTGAGGCGTGGATTTGATGTTTTCGTACTGTTGGCTCGGTCCCAAGGGGGCGTCGCCAGACCTCTGTAATATCCCAAGTTCCACGAAACTCGACCGATCCTGCATAGAGCCCCTGTTTAAAATTTCTCCAGACAGATCGTAGCTTGTTCCCTTGGGACATCTACATACGTAGAAATAGCCCGAAGAAATGGGCCGCAGCGTGTAAATTACTTGCATCAAACGTAACCTGCTTGCAAAGCGTCAATGAAACAATAGCAATCGCTGTCAGGCCGCATGCATCTTTCTACTCAATAGAATAAAAAGGGGGAGCTAGAATAAGAATAAAAAACGGCATTGAGCTTAACTAGAACTAAGCCCGGTAGGCTACAGTGCAGAGGAGAATGGACAATAAAAAAGCCATGCAGTTGGCGAGAAAAAGGCACTATAAAACATGGCGTAACCGTTCCGCATTTGATATCCCCGATGGCAAATCAGTCGGGCGTCCTTATGAAAAAGCAGCTGTTCTGCACGAGAAAGTGAACTAAACACGCACGTTGTGCCAGCTGTATGGCATTTCTGGTCGACATCAATCTTCCCGACACGAATAAATTCGGCAGGCGAAGCCGTGCTCTTGGTAGTTTCTTCTTTAGATTTTTTTAAGAAGAATCCTGCAAAGCTTTCTTCTTGGATCCTTATCAGGATTTCATGGCCCAAATTTGTGTCAGTCCTTAAGAAGCAAATTTTTCCTTGTGTATCATGGTGGCTTTGTATTTTCTCAAGTACTTAGTTACCTTTACCCGTTGTTAGTCCGGACATTAAAACCAGAATTAGGTCCATAGTCTTATACGCTAAACGTACTACGCTGCACTTACTTAAGATAAGCAGCTTTTCCTGCTTCCGATCCAAGGTACGAATAATGAAGTTGCTATGGTAGCAGAGAAGTAATCCCTCCGAACCGGTCTGAACGAGCAGTGCTTGCAGAAGAACAGAAAGACTCTTTCTAGAAAAACTTGGATTTTTGTCGGTGTATGCGAGAGTCGTGTGCTCTCAACCAAACCACCAAGTAGCCTCACGGAATGCGAAAATGAGGAAATCATTACAAAACGACTTTTAACTCTAGGATTACATAATGACTCTTAACTCTAGCACTCTAGCTTTACGGATGCGAAAATTAGGACATGATTACATAACGACTTTTAACTCTATAGGACTCTAAATAAATGGCTATACAGTAGTGATAGAAGTATTGTGCTGTGTCCTGGAAAACACGAGTAAAATGAATGTTGCCAACTCCAAAGAAGTTTTAGGGGGTGAAGTCAACAACAGTGCTTAAAAATGTCACATTTCCTTAGTGTTAAAAAACTCTGGCTGCTAGGAGAATTGTAAAAAAAGTTTACAGGTGAGAAGTATGTAATAGGCACGCACGCTTTCTCTTGCAAGATGAGTGAGCTGGAAATGCAGAGCATCTACCACGAACTTCAGTGACCTGCATAATATTTCCGAGGGGAAACAAAAAAAATTATGAGAGAGAGAAAAATAGGAACAAAACTGATGGCGCGAAGTTTCGCGGCAAGCCCTCATTGTAAAGGGGTGCGTGCAATAACTGTGTGCTGGCTCAGCGTCAGATACGACTCTCGCGATCCAGAAGTTGGTGAACGAGCGAATAAACAAAAAATGAAAGTCAAGATAAGAAAGACTGACCCAGACAATAAAGCGAATCTACGAGAGATAGTGATGAAGTGAGGGGGGGGGGGAGGCTTCGACAGCGTACCTTCATTGTCGATTCTGCCATGCCAGCCCCGACAAAAGGCTTGGTTAGGTGGAAGAAGGTGTCGTGGAGAAGAGCCGTCTATGGGGCCCAGGTCTCCTAAACTCATCAGCATGGCAAAAACATTTCTTTGTCGTCACGGCAGATAGCAGCTGTCGTCGAGGCTATTGTCGGAGCCAAGAAAAAAAAGTAGTCTTCCCCCCTCATGACCCGTCTTCTCCTTGCGCAAACATTACCACAAAAAAAAATAGACAGCTCAAAAAAGAGGTAGTAGAAATGTTTCGTGGAGACGATACGTCATCGTATTATTGCCGCTGCATTCTCGACAGCATGATAAACATGAATCGATTTCTCGAGGTGTTGTTTCATGTCGGAAGAGGCAGCAAGACTTCCCAGTGATTATTAACGAGGCCTATAGTACGCACTGCGTACGAGAAATGCAGTAACCAGCAGGCAGATGTCATGGGCGTTTCCTTACGCTTCATTTGAATGCACAAAGATAGAGAGAGAGAAAGAGAGAGAGAGCTGAGCCACGTTTTCTCTCTCTCTCTCTGTGTGCGTGTGCGTGCGTGCGTGTGTGTGTGTGTGTGTGTGTGTGTGTGTGTGTCTGTTCCACAGTTCATTTAACTTTGAAGTGATTCACTGCCGTTCTTTCAGTTATGCAATTTTTCGCTTTCTTATTTCGTGGTAGTAGAAAACGGCATCGTTCATATCGCAGTTTTGAAGGCGCCATACAGCACAAACCATTGTCCTGTTTCGTTCCACACGTATGCATAACGACGAGCATACATATACACATAAGCGTGCGTAAGGTACCCCTTCACACTCGACTGCCAACCTGAAGGTTGCGGGATCGATTCCGGGCAGTGGAGGCTGCATTTTCGAGGGAGGCGCAGATGTTTGAGGCCCGTGTACTCACATTTAGGTGTATACGTAACCCCAGGTGGTCCAAATTTGCAGAGCCCTGCTCTACGGTTTCTCTCATAATTACATCGTGGTTTTGGGACGTTAAATCTCGGATATTATAAGGGTTCCCCTTCAGGAAAGGGGGGGGGGAGCATCACAGCGCCCCCTCTCTATTAATTCAATGTATGCGGCAGACGTTGCGACCCTGGCTCTCTTAGGCGACTAGAGCGGGGGCCGCAACTCCTGTCCACGCCGATGCATATAGAAGCTGACACACAACGTACAACACATTGCGTCCTTGAGTACAATCCACGAGCTGGCGAAAAAGTGCGGAAAGGTAGGGAGTTTAAAGAAAGTTACTTTCACTTAAGCGAACTATTTAAGTTTCGTCTTTTGTTCATCGGTTACTATGCAAGTAAGGGTGTTCATTTTTGCAGTACAATTATTTAGTTGCTTTTTATTTTTGCGTTTTCTTTTTCGAAACAGTGCAGCATGATACTCTGTCTATAGTCTTCATATTGCGCTGATGGTAAATACATTCATTCGGCGCACTGTGCTGCATCCTCGGTGCGAGAAGTTCACTTCCGTGTTTGAAAAGGAGCAGGACGAGAAAGAAAGGTCATTAAAATTGTCTGCCATTTGCGACTGTTCGGACAACCAGGAAGGAATTCGCGCTTTTTTTGCATTCCATGTTTTTGGGTATATTTTTAAATTCTGCAGGCATGAGAAAAAAAAAGAAGGAGGCTCTTATAGTCACGTCACGGACAGGAGAACTATTGTCGCTGTTGTGCGGCTTAAGCGAAAGCGTCGCACACACACTAAAATGAGAGCGTTTCTTGTTTTTTTTATTTTTTACTTGAAATGCTTCGGATTTAAAAAAAATTTAGATCCCCGGAAGGAATAAAAAAAGAAGCGAAGGTTGCGGCGTTTCTATGATGCTTGGCCGACTTTTACCATCGTTTTGTGGGCCCTTGTATACATCACACTGTAGCACGGTAGAAACTGAAGCTCTTTATTACTAAGAACGTCTTGAATAGCTTCGATAGCGGGAGCACCACCTCATCGCAGCTCCACAAAAGAAGCTACGGTCGAGCTTCACGATGGCATTCCCTGTTTTTATTTCTTCGGGGCATATTTTTGAATACATTAAGATTCTATCGAAACGACGTCCTATAAACTGAGGCGGTGACATGGAGCCTTAAAATTTCTAAGAGGGAATGCTTGCGCCACAGTAGGCCAGCACCATAGCAAAAGCAACTCGCTATGGATTCAGTATAAACTGGAAGGCAAAGGAATATTCATTACTCTTTACGGTGATTCCTTACTTGCCACGTATATTACTATCTTAAAAGAGGCAAGTTGGCTCATTTTTCGGTCTCACAATATACTCACCGACGAGAGCACAATCATCTCCAAAGAGAGCACAGTCTTTAAAGAGAGTCATATGCTTGGACAGTCAGGTTGTTGTTGTTGTTGTTGTTGTTGTTGTTGTTGCTGCTGCTGGTGCTGTTGTTGTTGTTGTTGTTGTTGTTGTTGTTGTTGTTGTTGTTGTTGTTGTTGTTTAAAGTAGCGTGTATGACTAAAGCATCGGTCGCAAATACAGCCATGCGTATCCCTCTGGCGCTGGGACGTTATAGACGCGGAGTATATGTAAGAGAATGGGCAACTGCGCTTCACACCTTCATCTATATTGTTATCCTGTGCTGTCTCGTCTTGTCCCCACAATGAAATATAATGCTGTCTTTCCTGTCAGAAAAATGTGCGCGGCTGCCCAGGTGCACAATGCACCGAGAAGTGCTCGCCGTGCTCGTGTAAAAGAAACAGGGGGGAACGGAAAGGAAGGGATGTTTGCCAATCTAGAACGACCGGTATGCTTACCTGCACTAGGGACCGGAATGAGGAAATTCGAAACATGGAAAGAAAGAGAGAAGAGCACGCGCACTCACTGCAGCACTTCACAGTCATCGTAACACTAATAGGTCTATGACCCCCGATATAAGTCCATCGCCTTCAAGAAGCTGAGGACTGCTTTCGTCGCCTTCAGTCACAACGACCTCTCTGGGCAGCATTCCAAAATGGTTTTCACCATTATAGGTCTGCGATTTATGCGCGAAAAAGGTTTCTGCTCTTGGCAATATTCAGTTGAATTTCTGCTCTTGGCAACGTCAGTTGAATTCTCCTGAAAAAATTGTACATACGCTTAGCACTTGATATATTTTAAATGGCAACAGTATAGACGATTTCACTAAGCGGCGAACGAACGGGACCATGTTTGATCACGTACCACACAAGCTGGTTGCAGCAGGGTGTAAGCAAGTCACATGATCCTGCAGCGAAGCATACTTCAATATTTCATCGCCTAAATATTGATGAGGTTAAGGCATCTGCATTCATTAGCCCGCAGCACGCCGCAGCGATAAGTGATATGTTAATGAAACATATCACTGGCGGGGCCGAGTTGCATTAAACTGGCCCCGCCATGCCGGTTTCATGCAACTCGGCCTTTCGCTTGAAAAGGTTGCCGACACCTGGTGTAGGGCATTTGGTGACCGGAATCACTTCAGCTCGTCCATGCAGTGAGCGTCGGACTAGTATAACTTGGTTATAGATACAGAATACAGAAATAAATTATCACGATCACACTTTAAATAAATATGAGTTACAAGAACGAAGGCCAATGTATGCCAAGTTAATAACACGGCAATCAAAACACTTCATTGTCCTTGTAGAATAACAAAATTTTACCATTGGATACACTGCCACGTCAGATATAGTAGAATAACATAATGTCCAAAAAGTAACCAATCGCAAAACGAAATTACGAGGAGCATAGCAAAAAAACAGAAAAACATGCAGCCAACAATCAAAGGTGTAAAGCAAACACCGACCGATGTTAACTTGAAATGAAACTCTGAAGTGTGGCTTTGAAATTATTGGTGTTAGTTATGCTTGTGAGTGATGCAGGCAGATTGTTCCAGCCTCTGGTCGTTGTGGGGAGAAATGACTGTGAAAAGCCGATTGTGTTGTAATGTGGAATGTTTACCTTTTGGTGATGGTCGATGCGAGATTGAATGTATGGCGGTGGCTGACTAAACGTAAAATTTACATATGAGTGGCAGCAGGAGATTTTGTAGAAAAGATAGAGTCGAGATAGTTTTCGGCGATGTGATAGCGATAGAAGGTGAAGGATGTCTTTGGCCTTTGAGGCTATGGGATCAATATGAACTTTTCATCAAAGGCTATTGGTAATATGGACACTCAAGTATTTGTATGACGTTACACATTATAGTGGGATTTTCTTAAGTGTGTAAGTAAGGTAAGTCACTGCAGCGTGGGAAATCATCATACTTTTACATTTTTTAACGTTTAAGTTTATAGCCATAATCGACTCCATTTAGTTATGTTATTAAGATATTCCTGATTCGTTTAACTGTCTGCTGCATCAGCCATCTGTAAACAGGCGTATTTGCGAGGAGATATTAGTAGACGAGTCACTTATATAGATTGTAAATAGTAAAGGAGCAAGCGCAGACCCTTGCAGGACACCGGAATCAACAGAAATCAAGGGGTAGTTAGCATCGTTAGTGGTTACAAATTGAACACGCGATGTCAGAAAGGGGCGATTCCAATTATTTACAGCTGAGTCGATATGCAGAACGCTTATTTTATGAAGAAGCGGTGCATGGTTTACTTTGTCAAATGCTTTAGAAAAGTCAAGAAATATGCAATCTGCTATACAATCGCAAATCATACAATTTGTATATTTGTATACACATATACAAATTACCGTAGTAAGTTATTTCGAAATTCGTGCTTCGTAACTGTGAAGAAGTTGTTTTCATTAAAATAACCAGACGTGTTTAAACTATATCTTCAATAATTTTGCAAGGCACTGATGTAAAAGAAATTAGCCTATAATTTTGTGAGTCATGGAATAGTCCAGATTTGTGAATAGGAATTACTCTACTGGTTTTACAGTCGTACGGTAAGGTGCTCGAGTAGTAAGATAGTGAGGAAATCTGTTCTAGTATGACTGAACAATATTTGGCAGTGTTGGAGAGAAGAAGACAAAGTTTTTCCTGAGTGGAACGCTGGTTTCAGTCTCTGTTATTTTTTTCTCGTTTTCTTTGGTGCTAGTGGAAGACACCGCTCTTCTGCCTGCGGAACTGGACATAGAATCACCAGGGCCTCCACCCATACGTGCCGCGTCGTCTGTGGCCACTCTAAGAAAGCGCTCCGGCCACCCAAGTGACGTTGACAGTGAGGACACGCTCGTGTACTCTACGGCCAGTGATGATAGCTCCGATGAAAGTGACTTCGTGCCCGTGGCAAGATACAAGGCGAAGAGGAGGCTGCTTACGACATCTCCTTCCCAAAGTAAGGCCACCACGAATATTCAAGAGCCACCGGTTCACACTATTTTGTTTGTCCCGCTGAATGCCGCTGACAGCATGAACCGACTTAATCGCCAGGTCACGTCTATGTCACTTGAGGCGCTCGTTCCGGGACAAATAACAGACGTGAGAATCAATGGCCGCAAGAACGTTCTGGCGATAGACGTTACGCAACGTACTGCTCTCGACGTATTGACCAAGGTGAATGTGCTCGGGAACATTAACGTTCGTTCTTTCATACCAGATGGCAAGGACTCTAGGGCAGGCTTTATCTACGACGTCGACACCTCTATCAGCGATATTGATTTTCCAACTCTAATCAAACCAGTGGCAGAAGCTACTATAATCTTGCAAGCCCGCCGTCTCGGGAACTCACGATGCGTGAAACTAGTCTTTAAGGGTGACAGCCTCCCAACTCAAGTAAGAGTTGGACATTTTCGACACACAGTACGGCCGTTCGTGCCGAAACTTCTTCAGTGTCGGAAGTGCTGTAAAATAGGACATGTGAGTGCTGTTTGCACAAGTTCTGCTGTGTGCTCCCGATGTTCGGAGTTGCACAACACGGAAGCCTGCCAGGCAGAGCATCGCAAATGCGGCAATTGCCAAGGTCCTCACGAGGCGTCATCAAAGCAGTGCCCAAATGTGAAGAAGGAAATGCAAGTGCTGAGGCAGATGGCCAGAGACGGTTCTACCCACAGGGAGGCTGCTGCCAAAGTGCGACGTCGGCGTTCGCGGCATAGGAAAACTCCTAGGACATCCTCTGCCAAGGCCAGGGATACACCGCTACCCCATATCACACACTCACCACCACAAGCATCAACAAGTGCCAACAACAAGCATCCTCAGAAAGACGCAAGAAACATTGACCCTGACGCGTGGCCAGTGCTGCCGTCAGTAACACCGCCAGTAGAACGGCAGCATCGCCCACCGAAAGCTACTTCAGAGCGAGTAAGTCATGACAGTCAAGATAACGAAATAATAGACGTGATTAAGACCCTCATGAAGACAATTCGAGTACTCCTGAATAATATTCAGACTCCGGCTGCCCACAGCGCTCTTCAAATATTGGACGCTTTGAATCCGGTGCTATCAAATCTACAGAAGCACCATGGCTCTTTCCCTGCAGCCCTTCCATAAACAAGTGAAAGAGGCATCAATTTTCCAATGGAATGCCCGAGGTCTTAAACCCCGCATTTCGGATTTTCGACCATATATTTTCAAGAATCAGTTTCCAATTATCGTAATTTGTGAACCACGTCTTCACAATGCTATAAGACTTTCTAAATACAAGGCTTTCAGATCTGCAACCCGTAACGAAACCAGTAAGGTCATTGTTTACATCAGGTGCGAACTCACATATATTGAGCATCCAGTAACACCGGACGACAGCAACCAATACGCGTGCCTGACAGTTAAGCGTAAGAACGTGAACTTCACGCTAGTGGCAGTATATATTTCGCCTTCAGGCCGCTTCGACCCAGCAAGATTAAGCGCCATTATATCAGCGACACCTGGGCCATGGATTATTACCGGTGATTTTAACCCTCATCACCCCCTGTGGGGAAGCCAGAAGATGGACCGTCGGGGAAAATATGTGTCCTCCTTTGCATCTGACCACCAACTATATTGTTTAAATGACGGCGCTCCCACGTTTTTACGGGATTTGACATATAGTAGCTGTCTCGACCTAACTTTTGTGTCAAGTAGCCTGAACACCAAGGTGCAGTGGTTTGCGGACAATGAAACGCATGGCAGCAACCACATCCCCACCTATATAAAAATCAAGGGGCTAAGCAAGTCGCAAATCGCGCCCACTTCACGGATAGACTGGTCAAAGTACAGATCATCCACAGAGAAGCAATGCGAGAGAAACCAAGAAGGTTCTCTTGAAAGCCTAGAAGGTATAATGAAGGCCGCTATTCAAGAGGCAACGTTTCATTGTGGACCTTTGCCAGATTTTTGCAAATATGAGGTGGAGTTGGAGCGACTTCGCGCAATCCGTCGTCGCGCCGAACGACGTTATAGGCGCACGAAATCCATCTACGACTTGAGGGAAGCGAGACGTCTACAAAAGAAGATTCCACGTCGAATCAATGCACTACAGTCGCAACGATGGAAGTCACTATGCGAGTCGCTCGATCGCCACAAACCTCTTTCGCAAATATGGAGAATAATCCGCGGCCTACGAACATTGCAACAACAGAATCGTCCGTTCAAATGCCTTGCTCTCCACCAAGGCCGGCGTGAAATCGATGTAGCGGAAGACTTCTGTGCCAGGGTTGCAAACAAGGGGTCCGGGATCAACATGAGTAACCTACGAAACGCGCCGGTGTCCAGAGACACTCGGATGGACAATATGTTTTCTCTAGAGGAGCTTCAGGCAGCATTGGCAGCATGCAAGCACTCGTCATCGCCTGGACCCGATGGAGTCACTTACATGGCCCTTGCTAACCTAGGACGAACAGCTCGGCGTGCCCTTCTAGCTGTATACAATGACTCGTGGAGCAACGGTTCGGTTCCTCCTTCGTGGAAGTGCAGCCGCCTTGTGCCCCTGCTCAAACCAGGCAAATCGCCTCTGGACATGGCCTCCTATCGCCCCATCGCGCTTGCCAGCTGTTTTGGAAAGGTGATGGAGAGAATGGTGCTGACTCGCCTGGAGTGGTACTTGGAACATAACAATATATACCCCGATGCTTTGACCGGCTTTCGACGGGGACGGTCTTCCATAGACAATGTTGTTGATCTTGTCACGTCTGTACAACAGCAGAAGAGCCTAAAGAGATTATCAGCGGCACTTTTCTTGGATATTAAAGCTGCATACGACAATGTATTACATGAAACCATCCTGGACGCCTTGGGCAGCATTGGATTGGGAGGCCACGTTTACCAATAGATCTACAGCTATTTGAAGGACAGAACCTTCTTCGTTCAGACAGAAGATGGCGCAACAAGGCAACATCATACTTATCGCGGCGTACCTCAAGGTGGGGTCCTAAGCCCCATACTTTTCAACCTTGCGCTCATCGGCCTCATTGACGTCCTGCCACACTCCGTACATCTGTCGATATACGCGGACGACATCTGCATCTGGGCATCAGGGGTCACGCGTCTACACATACGAGCCAGGCTTCAGACAGCGGCTACACTGACGTCAAACTACCTTCAAGGACGAGGACTAGAGCTGTCATATGAGAAATGCTCACTAGTTGCGTTTACGCGCAAGACAATGACGCCATACCGCATCAGAATTAATGGACACACAATCAGCTATCAAAAGACTCACCGTTTCCTGGGAGTAATAATAGATCGTGATTTGTCTTGGAGCCCTCATATCGCTTACATGAAGAAGAAACTGACCATGATCACCCACGTCCTAAGGTTTCTTGCGGGAAAATCATGGGGTGCATCGGTACGAGCCATGCTTCAACTGTATGCTGCACTTTTTCTTGACTTCATGCGCTACAGCCTACCTGTGCTTGGCAAGGCCCGCATAACAAACGTACACGTCCTCCAGTCATTACAAGCTCAAGCACTGAGAATATGCCTCG
Organism: Rhipicephalus annulatus; assembly: GCA_013436015.1. Taxonomy (NCBI): domain Eukaryota; kingdom Metazoa; phylum Arthropoda; class Arachnida; order Ixodida; family Ixodidae; genus Rhipicephalus; species Rhipicephalus annulatus. The sequence goes on along the minus strand of WOVY01009777.1, from coordinate 434,896 downwards.
GGCTGCCGAGATGCGCATCCTCAGCAGCGACTGTCGCAATCGCTCATGAACACCCTATCACAACCTACATTCGTGTCGATGCTTTAAGAACGCACATAAGACATGCCACCCGGATTCAATCGCATCACCTCGCCTCCCTTCTAACTTTCAGGCCATGCTCTGCGTTCTGCTCTATTATTGCCCCACATCGCACGGTGATTCCCACGAACTTCACGCACGCAGCAAGACCGTCGTTACCATTGTGGTGTCTACATCCACTGGAAGCCCTGATAACCATCCCCGGAATGCAAAAGAAGAAAAATTTGTCAAATTTGGCCCTAAAACAAACAACATTACTGTTTCTACATGAGAAACACAGTGGACGCATTCACATTTACACGGATGGGTCGGTCACTTCAACAAGTTCAACAGGCGCAGTGGTAATTCCGGAGAAATCCATCACGATAAAGTTCAGGACCTCGCATCTGACATCATCCACGACGGCAGAACTCGCTGCCATTCGTGCCGCTCTGGAGTTCCTAGTTGAAGAACCGCAACAGACTTGGTCAATATTCTCCGACTCCAAAGCAGCTCTCCGGGGAATTGCCTCACCATATCGTCATGGACCAAACGAACAGCTAATTGCTGAAATACGACTGCTTCATCACCGGGCTATAGAGAAACAACATGACATAGCGTATCAATGGATACCAGGCCACTGCAGCATTGATGGAAACGACCGTGCAGACGAAGCAGCCCGAACTGCTCATGATGATGCCCCTTGTGTAGCTATACCATTATCAAGAACGGACGCCGCTGCAAGGCTTCGATCACTTGCGCGAGAACTGACACTCGCTCAGTGGAATTCACCGGCATTCACCAACGTCCGCCTTCATAATTTGGACCCACACCTACAGCTTCGTCTTCCATCAGGAATAACCAGAGCAGAGGAGACACTTTTGTGCCGTCTGTGGATTGGGGTGGCCTTTACAAATGCTTATTCTTTTCGAATCGGAATGGCCAGAAGCCCGACATGTGACAACTGTGGCTGCGCAGAGACTTTCTCCCATCTTCTCTGCGAGTGTCCCCGCTCCAGCGTGCCAAGAAAGGAACTGTCAAAAGCTTTAGATAGAATAGACAATCGCCAATTGTCGGAAGAAAGGGTATTAGGACACTGGCCGAGACCGTCCTCTGCACGCAAGGCATTGAGAGCGTTGTTGCGCTTTCTGCGGGCAAGTGGTCTTAGAGACAGACTGTAAACAGCGTCGTGGATCGTCTGATGACCTTCTCTCCCTCTTTTTTTTACAACGTCTTTTTTCTGTCATCTTTTATCTCCCTTACCCCCTTCCCTAGTACAGGGTAGCCAGCCGGTCTGAGAACTGGCTAACCTCCCTGTCCTTCCTCATTTATTCCTCCTTCCTTCCTTCCTTGGCAGCGTTTTCGAAGTTCAAGTAATTGAGTAGTGCTTTATTTGCCTTCTTTGCTATCGAAGCATACGTCCAAGGTCCCAGTATATTTTGTACAGAAAATGGTTAGATGTAGCTACATATGCAGCCGAATGGAACGATGCAGATGTCTCGAGAGTGATTCTCTGGCTTCACTGTTTCTTTTGTTTTTTGTAGTTTTTTTGTTTTTTAGTGTTCAAACAATACACTCAGTCTTGAAAACAACTCACATCAATCATTCAAAAGTAACAGTGAAAAAAAAAGATAATATTACAGAGACACAAATTTCAGTACCACACCAATAAAATCAATATAGTGCAGTCCCGTAACTGCACTGAAGTTGGGAAACATAAGAAACAAGAAATAAGTTGATATGAAGAAGAGATGCAGTATGGCGTCCTCCTTTCGTCTTCCCTCGATAAAATTTATCCGGAGTAATGAAAAATAAATATACACACGCTTACAATGGATGACAAGTGACGTACTCAATGTCATCCGCGAATACCACTTCCTTTCAGAAATATCTAGAAAAGAGATAAAGTTTTCATCATCATCATCGTCATTATTCAGAGCCATTGTCGTAACAACGTGAGCAGCTGTACCACAGTCATAGGTACCCCTCAATTACCAATTTATGTGCATGCAGTGTTGGTCGCTAGCTATATATGAGCGAAAGCAAGAGGCGTTCTTCTGATAATGGCTAAGAAAACATTTAATGTACGGTATGCCGTGGACTAAGGCGCGACACTAAGGATGCTGCAGCATTTTCTGGCTGGCCAGAGTGTCAGTGAGTTCAACGAGAGCTGAGCCACGGTCCCGTTTTCTCATCACCTACCCAGCTCAAGCCATGGGCTCACAGCTACTACCAACCTCTGACTTGCGGTGTAGTTCTACACGTTGCAGTAAATTTACTGTCTGTCTCCCCTATTTCTTTTCTTTCTCTTCCCTCTTTTTCATCTTTCATGTCTCATTTCCTAATCCGCCAGTGTAGGGTAGCCAACCGGATGTCTTTCTTGTTAAGCTCCCTGCTTTCTCTCTTTTGTTACTTTTGCTTTAGCATACACAATTTTTATCTTGGCGCTGCTCACGCTCCGTGTTGGCTGCTTGGCTTTCGCAAGACGTAAGATGACTGAGAGTTTACCAAATTTCAAATAGGCTCTGTTAACAAGCAGGCGAGGAAGTGACACTCTCTCAGTGAGCCTACTTTGGCCATCACTGAGCTGGTAAAGGAACGATACGGGGGACGAACCGGGAATCATAGACTCCACGCACGATTCAGCCATAGCCTCCTGGCTTTCTCTTCATAGCCACATTTCTTCTTCTTTTAAGACGCTTTAGCTGTTTTAAACCAGAATAAGGTCATTAATAAAAAAATGGCAGCATATCCACGGAGTGAATGATGGAGATTGGGTCGAAGCATTCGTCCGTTCATTCGTTCTTGCTTCCGTCCGTCCATGCGTCCGTCTGTGTGACCGTCCGTGCGTCCATCCGCCCGTCCGTGCGTGCGTCTGTTCGTGCGTCCGTCTCTGCGTTCGTCCATGCATCCGCCCCTGCATCCGTTCATGCGTCCATCCATGCATCTGTCTGTGTGTCCGTTCGTCCATCCATTCAACACTCCAAGTACCACCATCTCTTACCTTTTCATTCCTTTCTTGTCAGATAGAGCTCAATGTACATGCCAATGGCTGCTGATGGGGAATGAGAGACAGGAGCATTCGGCTTTTAGTTACCGCGCACGCCTCGAATTTTTTATTGTTCAACAAAGCACAGGAGAAATCTCCCACTGGCACCACCATGCAGGTCAAAATGTAACACTTGTTACAAACTACGACTACGACTACGAGGGACGAACGGGTGCCGCTTTAAGGAGCTTCGCCCCTAAAACTATCTGCCTCAGCATGCACCACTCGTACGGACAAAACGCAAAAATTTCCAGCTCTCACACTGCTTCCTTTATCTTACGTGCCTGTCATACTCACTGTACATCGTTTTGATAGTTATTTACATTATGCCTCTATATCAGGTGCGGCCTCTAACACACTCTCAAATTGACATGGAAGATTCAACCAAAGAAATATAGGATCGTAGATTTTAAAACTGCGCCCTATTTAGAGAAAAAATAAGGCCCTAGTTTTGTGATACTAGGCTTGCAAAAAAAATGTTATTAAGATTTTTATATATTTATTTATAACAGGCTCGTTTTCGTTATATATAATTTAAAAAAGAAGACCAACGGGCGTTTGCAGTCATACTGTATACATAGTGACTGTAAATTAAAATGAAGTTGTCCGGAGTTTTAGATCTCGATAATGTTTTTTGCGTGGACTCCCCCAGCTTCAGAAGACTCTTCGGTAAGCATTACAACGTTCTGCACTTAGAGCTGAAAAGACGATTTCCGAATAGAGGATTTCTGAACCATTGCCGTATATTCACACAAGTACAAGAAGCCAGACAAATTTTCAAGGATGAAAAAAAAATTGATGAAGTTGACAGGACCACCATGCGGTGCAGTGCTTGATTCAACGACTTATATAATGTTTGTCTGCGTTTTTTTTTTTCTCCTTTTTCTCTTCGTTTTGACATCAAAAGCTCTGGCTTAAAATATGGTTTAAAACAAATGCGAAACAAGTTTTCACAAATGTACAATGCTCTTTTCTCTCTCCCTCTCTCTTGTGATCTAAATTAATCCTCAGTTCCACAGTGAGGGGTTCCTCGTAACTATAATATTTATTTATTTATTAATAATTTATTTATTTGTTTATTTATTTATTTGTTTATTTATTTAGTTACAGATACTGCAGGCCCTTCTCGAGCCCATGCAGGAGTGAAATACAAGAATAAAATATCGTGGTTATGACACGGAAAAGGTCTGATATTATTATTATTATTATTATTATTATTATTATTATTATTATTATTATTATTATTATTATTATTATTATTATTATTATTATTATTATTATTATTTCTTTTTCTTGCGTACACTTTTGGCAGAAGTATGCATATATACAGAGAAAAAGTGACAAACTCCATTTTGGGAAAACCTTGGCAACAGTAGCCTGCTTTGACAAAGTACTCTACCTTTCTTTGCGCAGACGAGTTCAGATCATGCTCGTATAATTCACTTCACAGTGTGGCGACATTATACGCCAGTTTTGACATGCAGGACGCTGCGAACGGTAAATAAATGACTAACGTGGCAGGTCGATATACCGTGAACCCTTGGTATACCAGTCCCGCTTTGATCTCTTCTGTAGTGTGACACTTAACGCATCATTCTTCTGTTCCTTTTTTTTTTTGCTGTACCGCCGCATTATAACAGTCTGCTTATTGAGCATGAAAAAGGTCAGGAGCCTGTGGCGTGTACAACGGACGCGTAGCGTGTTTCTGAAAAGAAAACAAAAATGTATAAGAGCAACTGTGCATTTCGAAAGGTTCTCGCTCACCAGCAAGTACTTCTCATTGGAATGCTTATAATTGGTCTTTTTTGTTTCCATGTTTTCCTTCTATTCAGGGATATACGGCCCAGCTAATGAGCGGAGCATCTTCATTGAAGACTTTGGTGCCAGCGCAGATTGAAAGCTTCTAGTAAAGGCACCTTGCTGTATCTCACCGATGCGCACCTACAAAGAGTGGCTGCTGTGGTGCGGCCCCTGTCCTTCACATTCCGTCTGACGCAATCTTGTGTCCGGAGGAGCCACTGTTTGGAAACCTAATCCCACGGACGGGCGGCCCTGTCTCAATTAATGCCCCGGATGAGGAGAGCCGCTTTGCGCTAATTATTTCGCTGTGATTTTTCTGTTGTCGCATTGGATGTCATTGGAAATAACTCCTAGTTAGTTAACCATAACCACTACGCACAGAGGTGCACGGTTTGTTTCAGCCACTGAATCCTCAGAGATTCTTGACTGCTACGAGACGATCTTGTTATGAAAAGGAGTAATCTTTGTGCGAAGAGGCAAATCGTTCTGGATAACAAATAAAAAAGAAGGAAGTTCCTCTAAAGACCACGCACATAGATCAGAGATTACACCCATGAAGACCGCCTTCTTCTTGTTATCCTTCGGTAATTATGCTAGTAGGTAATAGTGCTACATTTTCAACCTCATGCTGCCGAAAAAGGACATTATTTGTGCATAGACTGTCTCAGCTTGTCACCAAGAATCATTTGATGCGAATTTTTTTTTCTCTCCCGTCTCTCATTATTACTTTTAAATGTTAATAATTCGTCAGGAGGCTGGAGCTGCGCCAAAGATCAAATACTCTGCTTTTTGTTTTGTTTTAAACAATACTTTGTTAATCTTCTTTCCAGATTACGTACTAATTCTGAAATCTCGGCTCTTCGTGGATGTCAAGCCAGCCCTGCAAACCCTATATGAGGGCAGAAAAACTGCATTCAGAGCATGCTCTTCTTCATCACAAAAATTATTGCGGAATTTGTGTACACAAATAAGAATACATTGTCGGTATAATCTGGCTGAGAACTAAGTAAAAACTTGTTGCAACACTGCGTCTAGACGATGGATAATGCAGTCTGTAATCAAGGAGAGAAATCAAACAAGGGCAAAATGCTTCTACTTGCAACAAAGCAGCTAGCGCTAGCGAACCAGGAGTATTAACTGACACTCATTCTAGTTTTCTGCAGGAAATTTAAGTTATGAATCCTCGTGGGATGCCCTCATGTCGCAATACATTTAGAACGACAATGTTCTGATTATAGTGAGTGAATGGAGAGGAAGGGGGAGGGGCTGCATCGCAGATTGATGCGACTTCACTGGAGGTGAGACAGCCGTATTTCAGTTAAATTTATCACACTGAAGTTTTTTCCTGTTTTTTTTTTGCGCCAGCCAGTTATTGGAGTCTAATGTAAAGACTAGACAAAAGAAACGAGGTGGCCGAGACTGTTTCTTTCTTTTCTTCGCTTTCTGCCGGCTCCGACAAGCGCATTATTTCACTTGGAAAGACCGGATTTTCGTATGGGACTGCTTTTCTGAGCCTGTTTCGTACATAGTCATCGTGCCTATTCAACGAACTGCGTCACCTTTGCTGCCAGTTATTCTGACATATACTTCTGGCTCAAGCCCCCAGAAACATTAACGAGAACGAAGAAGGCCGCTAGACTTACGACGGAGCACGCAATGAAAAGACGTGAAACATAGAAGACAGTCGATTAAGATGTCCCTGGGGATATCCGGAGTGCGCAGTAAGTCTCTCGGGAAGAACACGAGACGTGACTAATCCGCAGCGAGAAACGTCCGTCAACCGAGAAAAGATAGGAGGCTGAGCATGCGTGGTAGAGGAAAATGAAAATAAAATGCGAAATTTACAATCAAAGGAAGCGGGAAACAATGCCAAGAGATGGAGCAAATGAGCCGAGTGAGCCACGTTCATGCTCCCCTCAGCAACGCATCCCGAGGCTCAACGTTTGTTAACGAGAAACGGCGAGAACCACGGCTTCTCGGGAGCGCCGCGCGGCTTGTCTTGGGCGAAAACGCCCGAGGAGTGTGTATTTCCGGGTTATGCAAACAGGCGCCTAATGTCCGCACCCCGGCTAGAGCGTCGATTCTTCCTCCGCGTGCGCGGGCGGACAGGAAATTGAGCCTGCGCACACCGGTGGCACATGGGTAATTTCAAACTCGTCAGCGCTTCGTAGCCGCGCAGAGGCCGCCGTCCACTGAAGCACGTTGAGCGTGCGCTCGTCAGTCAACACTGATCAACTGTTCAGCAGTCAATTTGGGCGCGCCGCGCTATAGTGTATTTGTTATTACACGCTCGTGGCAGCAGTCGCTGCTTTCGCGTAAGATGGAACGCGCAGGGTAAATAAGAAAGCGTAGAAAAGAAGAATAAATAGTGATGCTTAGCACGACGAAAGAAGAAAAAAAAGGACGTAGGACTAAAGAGGAAGCCAATTTTTGAGTGCATATTTGTGCAGCAATAGCCAAGCGCGCTCGTGTTTTCGAGATTAGATCACTTGGAGCAATTTTTCCGCGAAGAGTTCGGAGTCAAGAGCGATTTATTTCGACGCGTGTGCCACGTTTTATGTTGATCGTTCCTGCTTTACAAAAGGGAACAAGTGGCAAAACAGGTGGTCTATGTTTCTAAAAGCAATATGAAATTGCAAAGGAAATTCCCTTACGCCACTCACAGAAGAATTTTAAAAAGAGCTGTCTACAACAAAGACCAGGGCAGCGAAAAAAAAAACAAAACAAAATTAAACACTTTGAGTGGTCGACATACGAGGAGCAGCTATCATTGAGCAGTTCTGCGGAGGCGTTATTTTTGTTAAGGTACAAGAAAACTAAGAAAACGTGAACCCCTGGGACTAGTGACACACACACACACCGACACACACACACACACACACACACACACATATATATATATATATATATATATATATATATATATATATATATATATATATATATATATATATATATATATATATATATATATATATATATATATATATATGTATGTATATATATATATCCAATAACCTCGTTAGAGCACGTATGATTCATGCGTGTTCGATTACTTGGAGCGGCTATAGCATCCGAGCTTGCCAATTGTCACGAGTGTTCTACCACGTCTCTGGCTCCCGCCTCAAGCCATGCGGCTCATTCCATTTCCAATACCGGCTGGATGAGCCTTGCGTTGCGCTAGCACTCCGGCGGCTCACACGGTCGTTGCGACGCGTTGAATGGCGTTGTGACGGATGGGGTGGCAGAGCTTTCACTCTAGTGTAGGGGAGCATTTGCCAGCTGTTGCGCAGGTATCTAGGTATATTATTAGACAGTTCTTCATGTGCTATATATATATATATATATATATATATATATATATAATATATATATATATATAATATATATATATATATATATATATATGAGAAGCTAAAAGGTAGTGTTGTACGTTTCTACTGTTGTAGGCCATGATATGATTATGAGAGACGCTGTTGTGGCGGGCTTCGGAAATTTGGACCATCTGGTGTTCTTTACCGTGCGCTGACATCGCATGGTGCGCGGGCCTCTACCATTTTGCCTACATAAAAATGCGACCGCCGCGGCCGGGATCGCACCCGCGAAACTGTTGCATGTTTACTATGGTGAACTAACCTGCTTACAGCAATGCCCACATGCCTCATTAGCGACCAAAGCAATCAATTATGGATGTTGGGCATTAGTTCTGAAGGTAAGATATTGCGAAATTCTTGAAAAGAATAAAGAAAACAAGAAATTCAAGCCGCTCGACCTCTGCCCACAACCCCAACTTCTACATGTGTCCCTTCGTATTCACTTTATGCTTTGCCTCATAAAGCGTTACCATTGCGGCAAAGCTAACTTTGAAAACTTGCTTTAGCATGAGTGTTGTTATGGGTTCTGTTAACGTACTTTTGGACATGCAGTTTCGGTAACAGGTTGACACTAAGTAAATTTCATTGCTCAAGACTTCAGGCGTTGTCATACATTGCCTTTACAGGGCTTTTGGAGGCCCCACAAGTTTGACCGAATTTTCAATATTGTCCAAAAAGTCGGCAGCTTTGCCATCCTTATCACTGATTTTGTTGGCGTTTCTCACCTGATATTACAGTTTTTTTCGCAACAGCCTGCCGTGTTTCACGTTTGTTCGCGCAACCCGCTTATAGCTGTTATCGGTTATATCAATCAATGAGGTTATATACACTCTGCAAAAAATATAAAAAAACTAGTGATAACAACGTGCTTCACACGCGCCGCTCTTTATGCGTGCTCATGTTCTCCAGCACTTCGAGATAGGTAATAGTGCACTTGAAGTTGTAGAAGACTATGTCTACTTAGGGCAGGTAATAACTGCAGAGCCGAACCACGAGATTGAAGTAACTAGAAGAAAAAGAATGGGGTGGAGCACATTCGGCAAGCACTCTCAAATTATGACAGGTAGATTGCCACTATCCCTCAAGAGGAAGGTATATAACAGCTGTATCTTGCCGGTACTTAGCTACGGAGCAGAAACCTGGAGACTTACAAAGAGGGTTCAGCTCAAATTGAGGACGACACAGCGAGCAATGGAAAGAAAAATGGTAGGTGTAACCTTAAGAGACACGAAGAGAGCAGAGTGGATTAGGGAACGAAAGGATATCATAGCTGAAATCAAGAAGAAGAAATGGTCATGGGCAGGGCATGTAGCGCGTAGACAGGATAACCGCTGGTCATTAAGGGTAACTGACTGGATTCCCAGAGAAGGGAAGCGGGTTAGGGGGAGACAGAAGGTTAGGTGGGCAGATGAGATTAAGAAGTTTGCGGGTATAAATTGGCAGCAGCAAGCACAGGACCGGGTTAACTGGCGGAACATGGGAGAGGCCTTTGTCCTGCAGTGGACGTAGTCAGGTAGTCAGGCTGATGATGATGATATATATATATATATATATATATATATATATATATATATATATATATATATATATATATATATATATATATATATATATATATATTCTGGTGGTAAGAAAACAACAAAAGCATATAACATGGCCACTTGTATTCCGCGATAAATTTTTCCTAGGCAGTATCATAACTGTACTCTGGTATGTGGGGTTTAACGTCCCAAAACCGCTATATGATTATGAGAGACGCCGTAGTGGAGGACTACGAAAATTTCGACCACCTGGGGTTCTTTAACGTGCACCCAAATCTGAGCACACGGGCCTACAACATTTCCGCCTCCATCGGAAGTGCAGCCGCCGCAGCTGGGATGTGAACCAGCGACCTGCGGGTCAGCAACCGAGTATACCTTAGCCACTAGACCACCGCGGCGGGGCATCATAACTGTACTCACAAGCAAGAGAGTATTCGGCAAATTGATCTGTCGAAATCGCGATGTGATTAGTCGTGAAAATAAGATGGCGTGGCTGCATTTCTAAAATTGTTTAGCTAGAGAGTGCGGGGCAGTCGGGAGGTGATGAGATGGATCATGGATCTCGCAATGACATTGGAGAGATTCTAATTTCGGAGCGACTTAACGGCTCAATACAACCCTCACCTTTCCTCCCTGCTTCCCTTTCAACCAAATACGCAGAGAAAGGCAATCTAAGTACAAACACGATACAATAGTGCGGCATTAGTTATATTATACTTATTTCTTTTGAGTCACTATAGATTAATGTATCACCCTTTTGCCAAGAAAGCTGATTAAGCTGTATAAAGCAAATTTTGATTCCGGATAAAGTGATCACTTCAAATACCTGAGGCTTACTGATGCTGAAGTAAAAAAATTCGGCGGATTTTAACTTCTTCATTGTCTTATGTGCGCTGTATTACTCAAGAATCGGTGGATCCCACGCATTGTGGGAATCAAATTCATGCGACGCATTCAGGTAACCTATGAAGGTCGTTTTCTAAAACAAGCAATCGGGAACGCACGGTACATAGGATATATTTGCACTATAAGACATTCTGTCAGAGTCATACAGCCTCTTTGAGTCCAATCCAGAGAAGTCATTCATCTGCGTCGAACTTTTTCCACTTGCACTGTCCCGAAACTAGACGGTCTGTAGCACGTGTACCCATGTAGACTGGTGCTATGAAAACGCAGTTCTTCGTGGAATCGAACAACAAATCTAAGGCAACTACACAGTTGCTACCTACACTGAGCCTTGTTTTTTTTTTAATTTATCGATTCCTTTCATGCTTCTTCGAAGACAAAAAAAAAAACATTGTGTGAGAAGCGTAGTGCAGGAGTTCGTGGAATTCGTTTGAATTTTAGTGAAGGCGCATCTAATAGTCAGATTGATTTAGCTCTTTTTGAGCCCGCGCCTGTCCGTTCTGATTGATTTCAACTATACAAGCGTTTGTGTCCAGATATGAGATCGTGCAGAGGACGCGTGAAATTGGCCCAGCCACATCGAATGCTGCCGAGACAAAATAGGGCTGACCTGACCCAAAGCAATCCCTCAGCTCGGCCAATCACAGTCGCGAGGTAGAACAGCAATGCGACGCGATTGGCGACAGCTGCCCTCGCATCCTCGATCGTCGAAGGCACGGTAACCTGAAACCTACCGCAACCGCGGCGAGCGAGTCAGCGAAATCGGAGGACAGGGCCATCTGGAATACTCCAGTCAGGGCTCGGGAAAAACCGCACCCCTTTTTCCTTTTTGTCTTCTTTTCCCCTTTCCTTTCATTTTGCGTCATCTGAAGTGGCCTACTTCATCTAGCGCGAAATTCGAGCTGTCAGCGCGTGCGCAATATAACTTTCGGAACGGAAGCTTGCAGGACCATATGCAAAGTGAGAGAAGAATAAACATGATATACGACGCAGCAGAAAGCACTACAAACCGTCATTTTGCTGCCTTTATGGCATTGTATACAGGATGGCATCTAGTCAGAAGCAACTGCAGGTATGTTTGATTAAGATCTGGATTCACGACGGAAACAAAATATCGCAATGAATTTCCCGAACTCTTACTTACCACGCTCTTGATTTTAATGCAGTAATATTTAGCGAGGAAGTAATCCCCCCCTAAAAAAAACAAAAAAAATCCTTTCAGGGTCGTCTTGCTTTAATACGATCGAGAAAACAACCATATTATTTTTCCCGTAGTTATTGTCATGCGCAGCGTTCCCGTCTGTTCCTTCTAGCACAACAAAGCCAGCTGCATGAGGACACACAGTACGTTTGACATCACTGAGAAAACATGAGAAACTGTGGTTTTAAGGTCGCAGATTGTCCCATGGTTCTTTGCCGGCATTCAAGCAGCTATAGGTATATTCAATATTGTTTTAGTAAACTATAACCACTAATTTTTTCATGATAGGTTCATTTTTGAAAAATAGACTTATGTACAATACATTTTTTTTTTCATTTCGACACCTGAGCGCCTTTATGTCAATGTGACGTCTCAGATTTCAGTGTCTCTTTCTATACTTTGCCTATACATCATCTCAACAAATTTTTCAGAAACCTGTCATGTTGAGGCTCTGCCTTCCTTAGAATGATTCAGTTTTATTGACAAGAAATCGCGCTGAGCGCAGAAAATATCGTCTGCGACACCACAATGAGTTGTTGCGGGAACCTCAAGGCACAGCCTCCACTTGTGTACTTGTTTTTTTTTCTTATCAAGCGCCTTTTCGTGGCATGAGTTGTGTCTTTGTCATAAATGGGGGGTAAGTTGTCTTCAACATTCTTCTTATGTTCCATCGTTTTTGAACTACCACCTCGAAAGTTATGTGTAAGCTTGCTCTCGGGCCTTGTTGCATTGCACCCGAGGGCTTACCCCCTCCGTATACGCACAAATACCTATCCGTGTTCTCTAAAGCCCGCATTTTAAACAAATGCCTATTTTGCTTCTTGCACTCATATCACGCACTTCTATAAATTAGTATGAATTAGGGCTTAAGGAACTTTATGATGGCTTTATGTTGTTAATAAATTCCTATTTGGTGTTGGCGTCTAAATACCTAGAAATTCTTATTTTCTAAATTGGCGTCTATATCAACTCCCGCAAGCCTCAAGTTTGATTTTCAGGAGCAGTTTGAAATGGTTCTTGATGCTACCGAGTAACATTGACTGTACACCACTCTGTGTGATTCACTCTATAGACCTCTAGTTCAACCAATTAACGGAAAACAACCCCAATAGCAGCAGTGAAGTATAGGACGCGCCGATTAGCATACGCCGCCGCGCTGACATGGCTCGAGCGGTTCGCGATTGCGGAAGTGGGGAGAACCAACGGGTGGAAGAGAAGTGTACAGCAACAGAAGAAAACAATGAAGGCAGCCTCAAACTAGTCGTGCCACTACTGAGTGAAGAGCGTGGCTGGACGGCTTTCTATGTTTTGTTTTGTTATTTTTCACTTTCTTTCTTCATCTCTATCTCTAGTTTTTCTCTTCTCTCTGTTTCTTCTATGCATTTTTTTATTTATTTCTATTTACTAATTTCTCTCCCCATCTCTCTTTATCCGTTTCTTCCTCTTTATGCTTTTTCTATGTCTTTTTTTTCTATCTGCATGTCCCTCTTTCTCTTTTTGCCTTTCTTTGTCTCTGTTTCTCTCTCTTTTTTGTTTTTTCTTCCTTTCTCTTTCTCTTTTTGCTACGGTTTACTCTTTCCCATCATGCGTTCTCTCCTCTTCACCCTCACGTATATCCTCCTATCCCTCAGTTCCCTTTCCCTCCACCATGCTACACTACACTATACTAGGCTATGCTGTGCTCCGCTAGCGTGTGTATTGCAGCATAATGCTGTGGCCTCGTGTGTGTGACGTACAACCGGAAATAAAGTGGAGCGGGCCTAAATACCCGAATGGTTGCGATGTTGACCTTCGGATCGTCGATACACGTTGGAATTCCGCCTCACCAAGAAATGTTTTTAGAAACTTTTTCCTCTTTCTTTCTATCGCCTTCTTTTTTTTCTTCCTGTCTTTTTCTTTTTATCTTTCTCTTCTCTTGTTCTCGGGCCCACCCATCACAGTTATTGCATCTCGTATGAGACAAATCGGCGTACATGTAGCGAAGCAGAAAACGAAGAAGAGGTCTAAAAAGCAGCATATTAGGTATATCGGAACCTAAATAAGAGCCATGAGAAGAGCAGAAGAAGAAGAATAAGAACCACCGCTTTAATGGCCAATCCCCCGTAATTGGTACGAGCCAAACATCGACAGTATTCCCATAGCACTGGTACCTACAAATGGAGGCTTCATCAGGCTCACAAACCCTCAGGCGGTTCAAAAGGAACTTAAGACAACTTCAAACCATTTCCAGACCATCACAGATGTGCGCCCATTTGGGCGAGGAGGTATCGTGTGTAGGTCGCCGGATCAGACCTGCGTGCAGGATCTTCTCAAATGCACCTCCTTTGCTGCTACCCCGGTGAGTGCTTTTATTCCGCCTTACCTTGCATGTACCAGAGGCCTTGTACGGGGAGTCGACTCCAAGCTGAGTCCAGCTGAGACCCTAGACAGGCTCTCTGGAGCAGGCGTAATTTCAATTTACCGGTGTAATCGCCTAGTCGGCAACGAGAAGGTTACCAACCGAATCTGTCATCGCGACATTTGTGGGCACAAAATGCCCGTCAGAAATAAAATTATGGCCACTGATCTTCCGAGTAGAACCCCTCGCTTCTCGTCCGATTCAATGCAAGAACTGCTGGAGATTCGGCCACAGTGCGGGAGGATGTAAATCTAACGTTCGTTGTAGCACCTGCGGACTGAGCCATCATTCAAGCAAGTGTACTGCAACAGCGGAAAAGTGTTGTCTCTGTGGGGGCAGTCACTGCGCCGACAACTGTTCCGCTCGTTCCCGGGAGTTTCAGATTCTAGAAGTTATTGACTGCCGCCGCTGTTCTCGAAGGGAAGCCATTGACATAGTTAGAGACAGGGCTTTTGGATACTTTGGTATTACAGCGCGCTGCACTTCCAGTATGGACTCAAACCTATTGCAGGCTATTGAAATCTGTGGAAAAGGCAGTGAGTAAGGCAATGGATAAACTCATATCTAACCTTTCCGACTGTTTGGTGCAAATTCTTTCAAGTCAGATTAGACAAACAGTACAGTATAGTACAGAACCTGCAGTATTAGACATTACCAGCGATGCCACACAGCTACGCAATGTAGTGTTGGACGAACTTTCTGCATCTGCAGGCAAGGCTAAGCAGTCAGGAACACAGGTGCACTTGGACCGACATTCGCCTCAGCCGAGCACAAGTACTGCAACAGATATGGAACTCGATATACGAACTAATAAACGTACCAGATCCCCTATCTTCACCGATCTCAAGTCCAAATCTAAACGGAATTAATCAGCCATTTCGCGTGAAGATGCTAACAAGGGTGCGACATGCGCCTCTGCGGTGCGCTCAACACCATAGGTCAGTTGAGGGTACTACAGTGGAACTGCCGTTCAATATTCTCAGCCTCAACCAACTTACATTACTTTTGCAATAATTTTAATCTTGATATTATAATTCTCCAAGAAACTTGGCTCACACCAGATAAAAATTTCCGTCTTGCAGGTTTTCGTTCTTTTTGATTAGATCGCCCATCACGTAGTGGTGGTTTAATGATCCTTGTATCAAGTAAATTATGCCATAGGGCGAAAATTTCTTTCAGAATGTTAGATGTGGATTGTGAAATATTAGCATTAGACTTGTGTCTCCCCGGATACCACCCTTTTACAATTGTAAATTGTTACTTCCCCTCCGGTGTGCAAAGTACGCGATATCTTGACAGCGTTTTGGTAGCGTGTAGAAAGGAAATTGTACTCACAGGAGACTTTAATTCACATCATTTGTCTTGGGGTATAAGGACAGATTCTTGTGGTAGGCGACTGTGGGAATGGACTACTGATCACAACCTCTCCTGTCTGAATAAAGGTCATGTAACATTTGTCCGAGGTCAAAGTAGCTCAGTATTGGATTTAACGTTTTGCTCCAATGCAATCAAGGTTTTGTCATGGGCTGTTCTGGATTCGGCAACTAACAGTGACCATCGTCCTGTAGTTTTGGACATTACTTGTCCAACAATAACTTTAGATCAGCCAAAACGCACATACATCAACCATAGCAAATTTCAAACCTGCCTCCGTTCTGCCATTTCCAAACTTGGAAATGCCAGTACTAAGGAGATTGCATCTACGATTGGTTCAATGCTGGAGGGATCTAGAATAAATTCTGAATTTTCTATTCCATCCAATAAATGATCCTCCTCTCGTTGGTGAAATGATGAGTGTACGCGCGATTATAGATAGACGAAAAGCCGCTTAGAAAAAACTTCTTCTTAATCAGAGCCCAACAAACTGGAAGGACTATCAATTCTTTGCTGGCGTATTTAAGCGTACAGTGAACCGCGCGAAAGAAGAATACGACAGTAGACGTTTTGATTATCTTTCTAAATCTAAAAGTAAGCGTGCTTTGTTCGCTTATTTTGGGACAAGAAAAGTACTGCCAGCACCTTTAACGTTGCAGTCATGTGTCTTGACGCCGGAAGAAATGAACACCTCTCTAGAAGACATAGCGCAAGGTATAGAACGCCGCTTCACTGCTAATTTTTTGGCTATTCAGTCTGTTCTGGTAAACTTGCATGAATTTCCTGAAGTTTCTTTAGCTG
The DNA here is from genome assembly GCA_013436015.1 of Rhipicephalus annulatus. Taxonomy (NCBI): domain Eukaryota; kingdom Metazoa; phylum Arthropoda; class Arachnida; order Ixodida; family Ixodidae; genus Rhipicephalus; species Rhipicephalus annulatus. The sequence goes on along the minus strand of WOVY01009777.1, from coordinate 418,395 downwards.
AATTGAGTCAGACAGTATTATGCTTACCGAAGACGGCTCCCGAACCAGATGGGATTACGAACTCTATGTTGAAATGTTTACTCCAAAAATCACCTAATCTTTTGCTAGAACTAGTGAATTATTCGTTAGAGAACGCATGGATACCTCCAGAATGGAAACTTGCCAAAATTGTATTGTTGCTAAAAAATTAAAATGATGCATACACGTTGGATAACATAAGGCCAATCGCACTGACATCAAACTTAGTGAAATTGGTTGAGAGAATCATCATTATACGAATTAATGAACCTATTTTTATGAGGTCAATTCTAAGTCCCTGTCAAATTGGGTTCAGGGCTGGTTGTTCAATTTAGGATGCCCACGTTGATTTAGAGAGTCGGCTTCAATTAGCTCGGCTACATAAAAAATATGCCGCTTTAGTTACCTTAGACATCGCTAAAGCATATGATACCGTGGAGCACTGTATTTTGATAGATCGATTAGAATACCTTGATTTTCCATCATACATAGTAGCGTGGGTTCACAATTTTCTTGTACACAGGAAATTTTATTGTTTTAAAGATGGGTTTTCATCATCTACTCATACCCAAACGAGGGGAGTACCGCTAGGCTCGCCGGTGCCATTTAATTTACTAATGAGCACCATTTCACGTAAACAGGATATAACAACTTATGTTTATGTAGACGATATCGCATTTTTTGCAATGGCAGATAACATTCAGACCTTATATGAACGGCTGCAGACTAACCTTAATATATTGGAAAGCTGGCTCGATGGCAACAGCTTTTTACTTAATCCGAGTAAATGTGCCCTCCTTGTTTTCCCGCTGCAATACCCTGTGCACATCTCTCTGTCTTACCATCATGAGGGTATACCACAGGTGGAATCTGTTAAATACCTTGGAGTAATCTATCACACATCGCTTAACTGGCGACCTCATATCGAATATATCGCCTGAAAAGGTGTGCGGGCCATTGGCATATTACGTAGGCTAAGCAACTACCGCATAAGTATGAGAAGAGACTCATTGGTAATGATATATCACATGTAAGTTCGTCCCATTTTGGAATTTGGTTGTGTACTTTTCTCTGGAGTTCCAGCTTACAAGTTGCGGCCTCTCATTCTTCTGGAAAGAGAAGCTTGGCGCTTATGCCTTGGCCTTCCAAAACAGTTGCCAACAATGTGTTGTATGTCGAATCGAGGGTCCCTCCGCTTTCTTGTAGAATTCGCCTTCTGACTGTTCAGACATTCTTAAGAATTTATGAATCACCATTACATCCAGAAACAGCCTTTATTTGCACCCCGGAATTATTTTTTGTTGCTAGATGGCCGCGATTTCACACGCCACAAATTATATTTGTGCAAAATTTACTGGAGCCTCTAAACGTACGTATATGAGACATTATGCCGAGTCGTGATAATTTAGCCCCGGTGGAAATTCAATTCGACGACATTTTTTCTAAGAATGCCAAATTACTTCCCCATAATATTTTGATTTGATTGATATGTGGGGTTTAACGTCCCAAAACCACCATATGATTATGAGAGACGCCGTAGCGGAGGGCTCCGGAAATTTCGACCACCTGGGGTTCTTTAACGTGCACCCAATTCTGAGTACACGGGCCTACAACATTTCCGCCTCCATCGAAAATGCAGCCGCCGCAGCCGGGACACGAACCCGCGACCTGCGGGTCAGTAGCCGAGTACCTTAGCCACTAGACCACCGCGGCGGGGCCCCATAATATTTTGGATGGTTTACTACAAGATCACCTACGCCGTATTACAACGAACGTTATTATTGCTACAGACGCATCGCAATACGACGAAAAGTCAGGGGTTGGTATTTTCAGCCCGATTTTAAATTGGATTTATTCCCTTCGACTACCCGATTTCATACCCGTTTTTGAGGCTGAGTTTCTGGCAGTGGTGCTCGCCTTACGCAAGTTAGAGACAGCAATTACATCAGCTGTCATAATAACAGATTCGCTATCTCTCTGTGCGGCACTTTCTGTTGGTGCTGATAATCACGTAACAAAGGCGTTCCGTGCACTAGTACCTGCACATTTGAGAAAAGTACGATTAGTTTGGGTGCCTGGACATAAAGGTTTGTTTCTAAATGAGATAGCCGATTCCTTAGCTAAGTCGTCAATCAGCGAACCAATTCTACCGCTCTGTCCATCATCCGCTTATGTGACTGCTGCTCGATTCCGCACACGTACGCTTATGCAAGTCTTTAAAGGTTCAGCACTAACAAACTCTACAGATTATCGCCATTTATTATATCCCTGGCGAAGAGACTTTCGCCCCCCTCGAAAACAAGAAGTAGCTATCACAAGGCGGCGTTGCCGCGTACCAAATCTAAATTTCTATAAACACAGGTCTGCTCAGGCACCTTCGCCACTGTGTGCATTCTGTGATGAACTGGAAACAATAGACCATTTCTTTTTGACCTGCAGGCGATTTAACACATTAAGAAAAACCTATTAGAAATACCTTTACGTGTATTGGTATGAACTTATCTCTGCCTGTCATTTTGTCTTTTGGAGCTTCCATTTCTGGTTTCTCTAATGCGACAGTATGCGTGGCCGTCCGGGACTATATTGATGAAACTAATAGGTTGACTAATTAACCAGTTTCATTATCCTAACAGGTCCACATAATTATATACGTATAAAACCAGATTATTGCTCTATTCTAAGAATAAATTCGTTTATGTAAATATTTGTATGCATTACATTAGGCACCACACTTTCCTAGGCTATCGGTAATCTTTCTGTTAAACCTCCATCATTCCAAATCTGAACAGTAAATTTTGAAACCACTCAATTCTTGGCCAATCCCCTACAGTGGGTATGCGCCACTAACAATAGGAGAACAACAACAACAACAACATAGGCACAAGTAACGAAACAAGCATAGGTCGAAGAGAGCACGTGCCAGTTCATGGGTGTATAGATCATTTCTATTAGGCAGTCACCGACCAACAGCAAACTTAAACTGTTATACGCCATTGAAACGTGGTGTGAAAAACCGACCACGGGGCAATATGCAAAAACTCCGATGGGTGAGACGGTTGCATCTAGAGAAAATTGAAGATATAGTACGAAGGAAAGAGAGCGAAATAGAGATAGAGAAATACAAAGTTCAGGCGGGAAAGTTCATCGCGAGCCGAGACTTAGGCACGCGTATACCTAAAATTCAATGGCGGGCGTCGTAACCGATCGACTATCTAGGCAGGATATAGCATGGCCTTGTATTGTATAGTATAGCTAGGGAGCAGGAAAAGGAAGTGAAGGTAAGGAGGTGATGATAGAGTGAATCTTAGCATAGAAAGAGAAATGTATAGGGAATGACCGTAAGAGAGAAAAAGGAGAAAAGAGATAAATAAAGAGTGATAAAGAAGTAGTGAGCTATATAAGGAAACAGAGAAACGACGAATAGAGATAGAGAGAGAGAAAAAAAGAAATAGAAAGAAATGAGAGAGAAGAGAAAAAAGTAATAGAAATAACCAGAGAAAGAAAGACGCAAAAAGAGTCAAGAGAAAAAGGAGATGCAAGAAGAAAGAAAGAGAACATTTGCAAAATCTTGTGAAATCCAGGACTATACCTGGGTGTCTATCAGTTCCGCTGTCTCTTTAGTGTTGAGCTTCAGTGCTGTTTTCTTTTTCTCCTGTCGTAGACACAGGTCGCAAACGTCATTGTTTAAAATCACCCGTTGTGTAAAAATTTATTGTGTCTATATTTACAGTTCCAGAGGCTCAAAACGCTGTTTGGCCTGCCTATTTCTGACGCCTAAAAGGCACGCCTTTAATGCCTAAAAATTTGACCTTCAGTGCAGAGACAGCAGAACAGGATATTCTGTTCATGGGCCTCTAAGATGGTGAGCACGCCCGCTATCCAGGAGGTCATGTTCTGTTCAACCAGAATACGTATAGATGCAAATATTGTGACCATCGCTTTGTCAGTGTGATTCCCCTAATCACATGCTATGCTATTTCCGGTGCTACCGAGCGTCGCCGGATCACGTTAAATGCCCATTATGTTGCTTTATGGTTACCTCCCACGAAAACGTGAAGGAAATATTAATCGGGACGCCGGCGGACAGCGGCTCCCGAGTCACTTCGCGGGGAGGCAGCACGTGCCGCCCCAGTTCACGGCGCATCGCCGCGCTGACGGTGTCGCGGAGCAATTGCAGTGCCAACGGCCTCATTGCCTTTCCTTGACACCCTGGGCTACGGCTGTCAACAACTGGTCTGAAATCCTCGCTCTGGAGAAATGGCCTCCGGGTACGAGGGCCATTTGTAACGCTTCCGAGGCATTCTCCATGCGTTGGTTCATTTGATTTCATCGGCAATGTTTTTTTTCTGCCAGCGTGCTCCCTTGTCTGCCCCGTTTTGTTTCGCGCACACTCGACACAGCACGATGCATCCGGCCCTCCGTGGAATAAAACATCACCCCTGCTCTAGCCGTCAACGCGCGAACAACAAAAAGTCGACGCTTGGACAGCTCGAGAAAAAGAGAAACGAAAGAAAAAAGGAGGGAGAGGTTTTAGTAAAACAAAAAATAGCACTGCGTGCATGCTTTAGTTGTCAGAGTGAGGACAAGGGGCAGTCGTTTCAGATTTACGCCCGCTATATCCTAACCAGATACCCGCAGTATAATTGTTTCTCGGAACTTGTTACCTCTTTTTATATCGTAACCTTTTATTTGGGTTAACTCGAGTCATACTTTGCTATATTCCTCACCTTCTAGTTTGCTTGTATTGAGTGATGTGTCGTGAATAACGAAAGTTGCAACAGAATCGAACTTTCTGAAGGGCCTTGAACTTAGCAAAAACTGTCCATTATGTGAACTTGCGGTGATGGAGGATATGCGAAAGTTGTCCTTCATTTATGCTAACGCAAGACGAGAGAGTTATTGCAGAGGTGAAAGCAATTTACTCTTCTGATTTTTTTATTTAATAAATATTTTGGGCAGCAGCCTTTTGTTACATTTTGATCAGTAATGAAATATTTTTCTGTTTTTGCCAACGGAGATGGTAATGAAATCTCACAGCAGCAACAATAATTTAGTTTAGCGAGAAACTATACTGACGAACAGTGGAAAGAATATCCACAGGCTTCGATGATTAGTTAAGCTCTACGGTCATTTACTATGGCAGCAGCGTTCTGCCGCATTTAAGACTCTCTTCAAAATGATTCGATTATTTTCAATGGCTTGAACAAAGTATGAGGGGTAAGGCAAAGATCCGGATGGTATTATTGAAGGATTATAATGAGAGTAAATGAAGAAAACCTTCAAAATGATTCGATTATTTTCAATGGCTTGAACAAAGTATGAAAGGTAAGGCCATCATCTGGATGGTAATAATAAAGGATTATAATGAAAGTAAATGAAGAAAACAAAGATATGCAAATGAAGATATGAAAAGAAGTTATATTAAATTTAAACATATGTTTGTAATTTCATGTAGTCACTCTTGTATAAATATATGAAGAAATGTCAAGAAAAAACTAAATACCTTCATCACTGCAGAGAACTAGACAAGAGTCCATGGTTTGTTGGGGGATACGGGCTCTGTCATGCGGAATTATAATAACTTGAAGTCAAATAATAATTTAAAGTGAATAATTGAATGAGGCGACTTGGATCATTAAGCTTGTTCTTTTAATTTTTTGGTTTAGGTAAGTTTTCTTCTTGGCCATGCAGTAATGACGCACATGTGTAAATAATTAGAAACACCAATATACACAAGCTCCGGCTAATCACTTTGCTCGTCCGCCCTTTCGTTCGTTCGTTTCTTCCTTCCTTCGTTCCTTCCTTCGTTCGTTCGTTCCTTCCTTCCTTCCTTCCTTCCTTCCTTCTTTCTTTATTTCTTTCTTCTTTCCTTCTTTCCTTCGTTCGTTCATTTGTTCGTTTGTTCCTTCCTTCCTTCCTTCCTTCCTTCCTTCTTTTCGTTCGTTCATTCGTTCCTTCCTTCCTACCTTCGATCATTCGTTTGTTCGTTCCTTCCTTCGTCCACTTGTTCCTTCCTTCCTTCCTGCTTCCTTTCCTTCGTTCATTAGTTTCTTCGGTCATTTCTTTGTTCGTTCTTTCGTTCTTTTCCTCATTCGTTCCTTCGTTCAATCCTTCGTTCCATCCTTCGTTCTATCCTTCGTTCCATCCTTCGTTGGTTCTATACTGTAAATGCTAGGCGATAAGCGGTAGCAGCGTCAGGACACAACCAGCAAGAGCTGGCCGGATATACGGGCGTCGTCGCAGCAGCAACCAGGCAGTCACAGCTCGCGCCTCGCGCCAACGTGTCGATGTCGTTGCGGTAGTGGGCATTCCTCTTCACTACATGTCATCCCCCGTCGGAAAAAGAGCCATCCTGGCGACTCACGGAGAACAGAGTACGAGCGGATCGTAATATGGTTTCAACCACTGTATGTGAACGGTTTCGCGACCACGAAAGCGCTGGTCTGTGGATGGCGTCACGGGTTCGATGATGTAGTTAACAGGTGAAGTCTGCGAGACAACGTGGTAGGGTACCTGGTATTTTGAAACAAGTTTCGAAGAAATGCCTTAAGGGACAGCTGGAACCCAAAGCCACACAAGGGTGTCCGGAACAAAGTTAGGGTACGGGTGGTTAGCGTCACGCCGAGATTTTTGTCTCTATTGGTCGATGGTTGTGAACCACTGGGCAAGCTTACGGCATTCCTCAGCGCGGCGGGCAGCTTCAGAGATGGGCGTAGACTCGAAGGAATTGGGGTGGTAGGGCAGAATGGTATCTAGCGTGGTGGAAGGGTCTCGGCCATATAACAGGAAAAATGGCGAAAAGCCCGTAGTCGCCTGTGGAGCAGTATTGTATGCGTATGTCACAAAAGGCAGAATGAGGTCCCAATCGGAGTGGTCTGAGGCATGCATACTTAGCTATCATGTCGCCAAGGGTACGGTTGAATCTTTTCGTCAAGCCATTCGTTTGGGGATGGTAGGCGGTGGTAGTATGGTGAATGATAAGGCATTCGGCAAGGAGTGCATTGACGACTTCAGAGAGGAACACACGTCCTCTGTCACTGAGAAGTTCACGTGGTGCGCCGTGACGGAGAGTGAAGTTCCGCGGGAGAAAAGATGATACGTCGCGTGCTGTGGCAGCAGGCAAAGCGGCTCTTTCTGCGTATCGCATCAAGTAGTCGACAGCGACAACGATCCAGCGGTTTTCGGAAGCCGTGAATGGAAGAGGTTCGTACAGATTGATTCCAATGCGGTCGAAAGGCCTGGCTGGGCAAGGCCTGGCTGGGTGTCATTCGCGGATGCAATGGAGGGTGACGTCACGTGTGTGAATGGTGTTTCAATCAAGAAGGAGGAGCCTGACAGGGCTTAAAACGACGCTGCAAAGTGCTGGACAATGCTCTAAACTATGGTTTCACGGTCCATCCACTAGGCTCGTGGTTTCCGGAAATTTAACCTTCTATGCTGTAAACAGTTGTAAATATTGTCAGTAAACTTGTTTGTTTTTCGTTTCCCCAACTTCTCAGAATCGTTTCCTTCACCCGAAGTCGCTCCCCGCTATCACAGGAGTCCGGGTACGACGTAACCCTAGCGTCTCGGAGAGCCACGTCAACGGGAACGCGTCGGTGAAACCCCGGTCTGCAACACAACGAAGACGTGAGCGCTGGTGCACCGGTATTTGCCCACCTGGGATACTGATACATGTTTACACCGCATCCGACTTAACGTTGCATATACCAATTACTTCAGGGACAAAATTGGACTTGCAGACTCGCCATTCTGTTTCCAACGCAACGTCATAGAAAACATCAATAACTTCCTCTGTGAGTGCACTACTTATGTATCAGGGAGACAGTCTCTAAGGATAGAATTAAAATACAACAGGATACAAACCTGGAGCTGACCGATATTCTAGGCCCATGGCAGAACAGCTCCACTGCATTACATGCCACAAAAGCGCCACTGGCAGTTTTGCGGGCCACAAACCTGAACGAAACGTCGTAAATAGTGCAGTGCGTGTGTGTGACTGTATGTGTTATGTGTTTATCACTGTATATATTACGGTCACCACCCGGTACCCGGAGTAGCATGTCAGGTGAAAAGTCACGCAAAATTATCCAGCTCTCTATTAAAATAATTCTCTATCCCTCTCCTGTTCGCTGGTGTTAGTATGTTTGTACTGTGCCGGGCACTTCAACGGCATATGCGGAAGCGTACCCGGGTGAGTGCCACTGCACTGGCAGTGGGAGGTTGTGTGCACGTCCGGGAATATGAGGAATATGAAGCTTCATGAGGCTCTGCGGAGCCTCGATCTTGACGATAAAACCTGGGCGACTCAGCACGCCCGTGAAGTGGCGTCGAGGCAAGCCCTTGACGTCTTCTCATGGGAGGCGTAGGCCCGGCCACCTAAACCTGCTGGTTTCTAACATATAAAGTTTATTCTTCCTTCTCCTCCTGTTCGCTACAGCGACATCGGATGCTTGCTCCCATAGACTGGCTCCCATGCGACAAAGCTTTCTAGCTTTCGTTCTTAAGCAATGTGTACGTTCTATAAGCCATAAAATAAGCAGTTCCCTTATATTTTATGAATTGATATATCTAAGTACATCGCAAGGCTCGGTCAGTCACGTTGCCTGAAGATTGTTTTTGAGGGAAACAGTCTTCCACCAAACGTCAAAGTTGGCCACGTTCGCCTACAAGTCCGTCAATACATACCCTACAAAGCTACAGATATTTCAAGATGGGACATGTAAAAGGAGTATGTACCAGCAATGTTGTGTGCCCGCGGTGTGCCGAACCTCATTCAGAAGAAACCTGCCACGCAACTGGGTTCAGGTGCTCCAACTGCCACGGCGCTCATAAAGCGTCGTCTAAAGATTGCCCGCGAGTGCGAAATGAACGCGCGGTGCTGAAACGCATAGTGCGCGACAATTCTACGCACAGAGAAGCCGCTGCTACTGTCAGGCGACGTCGCCGTCCCCACAGAAAATCATCACGAAACGTGACATCTACCAATAGAGACACGTCATCTCAAGCAAAAACAACTGGCCCCCCATTATCAAGCTCTGTGAAGACGGATACACCGAAAACAGAATCAGGGTCAAGACTCCCACCTCGTGAAGAGTGGCCATCCCTTCCACGAACACAGCCTGATTCAGAGGTGCATCGAATCCCGCCAACCTCGACGCCCTCACGAACCACTGATACCACTGATGCAAAGACAACTGAGAATCGCCAGGTCATTAACATGTTGCAGACCCTTATGAGCGCAACGCGCATGCTCCTAAGCAACATGAACATTTCGTCAGCGCAGAGCGCACTCCAGGTGCTGGACACTTTAAGTCCGGTGCTAGCAGCTCTAAGGTAAAACGATGGCCAGCGACATGTGATCCTTTCGAGAGGAGGTCAAGAACGCATGTGTCCCGGTTCAGTGGAATGCCAGAGGACTTAGGGCGCGTATGTCCGAGTTCCGGCAATATGTATTCATGAACCAGTTCTCCATAATTGTGATTTGTGAACCGAACCTGCCAGCTCACATGAGACTGTCTCGATATGAGTGCTTTATGTCTTCTACCCACGGAAAGCGCAGCAAGGTTGTTGTGTTCATACGGCGCGACTTAACTCATCTTCATCACTCTGTACCGCCTGACGAAGAAAACCAGTACGTTTGCCTAACAGTAAAAAACTAGAAGACCACATTCACAATCATCGGAGCCTACTTACTTCTATCATCTCGTCTAGACCGCGAGCGTTTGTGCGGAATTTTGAATTTTACTCTCCAGCCATGGGTAATAACTGGCGACTTCAATGACCACCACTACTTATGGGGAAGCTCCAGGGTCAACACTATAGATATACAGTTCATGTCTTTCGCTTCTGAATGTGAACTTATCCTCGTGAATGACGGCATCCCTACTTATCTGCGTGGATCGGCCTATAATAGTTGCCTGGACCTCACTTTCGTCTCATACTCGTTCGCCAGCAGAGTGCACTGGTTTTCGGATTTGGAAACAAGAGGTAGTGACCACATCCCAACATACTTGAAGATTGACGGCTTTCCAAGTTTCAAGTCCTCCAGAACGGTCCAGAGCACCGATTGGCAAAAATACAACTTAATCACGGAAGACTATGTTGGTGGCTCACCCTTCAATTTAGAAGACGCAATAAAGAGTACCCTACAGTCTACCACGCGTTCACTTCTGGTGAGCTCATCTTGCAGTGATATGGACATTAATTTCGAGAAACTACGAGCGATTCGTCGTCGTGCAGAACGACGTTATAGACGCACGAAGTCACTTTATGATCTGAGAACGGCCAGACGCACACAAAAGAAAATACAGTGTCACATGGACAAGTTGGATAAGCGACGATGGGTAACTTTTTGCGAGTCTTTGGATCCCAGAAAGCCTCTGTCACTAATCTGGAGAACTGTCCGGGGTCTTTGTACAACCATTACTCAGCGCTACCCATATAAATCTCTGACACTTCACCTACGCTGCGAAGAGATTGATGTCGCAGATTCTTTCTGTCGAAGGATTGCCTGCGGGGCAAATTTACCAGGGACGAAGACGCCCGAACTTTCTGTATCCTCACACGATCCCCGAATAGAGTGTTCTTTTTCAATGGAAGAACTAAAGGCGGCGCTTGCTTTGTGTAGACGTTCTTCAGCGCCAGGTCCTGTCGGCATCACTTACCGTGCTCTGTGTCACGTAGGAGATCAAGCTCGGAAGGCACTCTTGCTGTTATACAATGACTCCTGGCAAACCGGCATGGTTCCACAGGAATGGAAGTCAAGTCGCCTGATTCCACTTCTCAAAGCCGGCAAGTCACCTTTGAACATTTCCTCTTACCGCCCGATTCCCCTCGCGAGCTGTGTGGGAAACGTTGTGGAAAGAATGATTTCAACGCATCTGGAATGCTACTTAGAGTTAGTTCTACGAAATATATCAAGATTCCATGTCCAGGTTCAGACGAGGCCGCTCATCAATTGACAATGTAGTTCACTTGGTGACATATGTAGAGCACCAAAAGGCCTGCAAACGGTTATCTGTTGCTCTGTTCCTTGACGTTAAAGGGGCATACGACAACGTCACCCACGAAGCCACTCTCAGCGCATTAGAAGGAGTGGGACTCGGTGGCAAGATATATATGTGGGATCAGAGCTACCTAAAGAAAAGATCAATTCACGTGCAGACAGAGAATGGCCCGACACCCGAGTATTACCGCAGCCGAGGAGTCCCGCAAGGCGGAGTGCCAAGCCCGACGCTGTTCAACCTAACACTCATTGGACTAGTTGGCAAGAAACCAAGCACTGTACGACTTTCCATTTATGCTGATGACATCTGTGTGTGGACATCAAGTGTGACTCGACTTCAACTTCGCGCTCGACTTCAGAAGACAGCATCAGTGACATCGCACCACCTACGCAAACAAGAGCTCGAAATCGCAAGTGGAAAGTGTGCAGTCGTGGCTTTCACCAGAAAGCCAATGTCCACTTACGGCATATCAATTAACGGGCAGTTGGTGTCATGCAGCCGAAGTCACAGGTTCTTGGGAGTCCTAATCGACCGAAACCTGTCTTGGGCCCCACACGTAAACTACGTGAAAAAGCGGTTGACCGCCATTTGTCTCTTGTTCGGGTTTCTTGCCGGGAAAAGTTGGGGAGTGTCTGTCGAGTCTATGTTGCATCTGTACAAGGTATTATTTATTGGATTCCTGCGGTACAGCCTACCTGTTATATCTAACACGTTCAAAACGAACCTGCGCACAATCAAAAATATTCAAGCCCAGGCGATTAGGATATTACCCTGCTGCGCATCGACAGCTGAAACAATTGTCATTGCACAGGACTACTTGATCATGACGCACATCACCATTGAAACGATGCGTACGTACCTCAGGCAACATGCTAGGAATCCTTTCCACCACTTGGCAACCCTCTACTGAGAGGCCCCGCACGAAATTGAGTGCAATTGTCTGTGCACAACGTGGGTCGTTTACATCAGGTTTTACGCCCGCTGAGAAACTGGTGTATCCTCCGTGGTGCCTGACACTTCCGCAAGTACGTCTTTTAATTCTAGGAATACAGAAAAAATCAAATTTGCATTTGTCAGCCCTAAAACAATTGATCTTGCACCTCCTGCACGAAATGTACGATAACCACGTGCACATACACACCGATGGTTCAACCCCAGCGTCTGGTTCTGGAGGTGCGGTGGTGATTCCAGCTAGAGAAATCACTCTGCGAATCAAGCTGTCACACGTCACTACGTCTACGGCGGCAGAACTTGCGGCTTTTGCGTGGTGCCCTAGAGTACATCAAATCCCAAAGACTGAGTGAATGATCTGTGTTTTCCGACTCAAAACCGGCCCTACAGAGTATGCAGTCAGTCCTTCGACGAGGTCGCCACGAACAGTTAACTTACGAGGTTGTCAAGCTTCTTCACCACGTCACAGAAACAGGCCACGAGGTCACTTTTCATTGGCTACCTGGCCATTGCGGGATCAGTGGCAATGATTCCGCAGACAAAGCGGCTCACGCATCGCACCAAGAAGAGCACACCCTTTCAATTTTTTTGTCAAGGACAGACGCTGCAAAGCAACTTCCTCACCTGACACGTAGTCTGTGTCTGCTGGAGTGGAACAGCCCAAGCATAAGACATATGAGACTCTACCGAATAAACCCTCGACTGGAACTTTGACCTCCATCCGGACTTCGTCAACGTGAAGCTTCGCTTCTTTGTCGCCTTTTGTTGGGGGTTCCCTTCACAAAAACATATACAACCCTCATCGGATTGACCGAGAATGTGGAATGCGACGTCTGCTGCACCGAAAAAGACATCGACCATCTGTATGCCGTTGCCCTCGATTTGCCTGTGAAAGACAGAAGCTTTCGGACGCATTGCGGCAATTGGAAGATCGGCCACTCTCTATGCAGATGCTACTGGAACACCGTCCTTGCCTTTCGTTGGCTCAAAAAGCAGTCAAAGCCGTCTTGCACTTTTTGAGGACTACAGGCCTATGTGAATACCTTTCACTTTTGTGTAGTGAAACCGCTGCATACGCATCAGCCCATTGACTGACAATTTTTTTCTCTTTCTCTTCTCTTTCCTCTCTCTTTCTCTCTCATCTTTGTGCGCCCTTCCCATTCCCCCAGCGTAGGGTGGCAAACCGGGCATGTGCCTGGTTAACCTCCCTGCCTTCTCTCTTGTTATTCTTGTCCTCCCCCTTCCTCCCATATATCCAAGTATGAGCGCAATGAAGTAACATTTAAGTGCTAACCTAAAATAATGAAAGCGGATAATAAGTTACATGATTAGCAGGAACCGCGTCCATCCCATAAAATACTGAACGAACAAGACTAGGCAAGAAGAATCGCAAACTTACCTGAATAGCATCTGTAAATTTGTTAAAAGATAAGTGGTAACTCTGTAAAATGCAATCATTCTGGCCATAACTATCTTTACACTTGCAGTTACACGCTATTTACTACCTTATTTCTAAAGTGTACTCGGGCACTTTCAATACAGCTCGCCGTATATAAATAGCTGCGTTGCATCTGAGATAGCAATAACCAGGTGTGTTTATTGTCGACTGTTTAAGACCCATTGCGAGGCACGACCCTTTGGTATACTCTATTCTAACAAAATTATACAACGCCATGCAGTGCGCCACAACGAAAAACGAGCAGTTTTTGTCGATTTTTCAATCTTCGAAATTAGGCTCGTGGAGTAGCGAAATTTCTGCGGGCTTCGCGATGTGCAAGAATTCGGGCAAAAATGCAATCGCATATCTCACTAAACTTCAGCTGACGTTTAAAATGTTAAGGCAATAGCCTGCGGCCATACAACCCAGATTACTTTAAGCCACAACGATATCACGTATACGGTTGCGTCTTTACAGTTTAAGTTCACCGTACTCAACCCGTGTTTTACTGCTTTTATTCGGCGCAATTGCTCCGGCCTGTCCAACTTGAGCGACTTAGTTGTCCGGATATCGCCGGAGCGGTGCGAAATTGCACGGATGCCCCGCAGGCACGATCGATTCTTTCGTGCCGCGCTCGCTGCCGCTTCGCCTGTCCGCAGAAGCAGCCTTTTCTTGCACGATGGTTTTCTTTCAACGCACCGAGCAAAACGCTGGCAATAAACGCAAGTCATGCAATTCGACTCTGCCAGTAATTACTGAACAGAGGCCTCGTGCGAGAGGACTCCTGCTGCCCTGTATTGCTGCTGAATAAGGCGAGAGCACTCGCGCTAATCGCGATTTCGAAAAGCAAAGAAGACAAAGGAAGAAAATGAGAATAATTAGCCGTGTTCTAATTTAGGGTGACATTATCAAAGTAATGTCATATCTTACCTTCAGTATCTATAAGAGAGCAATGAGGTACACAATTCCGAATTCATTAATTTAGCGCTTTATTAAACGATCTCCATAGGACTTCCATTTATTAGCACTGTTCCTTCTGGAAAGCGATGTTCTGTTGGCGTCTTTCAATTAATTCTTTTGCAGGCTTGCAAGCATGTGATTATACGTGTGTCCCCATCTCCTGACGAATAAATTGCTGAGCCTGCAATTCCTATCAGGATTCACTTTGATGAGAGCGTGCTTAACTAAAAAAACGTTTTTCTCAGTAGGTTTGACAACGTGTCATTCACAGCCTTTGCTTTACGGTAGAAGTAGGCATGACGTGCTCACGACGGTCAGATTGGCGTGGCCTAATGTTCAATTCAGCTCCGGGCGCTGGATCGCTAAACCCCAAGCATTTAAACTTAAATTCTAGAGTTTTGCATGGAAAACCAGTATATGATAGTGATCTGTTATGAGACACTCCAGAATAATTTCGACCATCTATAGGGTTCTCCGACACGCACATAAGTCCAAACTATTGTATTTCGCTTCCATCGAAATGCGGACCCGCTGTTTTGTTAATCTTTAGTCGTTAATCCACCACGGTGGTTCGCCTATGACGTAAACACTCCCGCAGCTCGGCACTACGTTCTTTTTATGGACTAACTCACTCGAGAATTGAAGAACTTAGCGTACAAGCTATATACTTGATTTTGCTAACCGAAAGCCCTTAAGACTAACAGGGCCGACACTCGTCTGGGTCAACGCGAAGTTCGATAACTCGTGGTTTGTATTTTAATTCACTATGTGGATCTAGAGTATTCGACCCCCGATCACTGCGCTGAACATGTTGACGACCGGCAATCCACCGAGATATGAAAAGATACAAAACGCCGGCTATGCATGGTGATTATGATCTATTGCTATAATGATGGTCGCCTAATTAAAGTGTACACAATGTGCAATCGAGCCGTATGATGGCTGCCTGAATTTTTCAAAAAGTGTAACTTGTTAACGAAGCATGCTTTTCTCGCACGCTCCTCGCAAATATTCAGACGACCCCTACATTTACGAATGTCTATTCGCTTCCATATGGCATGGAAATAGGAGCCGCGTGCAGTTTTTCTGAGGCGGTATTGTACCGACTGTATACCACTTCCCGTCCTTAAGCGCTCAGCGATACGTTATTTATAGACTGTTGGAGGGCGGATTTCTCATGGAAAGGGTGGAGACATTGGGTCCACGTACAAAGTGGTCTTGAAAACACAAAGCCGCAAAAGGTCTATTGAAACACTTGATAAAGACAGGACTGTAAAACGCCGTGACTCTTAATGAATATTTGTCTGCAGATAGGTTCACACCAGTGGTTTCTATTTTATTTTTGTTATCTTTCACTTTTCTTGCTACTACTTTCCCTTTCACCTTTTTAATCTATAGGACATCTATAGTCCATGATAATTTATACCGGGTGGTTTAAAAAATGTGTCCACAATCCTGAAAAAAATAGGAAAACGTGGTATTTGATTGCTGCTTTCATAATTGTTTTTTTTTCGCAGCTGAAGGCATCCTAATAAGTGTTGTCTAAAAAATCATTAAAATGCATCTTGAAAAACTGCATAGTCTGAAACGTAACGCCCTCTAAATACCAGTAAAAATTAAAATTACAGATGTTCCTTGTTGTGACGGGGTTGAAGTGGCCGCGCCGCCGACGAAGAAGAACGAAGCGCCGCAGCACTCCGACGCTGCCGGCGGCAGCCGACTTGAGCGCGGAGCGCCGAGAGAAATCACGTTCGCCTCGAACAACAGGTCGTCACCAACTGCTTTATTAACAACTACGTACACATACACCTTATACACACCCTACCGGTACATGTCAAATAAATCACTGTGGCATGAGGCACCCCCTCGCAACTGGAACTGAAAACAAAACTAAACGAAATAGCACAATACATTTGTCTTTATATAGTAACTGCCGTTTGTATGAATCTGACAATCTCTCATCGCATCGCATCTCCCGTACATTCCACGCATGTAACGGTGACACTGCACTAAAAAGCTAACGCAGCTCTGACGTTAAACACATCTCGAACGAAACGTGTGGCATTGAAAGGTCATTTCTTAACTGATGCACATGTGGGTGGCAGGCTGTCTGGTTGGTGTTCTGTGGGTGTTGCGACAAGGGCTCGTGCAGCCAACTGCACAAAATCACTATGGAACAGCCAACGAGGATGAAAAGCCTGGTACTTCTGGGATGAACAGTGAAATGCTCGGCATGCACTTAATAATGTTTATTTATTTATTTGTTTATTTGCTTCGTTAACCCTCAAGGCTTTACAGCATTGTATAGGGGAGTGGCAAAAACAGCAACAAATAGAAGATAACATTCTACTGAGACATCTGCAAAAAAAAGTCACAGCTTTGCCGCAAAGGGGAAGCAATGAACGCAATAGCAACAAATCGGAAGGTCACGTGCTGAATGGCAGGCAGACCGAAACAGTGCCTCGTGTTTCTCACGCACAAAAGACGCACAAAACGTATTTACAGGTACAGATGAACGCGAATAAGCGTCTCAGTTGTTACTTCGCTCTGTCTGAAAAGTGCGCCCTTTTCGCAAACGGAGGCAGTGCAACAATTGCAGTGACTTTTGTGCGCCCGATAACTTAAACAGAATCGTTCCGACGAAACTCAAAAGCTAGCCAAGACGTACGATCCTCCCTACTGCAAGATAAGGGCGCGCGATCGAGCGTACACCCCCTTATTCTCTACGTGGGCCAAAGTACGCGTGAGAGATGCGAACCGCCGCGCGTTCACTGCGCCATCTTGCTTATATTGCTAAAAACACAATAATTCCCCCTCCCGAGATGCCCGCCAACAGTGGTAAGTGGTAGATACGAATAGCTTGCTGTTTGAACGTCGAAGGAGGTATCTCTTGGTGGCTCAGTATTCAAGAAAACAAGATCTCTCGGTGGCTCACTGGTTAACGCCTGGCATTCACGACGCGAAGGACCGACGTTCGATTCCGCGCGCCGCGGACTTTTTTTCTGTTTCTTTCTTTCTTGCGGTTTCAAATATATAGATTTGTATACATATATGGTGCACGACATCGACGCCGATGTCCACGCCGACGCCGGCAGCGGAATCCAGCTGAGAGTGTCCATACAATTTCAGTCAAAATAATACAATCATTACAGAAAATGAGCTTGTAAGCTCATGCCACAGGAGCGAAAGAAAGACACGCCTGAACAATAACCGATGCCAACCAGGAACGTGAGCCGTGGCTTCACGTGCCACGGCCTAGTGCCTTCTTTATTTTCTTTAGTCGCCATCGCGCGCTGTCCGGTTTGCGCGCCGCCCGAACGAGGGCGCTACAGGGCCCCCCGTGTAGACTGGAAGTCGGAATGTGACATGCCGTTTGTGGTATTCCAACGGAAGATCAGTCGTAGATGAGAGGCTTTCTAGGGCGGTCTCCAAGTACGCCGGCTTGAGTCGGTCCAAGCTGACTGTCTCTTCACGGCCGTTCTGAAGTAGAGTGGCAATTTTGGGGGTGCGGTGAAGGACGCGGAATGGTCCGTCGTAGGCTGGTGTCAAAGGTGGTCTGACCGCGTCGTGGCGCACGAAAACATGTGTTGCAGTGGCCAGATCAGGGTGGACGAATATGGTCTTGTGTTCGGAAGGTCTGGGTGGAGTGGGCCGGAGGTCTTGAACGCAGTCGAGGAGGCGTTGTAGGAATTGCTGTGGCTGGTCTGGTATCTTCGTTGACGTGAAGAAATCTCCTGGAAGCCGTAGAGAAGTGCCATACACCAGCTCTACTGTTGAGTACTGCAGGTCTGCCCGGATGACAGCTCGTAAACCTAAGAGCACCAGTGGCAAGGCATCAACCCAGGTGGCTCTATTGAGGCGGGTAGTCAAGGCGGTCTTCAGTTGTCGGTGAAGGCGTTCCACCATGCCGTTGGCGCAGGGATGATAAGCTGTGGTACGGCAATGTCTGGCTCCGAGGATGCGATTAAGGCAAGTAAACAGCGAGGACTCAAACTGATGTCCACGGTCTGTTGTCACGGTGCCAGGACAGCCAAAACGGGATACCCACGTAGAAATGAAAACGCGGGCAACTGTCTCGGCTGTGATATGTTGAATTGGAACAGCCTCTGGCCAGCGTGAGAAGCGATCGACCATGGTCAATATATAACGGTACCCCTGAGACACTGGTAGAGGGCCCACAATGTCTAAATGAACATGGTCGAAACGACGGCCGGGTGGAAGGAAAGGTTGGGGCGGCGTCTTAGTATGATGGGAGACCTTTGTCATCTGGCAGGGCAGGCACATGCACGTCCAAGCGCGCACATCAACGTTGATTCCTGGCCAGACATAGCGCTGGGTGAGAAGACGCTGAGTATCCCGAATGCCAGGGTGACAGTTGTCGTGTAAGGAGTGGAAAACGGTGCGTCGTAATGAAGCGGGAACGAAAGGGCGGAGAAGGTCAGCTGAGACATCGCACCACAAGCACTGCAGATGATAATGGATGAGGCACCAGGCGTAGTCGGAGAGAACGGGGGTTCTCCCGAAAAGCGGCAAGCTCTCTATCATCCTGCTGTGCCGAGGAGAATGAGGCCCAGTCGATGGTTGGCGGTGGAGAGTCAACCACGGCTATACGAGAAAGGGCATCTGCGGCGGTGTTGTCAGCTCCTTTCACGTGGCGGATGTCAGTCGTGAACTCCGATATATAAGCCAGATGGCGGAGTTCACGGGGCACGTACTTGGATGAGTTAGTGCGGAAAACATACGCCAGTGGCTTATGGTCAGTCAGCACGTAAAACGAGCATCCTTCCAGGAAATGCCGAAAGTGCTGTATTGCAGCGTAGATGGCTAGTAATTCCCGGCCAAAGACGCTGTAGCGGGTCTCAGCAGGAAGTAGCTTCCGAGAGTAAAACGACAAGGGTCTCCACTCGGAGTTAATGCACTGCTGTAAGACGGCTCCGACGGCCACGCTGGATGCATCCACCATCAACCGAGTAGGGGCGTTGCTGCGTGGATGAATGAGAAGCACGGCGTTAGCGACCGCTTGCTTAGCAGCAGCAAAGGCGGCCTGGGCCTCTGACGACCAAGGAATGGCGGAGGACGGGCCGGCGGTCGACCGAAGGAGGTCGGTGAGCGGTCGTAGCAGTTCGGCACAGTGTGGTATGAAGCACCTGGAAAAATTCACAAGCCCCAGGAATTGGCGTAATTGGCGCAGTGTTGTAGGCTGAGGATAATCCTGAATTGCTTTAACGTGGGACGGGAGAGGGCGTATTCCTTTGGATGATATGTGATGGCTCAAGAACTCGAGCTCAGATGCGCCGAAAGTACACTTAGAGGCGTTCACAACGAGGCCGTACTGCTGAAGACGTTGGAACAGAGCCCGTAGATGGTGCTCATGATCTTCAGGTGTGCGGCTGGCGATGAGGACATCGTCAAGGTACGCAAACACAGTAGGAAGACCCCGTGTGACCTCAGAAATGAACCGCTGGAAAGTTTGAGCCGAATTGCGGAGTCCAAAAGGCATCCGCACGTATTCAACAACCCAAAGGGCGTCGTGATGGCGGTCTTAGGTATGTCGGCGGGCTCGACAGGAATCTGGTGGTACGCCTTAACAAGGTCCACTTTGCTGAAAATTGTGCAGCCGTCGAGGCGCGATGTAAAATCCTGGATGTGAGGTAGAGGATAGCTGTCGTGGAGAGTCTTGGCGTTCAACGCTCGATAGTCCCCACAAGGACGCCAGTCACCAGGATCACGCTTTGGCACCAAATGCAGCGGGGAAGCCTAAGCGCTTGACGACGGGCGGATAATGCCGAGCTGCAGCATGTGGTCAAACTCCCGTTTAGCAATAGCTAGGCGGTCTCCGGACAGGCGGCGTGGTCGAGCGGCTGCCAGTGGACCCCGGGTGACGATGTGGTGTGTCACCGTATGTTTAGGCGGCTGAGTGAGGTTGCACGGTTTAGTTCACTCCGGGAAACTCGCCAAGATTTTTTCGAACGGCGAGGAAGGTATCAGCATGCGGATGGCCATTAGAGCGATGTCGTACAGGACTCCCGAGATGGAGAGACGAGTCTTACCATCTATGAGGCGGCGCCGCCGCACGCTGACGTCCAAATCGAAGTATGAGAGGAAGTCCGAGCCGATGATCGGTTGAACCACGTCTGCGATGACGAAACCAACCGGAAAATGCGGCGAAGGCCGAAGTCGAGGGTGAGAGATCGGAGCCCATACGTTGCTATAGACGAGGTGTTGGCAGCACGAAGCACTTGCCCCCTGTGACTTTGAACGATCAGCCTTAGGCGGGGGCACAACGCTAATTTCCGCGCCCGTATCTATAAGGAACCTGGCGCCCGATAGCTGGTCCGTGACCGTGAAAAGGCGGCTGGGACGAGATGGGAGATCACACGCCGCTGTCAGTTATCCCGGCAGGCGTTTCCCTGCCACGAACATTGGGGTGTACACTTCGTGGCTCGGTGTCGGAAACGCCGGTGGTACCAGTAGAGGGGTGGAGGGCTGGGACTCCGAGCATCTCGTGTGCGTGGAAGAGCTCGACGACCGGAACGAGGCGAACGAGTCTCCTGCAGGGGGCTCCGGAGTGCGGCAATGGAGGCGGCGAGTTCGTCGATGCGGGCCTCAAGGCGCGAAATCGCTGTGTCTGTTGGTGGTAAGACAGCGTTGACAGATGGGGAGGTCGCTTCATGAACCTGATCGGCGAGCTCCGCCAGGCGGTCGAGATTGACGTCGCCGGCCGCCGCGAGGACGAGGCGGATTGGCTGAGAAAGGCGTTGGAGGAAGAGCTCGCGAAGCAACGCTGAGTGGGCAGAGACGTCGTGTTTCCCAAGAAGCTGTCGCATTCGGCGCAGTAGTTGGTAGGGGCGCCTGTCGCCAAGGTCCCCCTCTGCAAGGAGCTGCTGTAGGCGGACGCATTCCGAAGGCATGAATCATTCCAGCACCTTGTTTTTAAGGTGCTGATATGGCGTAGTGTCCGAGGGGTTGGAGAGGACGTCGGAGCGCTCGCTGGCAACGTCAGGAGGAAGGACGGAGGCTACGTGGTAGTAGCGTGTCGTTTCCGAGGCGATGCGGTACAGGGAGAATTGCGCCTCGACCTGATGAAACCAAACTTGCGGGTCCTGTGGCCAGAAAGATGGGAGACGCAGTTGCATGGCCGAGACGTCCTGCGGACGTGAGGCTTGTTCAGTTGAGGGTGCATTCGAGTCAGTCATTGTCTTCGTCCGAGGTCACCACTTGTAAGCTTATGCCACAGGAGCGAAAGAAAGACACGCCTGAACGATAACCGATGCCAACCAGGAACGTGAGCCGTGGCTTCACGTGCCACGGCCTTGTGCCTTCTTTATTTTCTTCTGTCGCCATCGCGCGCTCTCCGGTTTGCGCGCCGCCCGAACGAGGGCGCTACAAGTTCAATAAAAAATACAAGAAGGCATATTTAACAGAAAAGCACAGTATGTACATGATACACCAGAAATATAGAAAAAAAGAGGTCGCAGCATGACGTAAGCATGTAGTGAATCAATGTGACCTACTTAATGCACTATTGAATGGGTCAGAGTTAGTAATATTGACGAGCTCGAGCGATGCGGACAGCTCATCCCAGTCGCGGCACGTTTTCGGAAGAAATGAATCGGAGTACGCCAACATGTTACTACGAGGAATGTGTTTTTTTTTGTTGCATCTAAACGAAAAGACATAAAAGATGCAGGCTGTATTAAACGTGATATTAAAATGATTGTGATAATATATTTTGCGAAAGATACAGACGCGTTCTAGCTTTCTGCGCGTGGCAAGTGACGTTATGATAAGGTTGGTTTTAATGGCAGATACACTGGATGTTACATGAAAATTTGATAAGGGGTAACGTGATTAGCGCTTCTGAACATCTTCTATAGCTTGTTTGATTTGATTGATATGTGGGGTTTAACGTCCCAAAACCACTATATGATTATGAGAGACGCCGTAGTGGAGGGCTCCGGAAATTTAGACCACCTGGGGTTCTTTAACGTGCACCCAAATCTGAGCACACGGGCCTACAACATTTCCGCCTCCATCGGAAATGCAGCCGCCGCAGCCGGGATTCGAACCCGCGCCCTGCGGGTCAGCAGCCGAGTACCTTAGCCACTAGACTATAGCTTGTTTGTTAATGCTATTTGGCCGAGTCCGATATGAATGAGGCGTATTCTAATACAGGATGAATATAAGTCATAAATACCTGTTTCTTTGCTGATGATGGCGCTACAGGAAAGTTAAATTAAGTATATATGTACGTCAACGAGAGCTTGTAAGACAAGGAAATGCTAATACAACTAATTGTGTTCATGCTTATTTCATTTGTCAAAAACAAATAAACAAATAAAGCCTGAACAGAACTATGTAAGTGAGTAATAGCAATACACTTTTCTATTTGGTTGTTTGTTTTCAAGTAGTTTTTGTGGAGATAATGTCTGCCAGTGTGAATTTGAATAGATAAATTCTTCAGACATTCTGCAAGCAGCTCTTTACGTAAGTATACCTTCCTATGAAGAAAATCACTCGCCTAAAAGCTTCTTATTTTTATTCTTATTATTTTCGATTTATTGATTTTGTGTCTGTACGTGTAGGTAGATTACTGGCTGCTCAGGAAAGGTGCCAGTATAGTTGCAGGTCTTAATTTCTATGCTTAAAAAACATCAATTAACCAGCCCGTTTTACGCATTAAAATTAACGCCTGCAGAATTTTTCAAATATATATTTTACAAGGAAAGTTTCGCTTAATGCGCGTGAAAGTTCACGGGCACATTCAGGAAGCATGACTCAAAGTTTCTTCCTAAAGGCGAAAGAATGATAGGGAATATCAGTTCATTAAACAAATAATAGAAAGATAAGCTCGATATTCTTATCGGTGATATACATTATAGCCCCGAGATTATGGCTTACTAATGCACTCTATACCGTGCTCATTAATTACTTCCCAATTCAATCAACAAGCATGCTTCTGTGCATTCCCAGCAAACATAACAGCACCGCCTTCGATCACCATGAAAGCTGGTTTCAGAACACATGTGCGAAGAACAGTACTAACAAAACGCGTCTTATTTGTCATTTTCTCGTGGTGCTCTCTGAAAATAAAGGTGAGGCGGAAGGTGGACACAGTGAAACACAGAACAGACAACAATAAATCTGAGGCATCTCGGGAAACTTGAAAAGCAGGAATGCCTAATGCCAGCGCTAACGTTCAGAAATATGGTTATGGACACTATGCAACACTCATTCAACGTGGTCAGAAAATGCTGTCGATTGCTAGTCGAGGCTATTGAGAACACATGAGCCAAGCGCAGCATGCCGCCTAGAATTGACATTTTTCAAAGCGGTCTCCAAGTCGTTCCCTCTTTTTAATACAAATGATGCCGCGTACCCAAATTCACCGCCATTGGGTGATTCGCTGCATAGTTACAGTGGCCACCGCTGGAGCATGCTACGTGCCTGCGCACGTGGCCACGATCCCACTGAAAGTAATGCGCACTTTCGAAGAGGGAAATGGGGCTCAATGGGAAAATAGGGCTCAACGTAATCACGTGTACGTGACGTAACTTCTTTCCCCCGTTCCAGTGTGCTCGTCGGGACGAGGAAAGAGAAAAAGCTATGACAATGTGTGAAAAATATCTGCAACTCCACTGGTGATGCAAAACTAGCGGTACAGTGGACTATTGATAGCAGTGGACTATTGATTTATTCCAAACAAATGATAATTATTTGTGCTGCTATTGATGAACAATTGATAGTATTACCGATAGTACAGACGATAAAATCATCGGTAGCAGTACTAGGATAATACTATTGATAGTGCTGTGAATAATTATGCCATCGTTGGCCGGCGATATCGTGTAAACAATCACGATAGCCTACGATCAGAAACGCTCAATCAGTTTATGAGAAACATATTGACTAAAGAAACAATTTCTGCAGCGGAAATGCCAGATCAAGTCTATCTCGAAATTTCATACTCAAAAGCAGTGAGTTACATCTTACAATTACCAAACTCGCTTATTGATATTTTTATGCTGACAAGTAAAACGCCAACAATTATTACTTGACATTTTACTTCAATATCATAGAATGCAATATAAATTTGGAGCTGCACAGTTCCACAATATGTGATACATGGTTTCCTTCCTGCTACAAATAAAAAGTTCTGTTTATTATTTTTCAGTTAATCATTCTGGAGAAAGGACACGAACTTTTAAGCTTTTTTGCTCCTCAGCCCTACTGTCAATGGTGTATCATTTCCACAATATATAAATCAATAGTCACTCAACTATTGAAAGTTCAGCATCGCCAAACTCATCTCTTACTTGAAGAATTTTTCAAATGTTCACAGTGGTTGATTTGCGAAGCAACAAAAAAACTCCTATAATGAAGCTATGTAGTGGTTACCTTAAAAAGCATTACCGAGTTCTCCTCTAAAGCAACGATGTCATGTTGAAAACATACAGTGACGAAAACTGCACAGGCGAAGAGCTTTTAGTGTGCATATGATGAGCGCGTGGACTACACGTGTGAAGAACCTTAACTTTTGTTCCCATATTTTTATAGCATGAACGTCACCTACACGTATGTTTGTGGGGTGCAATAATAAATTGGATGTTAGTGCTTCGTGCAGTTTTCTTTGCCAGAATGGAAAGTTGAGGTGGTTGGTACGCATTTATCTTTCCTTAATGCAACGCTCACGAGACTAGGACGAAAAAATTGAATCTGTGCCTGTCCTCGAATTGAATCCTTCGTCCTCATCTCGTGTTCGCTGAATCAACCAACGGGGTCGTTTCTTGTGTGGTTTTGCCAAGGTTGCCAATGGAGACTATTTTGCGCCAAAATTCGTCACTTTGCAAACTATCTCACGACGAAAATTTCCTGTTGGTGTCATGACGATTCCCTCGCTACTTTTAGACTTCGGCTTTTACTTATTCAAAATGGTTTAATTTATATTCATCAATAATAAAGACTCTGTTCATGATACGGCTCCAGCTCCATTTGGCTACAAATTTTCCAATAAAAACTATGGATCATCTCCACGAAGGAAACCCTGATGGGATGCGAAACAGCAGTGGTGTGCGCGGCGTTGACGTGGTTGAAATGGGCGTCGACGTGGGTGCTGGAAAAATGGTTTGAAGTGAAACCTGGTGTAGCGTTTACTCGAGTAAGCATTTGTTTGAAACGCAAAGACACGAGAGGTGGGACGCGTTGAAGACGTTTGCGGTCGGCTCGTGTCTCGTCGGTGTTACCCGCGCGCCGTCTGTATTCTCGAACGCGATCGGTGTTCTTGGCTCGCTCCTCGTCGGTGTCACTTGTCTTCCACTGCCGACGCTTGCGTTCGGCTTCCCTGGCTCGCGCCTCCTTGTTGTTGACGTCGCCATTCGCGAACGTGATCAGCTTTGCTAACCCTCGCAACGCCAGCGACAGCGGGGAAAGGTACATGCCGCGACGGCATTCCGCCCGTCGGCGCGATTGCGCTGAAAGCAGCGGCGCGCTCTCCACATTGCCGGCGCCGCAAGACTCTCGAGGCGCATGCAGCGCGCGCACCCGCTGGTTCATGGCTTGTTCTCGCTGACAGATAGAGAGATGTGGAGTGGGTGAGATGATGCCCACGTGAAGAGTGGGCTCGAGCGTTGCGAGCGGTGGAAAAGGTGAAGCGAGATAGAGCTGACACGCGGTGAGCGCTCGGCAAGCAAGGGAGAGAGACGTCACTACGCACTGCTAAGAGGGCGTGAGCAGCTGGCACTGCTCCAACACCTGCGGTGAGGGGAGCAGTGCAGACGGAGGGACAGCGTTACACAGGCTAGTCAAGGAGCTGCTTTACATCTAATATTGAACGACGTGGCTACTTCTTTTGGCTTGAGTTCTGGCGCCTTTTTATGTCAACCCAACTGAAATCCTTGCCTCTACCACCTGCCTTCAATAGGTGTTTGTAGCAGAGTTGCTGTCTTACATAATCATCTTGAACACCAACTAACCATCAATTTTACGTTCTGGTCGATTTTATTTGACTATAAGGCTGCTCTTTTCCACCATTTTCAAATAGCAACAAGGTACTCTTAACGCTGCTCCTTTACAACATCATAAACTCCTCCAGAGCTCGAGAATGTTCTCGTGCCGGTTGGCACGTTTGCAGTATTACGTTAATCTCAGGTACGTGCCAATGCGAAATGAATTGGGACGTGAAAACACCCAGTGGAAACACCAGTGGCTCCTCAAGCACGTATAACCACGATGACAAAGTGCGTTTTTTGCAGATGACACAACGTCTAGCATCAGATCAGCACGTCGATAGATGTAGTATACGAGCTGGGCCTTTTCTAATGGATATCCGAAGTGTGAAGCACTCTGCGTGCTCTTTCTGCAGCAAGCTTTCTCAGAACAAACATGCACGTGTAACGGTGAATCTTACGAAATGGGACTTCAGAGATCTGTCGGAGACTGCTTGCTCGATCTTCCTGCGATACACTAGAGCAGCGTTGTAGGAGGTTCTCGTAGCAGAACCTGACGTTACTTATGCTTCATTTGCTCACAATATAGTGCCGTACAGCCGGCTACCAATGTTCTCCTTCTTGGCAAGGCAGCGCTCCGCCGAAATGCATATTTAAGTACACGTATTTCTGCCTCTTGAGAAAAGTGCTAGTAGACATACCAAGATTCATCTGAAGGACATTTCCAAATGAGGCGCACTCCTTATGCCTTTTATCAAACTTGTCTTCAAAAAAGCTGATCATGCAAGATCTTGTGCACGAATGCGCATAAGACGAGCTCGTACTTGGCTCACCCGCATAGTTCACTGCCTATGCACAACGCCTTTTTCTTCTTTTTTTTATTTGAGCTCGTTCTTATTTCGAGGTCCTTTCTTTGTCGACATATAGCGCACAATCATTGATATTTAAAAATTTTTAAGTGGGGCGAGTGGAAGAGGGCAATACTTACCAACAAAAGCCCGTAAGCGACATGGTACGCACGCTGTCGGATAAATCGAACGCCGAATAATCAGATACTACACAACGTAGCACTGGCATCGCACGGGGCCAAATGTCAGGATGGAAGAGGGACTGCTTCGCACAACCTGCGCCATGACAACCAAAAGGGGCCCCACCATGGTGCTCTAGTAGCTAAGGTACTCGGCTGCTCACCCGCAGGTCACGGGATCGAATTCTGGCTGCAGCGGATGCATTTTCGATGGAGGCGAAATTGTTGCAGGTCCGTGTGCTCAGATTTGGGCGCACGTTAAAGAACACCAGGTGGTCGAAGTTTCCGGAGTCCTCCACTACGGTTCCCCTCATAATCATATGGTGGTTTTGGGACGTTAAAGCCCACATGCCATACCACCACCACAACCGAAAGGGGCAAAATAATAACATGCAAGGGCGAGAGAACAATTTCGTTAACCTTATATCACGACGCATTCACCTGTCCAACCATAGTACTTACATTACAGTTTAAGTTAAGGAATGAAGAAATAGACTCGAAGGCCGCGGGAACTCGATCCTGGCCGTGGCGTTTGCATTTGGATAGAGGCGAAAAGGTAGACATCTGTGTATTGTGCCATGGAGATGCGCGCTAAAGAGCATTAGATAGTCGGAAGTTTTCGGAGCCCTTCATTACGGCGTCATTCATAATGATATCATGACTTTGGGACGTAAAGAACCAGATATTATTATATTATTATTATTATTATTATTATTATTATTATTATTATTATTATTATTATTATTATTATTATTATTATTATTATTATTATTATTATTATTATTATTATTATTGTATAAAGAGAGAAAGTAAAGGCTACAACTTTTTTTAGTGAGCAGAACTATGTAGCTGAATAATGAACTATTAAAGTCTAACGAGGACGGTGCCACCAAAGCAGACCAACCTGGTGAAAGCTCATGCGCTCCTATAACCCCTTCCTCCGCTCTACCTTATAGCTCTTGGCCCGCTAAAGAAGACATACTCACTCTCGCTCTTTTATAGCAGTGTTTGCACAGTGTACTTCTTCCACCCACCCACCACTCGCCCTTCTTTAATATAAATGAGAAATGCACAGCTGCAACAGAAACTTTATTATCTCGAGCGCGCGTCTGGTCAAACGACTAGCCGGACAGGTGCGGAAGCTAAGTAGAGTCGACGGAAAAAATTGCAGCTGGCATTAGGTCGGCACGGCTTTAATAAGACAACAAGAAATAAGCATACCTTCAGTTTCTTCACTGGTACGCACTTTGTTTTCACAATCCGTCAACGGACAACTTTCACCAGAACGTCGATTGCCAAGCGGGATAAAGTTTGACCAAAGATGGAAGAGACACACTGGCGCGATAAACCTCATGTTATACCAAAGCGCTACGTTAATAAACTTTGCGCTTCAGCAGAGATAGTTTAGTATAAGTTTTTTACATTGCACTACTCGTCACGGTGGTCTGGTGGTTACAGTGTTCGATGGTTGACCAGAAGGACGCGAAATGAAATCCCAGCCGCAGCGGTGACATTTCAATGAAGGTGACGTGTTTCAGGCCCATGCACCTAGATTTAGGTGCGCGGTACACGACACCAAATTGTCATGTCAAATTTTTGGAGCCTTCGACTATGGCGTCTCTACCTCATAATTATATCGTTGTTTTAGGCAGTATAACCTCAACAGTTTATGTCCATTGTGCTGGTTGACCGAATCGAATACGCACTTTTGGTTCATACTCGAAGTTCTTCATGCATGAGCGTCGAATGTTTTGGCATGTGGCTAAAGAAAGCGCTGCATAGCGGAACTTCCGATTGCCGTCACATTCGGGGACATCGTTGAACAGGCACATCACGTATGGCGTCATTGGTAGAGCGGCACGTCGCTGTTGTCTCTTGTTCGGGCCGCAGTGATGCTGGCAAAATAGTGAGCACAGCGAACCAGCAGGGCGTATATATACGTATCTGCCCCCCCCCCCGACCCCCTTCACCTCTATAGTGCCACGGGCCAACATTTAGCACTGGCAAAATAGAGTTTCGGCCATGCGACGCCTGGCCGAAACTTTCTCTTTCAGTACCGACAACAACGCTATTGTTGAGCCGATGTCTTCAATTGTTCTAATGGTGCATTCAGACGACGGACCGAATCCGGATTTCTCGTGGACGTGGACGGGTAATCCGCGGATGATCCGCCTGCAGGCGCACCAACACGACGGACGGTGTCCTAGGAGAAAACAGCCGGATTACCCTCGACAGCAGGTTCGGTGCTCACCCGCGCGCGCTGAAAGCAGACCGGTTTGAGATTATTCAACATGGATGCCCGCAAGAAGCGACGCTTGACTGCGATGTCTGTCGCGTTGTGACAAATGAACGAGGAGTGTTATTCTTTCAGGAGAAAAGGGAGTTGCTGGCACAATGTTCTTTCAACTACATTGCCCCCCCCCCACCCCTTGTAGAACTTCTGAATGCGTCTCCCATCCTTTTTTTTAGAAGCGACACGTCGCCGGTTGCAGAAGTTAGAATATTTCACCATCATGACGGCTAAGAATCTTGCGTGTCAAACGACGGCGGTGACATTTCCCGAACCACCAAAAGTGATTTCTGCGTATTTAATCACATGAGAACAAAGCCCCCAGAAACTAAGTAAACCATGGTCAAGCGTAGATGATGCCGACCAGTCATGCAGCTGTCCGCGATCCATGGAGGACGTGCCGCGAGCAGACGAAAAGTGTACTGGTTGCCAGAAACCCCGAGCTAATCCGCTGAAGTATCGGCTTTCCCCCGCCAGAATCCCGATGTGAGAAACAGGTTGCGGTCATCCGTCCGCGAGCCGCGCGGACGAGTCGCGGACGAGGGGAATCGCTGATGTGAGGTCACGTGACGCGCCGTCCGTCCCGCCACATCCGGATTCGGTCCATCGTCTGAATGCACCATAAATAACGGTGTGCTCGTGCCTCGCTGTATTGTCTCTAAGTAGTGGCACGAGTACATTGTGGGTGTCAATTGTATCTAACCAGTCTGTTGTGCTTCCTAGCGGAGTGCGACATGCCTCGCTTGAAGTGGATAGAAGGTTATAATATCGACGCGTTAAGCAATGACCCCTCGAACGAATCCCGTGCGCATGAGACTATAACCCTGGTGTCCCTGAGAACTCTTCAGTATTTTTGAACATGATTAACAAGGCACTACTCACTGAGAAGCGTCAAGCCCTGATCAGCGTCCTTAGCAGGCACGCTTCAATGTTTTATTTCACCCAGGACGCTACCTAAGTTCGTGTTCCCAATACGTGGGCTCGCCACAGGACTTACATGGGGTCCGCGCATACCATAAGGCAGAAACAATACCGTGTGTCTGCATCGGAGAGCAAGGTAATCGCCAAACAGGTGAAAGACATGTTAGCTAAGGGCGTCATCCAAGGCTCTTCTAGCCCCTGGGCTGCGCCGGTCATTCTCGTGAAGAGAAACTGGCCCCGTATATGCATTTATTCAACAAATGTCGTCGAAAGACGATAGTCTTGCGTGTGGAGAGAGTGAACAAAACATTTATTTGATGTTCTGCTCAAGAAAATTGGTGACTGGTATTCTGGAGGTGCTGCGTTCGAGTGCCTCGAGCATGCAGCGAAGGCGAATGAGCGCATCAAACGAAGCGTGCGCGCCCTGCGCTCCTGTCTTGGAGGTGATAAGGTGTAGAACTCAAGGTGACGGGTAGGTGCCACCACCATGTCGTCTTAGCAAAGCGTTGGAAACACTTGCCTTTACGTGCAAGCGTTGCATGGTCAGCACAACGTCATAAACGCTACGGTCTTTATATTTACTTACATATGCCCTTTTTAGTAAGAGACACACATGTAGAATATTGACGTGTTGTTATGGTGCCTCAAATATGCGCAATAATTGTTTTAATGGACAGTTGCACAAGTATTAACGCTGAATCTTGAGCAATATCGGTGGGTGCTGTGGATGGGGTCGGCCGTTTGGAGTATCGTTTAGGCACTTTGGTGCCGCTTAGGTTACTGTTAAGCGCTGACAGACAGACAGACCAAAATTTTTGCGTCGAAGGTGCCCAAGATAGACTGTCGTCTTTAATAATCGGTTGCCGTCAGAAGACAGGGGAAATGGGCCGAGAATGTCCATTCTAACTTGTTCGAACGGCGTACAGAATGCTTAATTGGCTGAAGTAAGCCAGCCGGCTTAACAGATGGTTGCTTTCAGTGCTGGTATCCCCCACAGCCTTTGACGTACTGTTTGACGCATGTCGAAAGTCCAGGCCTTATAGTACTTCTCGCTCACTCTGGCAAGTCTGCGTGAGTAGCCTAGGTGGCCAGACGTGGGTTCGTCATGGCCAGTGAAAAGGACGTCGTCTCGCATGTCCCGAAAAACCACCAGGAGGTAGACACGGTAGTTTGAACGGGCGTTCTGCTTGTATAGCACGCCGTTCCGCAAGCAAAATGACGTCAACGAGGGGGAGAGATAACGTGTTATGGTTGTGTCGCGGCTACCCAAGTGATCAATGATTGGCCGAATTTCTTCGCCGTCGCGCTGTCGTCTGCTCAGATCCGACGAGCTAATGGCTCCCAGGAACCCTTTGTCGTCCTCTGCTCCCTGACTGACGAGACGAAGTCGTGCGCGTGACAGTGTGTCGGCGTCTTCATGCTTCAAACAATGTTGACGTCAAATGCCGGCAGCCGCAAGCCTTACTGTGCGAGTCGTCCCGAAGGGTCTTGCATGTTTGCCAACCAACAGAGGGCATTATGGTTGGTCACTATCTTGAAGGGATGATCATAAATGTACGGACAAAACTTAGTGATTGCCCACACTACTGCGAGACACTCTTTCTGTGTAGTGAAATAATTCGCCTCGGAACGAGATAGGGAGCGGCTGGCGTAAGCTATGACTTTTTCGATGCCATCTTGACACTGAAAGAGCACTGCACCAAGACGAACGTTGCTGGCGTCAGAATCAGAATCAGAATCAAATTTTATTGTTACTATGAAGTAAAGTCATTACAGACAGTATACAGAAGGAGGTCCCGTAGTCAGAGACTGAATTGGGACCTCCTAGTATGCACCTTCGTGTCAGTATGCACCTTCGTGTCAGCATCATCGTCGAAATGAGCGAGAACGGACGGTGACTGGATGCGCTATCACACTTCAGCAAACGCCGCCTGTTGCTCGTTTTCCCACACAAACGGTGTGTCGTCCCTTGTAAGGCAAGTCAGGGTTTCCGCTATCCGTGAAAGGCCGTCAATGAACCTGCGATAGTAGGCGCTCAAGCCAAGAAAGCGCCGGAGGGCCTTCGTATCGACATGAGCTAGAAATTCGGCAACAGCGGCAAGTTTATCAGGATCGGGACGGACTCCTTCGGCGCTAACTACATGTCCAAGAAATTTGAGTTCCTAATAACATAAGTGGCACTTCTGTGGCCCGACTCTCAAGTCAGTCATGGACGATTTAAATATTTCACACCAAGGTATTGAACGCGCTACTGAAAGGCTCTCCAATAATTCAGTACCCGACCCGGACAGCATCTGCACCAAAATGCTTAAAATAACAAAGCCTGTGATTTCTCACATTCTAGCTGCTCTATTTCAGCATTTTATTACAGCGGAAGCACACCAGACGCCTCAAAAACTGCCCACATCACTCCTATTTTTAAATAAGGGGACGCCTCTATGCTTTGTAACTACAGACCAATTTCGGTAACAAGCGTACCATGTAAACTTTTAGAGCACATTATATCATCTGCAATTATGACGTATCTAACCACGAACAAGTTTTACCAAGTCAGCATGGTTTTCACCGTGGCCTTTTATGCAAAACTCCACTATTTGAAATAATAATCGATATTCAGGAAGCGAAATACAATAAAACAGACATTGATGCTCGATTTTTATAGACTTCACCAAAGCTTCCGATTAGGTCCCCCATACCACCTAAATATGAAACTGGGAATCCTTATAACATCAACCCTAATATCTCTAAATAGACTGCTAATATCTTGTCCAATAACTATCAGTCTGTTTTTGTTATCAATACCTTGTCTCCATTAGTAAATGTAAGATCAGGTGCTCCACAAGGTACCATGTTAGGGCCAATCCTATTTTTACTTTGCATCAATGATATAAGTAACCAATTGTCATTTCAAACCAGACATTTTGCAGGCGATTGCGTAATTTACAGAAAAGTTACTAACCATAGCGAGGTGAATGCTGTTGTGACTCCGGGTCCCGCGGGTCTCAGTTCGGTAGCGGGCCCGGAGTCGCAACAGCATTCACCTCAACGCAACCCATTACGAAAGCTTGCTCTTGATCATCTGTTAAATGCGGCGCATACCCACTTCAGGCATAATTTCTCAACGTCGTCAGCCAGTGCATAAAAAAATTCCACAAAATAATGATGAAAAATAGCACGGTGAATTCTGGCTAACTACACAAAAATCATGATTATTTATAGCGTTGTGGGTACCCAGTAGTGTGTTTGTGGCAGTTACTCAAAGAAAGTTTAGAAAAATGCCCTGAAAGGCCGTTCATCTAGTTTTCGCTGTGACTGTATACTGCGCGCTCCGCGCAGGCCTGGCATTTTTGTGACAGCACTGTACTACCTCAAAAGTTAGTAAGTAGCACTATACTTTTTTTAAGAGTGTGCCCAAATAAAACCAATGAGATTTTTCTTGACATCTTATGTTTTCGTAATTGGGACAAAATAGCCACTTTGTTTTTCGTTTCTATGTGTAAGTTAAAATCTGTGGGCCCGCTACGGTGGGCTAGTGGTTATGACGCTGGACTGCTGACGCAAAAGTCGGGGGATTGAATCCTGGCCGTGGCGGCCGCATTTTCAATGAAGGCGAAAATGTTCGAGGCCCGAGTACGACTTAGGTGCACGTTAAAGAACACCAGGTGGCAAAATTTCCGTAGCCCTCCGCTACGGCGTCTCTGACAACCTTATGTGGTGGTTTTCGGTGGTGAAATGCCAGATGTTATTATTATTATTATTATTATTATTATTATTAAGTTAAAATCTATGAGAAAGCCTGCAGTATTTAACCATTACAAATTAGTTCCTAGTTTCGAATCAAATACATAATGTGCTAATAAAAGTAAAAAAAGCCCACCGGAAAACGAAAAACAAAGAGGGAGAGATAAAAACAGATCAGGAGTGTTAGGAAGGACGGTATATCGTAGATACGTGGAAAGCGTGTTCAAAGAAGCATTCAGTATATGTATATATATATATATATATATATATATATATATATATATATATATATATATATATATATATATATATATATATATATATATATATATTCTCGAAAGCGCGTGCTAGCTCTGTGCATCTGCACCGTGCACTGGCGTCATATAATCAAATCCAGCTGTCAAAATAATATGTAAGCATCGGCACCATAACTTTATGGGAGGCAGGCGAGAAAAACAAGACGGACAAAACTAGCAACAAAAATGAGCCAGGTTTTTATATATGAAACACCTTTTGGTTCATCCTGGCAGAATCCTAGCAAGCGCATCACCAAACAGGCAGGCTACCCACGTACACTTGAAAATCTTACAATACCGCCCACCCACGAGGTGCCTAATGGTGGAGTTGAGACGGTATGGGTAACTGCACGCATTTTCGTGTGTCACAGTAAAGTTTCAGGGGAATATTCCAGTGAGCTTCGTAACATTGAGTCGTGTGTGGTAGATAGTTCTTGTTCTTTCAAAATAACTTTTTTTGCATGTTTCCCCTTTAACGACATTAAAGTGTGCTCAGATTTGGGTGCACGTTAAAGAATCCCAGATGGTCGAAATTTCCGGAATCCTCCACTACGGCGTCTCTCATGATCATATGGTGGTTTTGGGATATTAAACCTCACATATCAATCAATCAATTATGTTTCGCATTATGGAGTAACACAATAGGCGTAATTCTTCATTTACTTTTTAACGATACACTAATAAATTCACGCTGCTCATATGATGTAAGGAACTTGATAATGCGAGCCATAACCTTTTAGTATAACAGTAAATGCACACGTTGACCATGGGCTGCCATTGTGGCAGTTATTGCGCATGTTTTATTTTTAATTCAATTATTGAGCAGAGTACTGGCAGTCTGAATGCCAGACTTTGGGCAAGGTAGGGCGGTACATTGTACATAACAACACGCTGGAAGTACAAAATATTATTGAGCAGATTATGCAGCAGTATCGATGTGTTCTGCAAAAATGTGTTAATTCACGCAGCAAGAAGCATGAAATACAGCACAATCCCATCAATTGTCATGACAAACAAAGTAATGCAGAACATGTGCGAATGTAGTGCACAGCAAGTTTTGTTTTGTGCTGGTAAAAAGCGAAAAAAGTTGCAGCACCATACTAGCTGTCGTACAAATAAGGTCGGCAACAATGCAAAAAAAAGAAAAATCGTCAGATCCCACGTACTTTTGGAATCAATGTTATGCGAAGCATGGGAATGCAAGGTGAATGAGTTTAATTTTTTTTATTGAACAAGACGTTACGAAGTAGCACAAAATATATGTACAAATATAAGCACGCACATATATACGTGAAACAGCTACATATGTGTTATATTAGCTGTTATTTACAGTTGCGTAACGGTGCCAACATCAACGTGGATTTTAGCAACACCAGAAGCGGTAAGCTAATATAATGCGCTGATACGAGCGAGGATGGCAGCCCTCAAGACTGCTACACAAATCAACTGCAGCGGATGACGCCTAACTACAATTTACGTTACCCTACATGACGGCTGTATTATAGGAGTGCATATGGAATGTTTATAAAACTGGATAGTTCGACACTGCAACCACAATGGACGCTTGACGATTTGAAAAGTAGTTCCGAGACCTGGCGTGGCTCTGTGGTAGATTACTTCATTGTCACGCAGAATGCTTCGATTGCTACTGGGACACTTACGTTCATACTGTGCATTCGTCCGGTCAAAGCTGCCTATGGCAGCATTTTCTTAACACTCATGCGTTAAAGTTGCCAATGTGTGTTCTAGCCATTCCTGAGTAGATATAAAATATCTATCACCTGCATAGATCGGTGAACTCAATCGTAAACCGATTCACTCAGACTCACTCAGATCGAGCCGTCAATCTGAATCTGAGTGAGTCCGGGTGTGTAATAATTTCATGACTCGCAGTCTGATTGAGTCCGGCTGAAGAAAGTTTTCGTGAGTGTGAGTCCGAGTCAGTCCAGCTCAGCAAAACCTTTATAAGACTGAGTCCGAGTGAGTCCAAAGCGCAAAATAAATTTCTTGAGTGATTCTGAGGGAGTTACACTTTCTTTTGCTGACCTAACGTACTATCTAGTCCTTTACAGTATTACTATCAGCCTTAGCTGCATTCACGCTTAACTCACGTCTACTTAAAGGTATTTGAAAGTAGTGTCACTTGTATACAACTTTTCTATATTTATTAATTTGAGGCTTGAATTGCGTAGCGGGGTGCCATGGCTTCCTTTAGCAACTCTTCCAGAGAATTTCTCAATTATTATTTCTTATGCTGTCATCTCTTCCATGAAAAATAACCTTGCTGATTGGAAGTGCTCAGAAGTTGTTTTCAAAGATACTTTGCCAAACGGCACCAAAAAGAGCACCGGTTACGCGAGATATAGATGTTAAAGAGCACTGACGCCACGGTCGAAGAAGCTAAATCTAGGCTGACACACTCATGAGTCGACACACTCAGACTCAGTCAGACTCAGATTGAGCCATGAGTCTTAGTCTGAGTAAGTCCGGGTGAGTAATACTTTTTGCGAGATTGAGTACAAGTGAGTTCGGTTGAAGAAAAATTTCGTGAGTGAGTCCGAGTGAGTCCGGCTCAGGAAAGTTTTCTTGATTCTGAGTCCGAGAAAGTCCAAAGCTCAAAATGTATTTCATGGGTGAGTCTGAGTGAGCTCCACAAGTTTCGTTTTGATTGATTGATATGTGGGGTTTAACGTCCCAAAACCACTATATGATTATGAGAGACGCCGTAGTGGAGGGCTCCGGAAATTTAGACCACCTGGGGTTCTTTAACGTGCACCCAAATCTGAGCACACGGGCCTACAACATTTCCGCCTCCATCGGAAATGCAGCCGCCGCAGCCGGGATTCGAACCCGCGCCCTGCGGGTCAGCAGCCGAGTACCTTAGCCACTAGACCACTGCGGCGGGGCCCACAAGTTTCGTGTCGACCTATGATCACCTGTGGCACATAGCCTCATACCATGCAGTGGCACATACCCGCCCCCTGGTATGTGCACAGTTTTTTAAGAAAGTGTTTTATGACGTACGTGACAAGATTGTGACATTATTCATGTCATGACCAGTTAGTCCCATTATTCAAACCATCTTACCCTCCCCTACTAATTTTGGTGTACCCAAAATTAAGGGGGACATCATGAGAGCACCTAGGCCTAGACAGACAGACAGACAGACAGACGGACAGACAGACAGACAGACAGACAGACAGACAGACAGACAGACAGACAGACAGACAGACGGACAGACGGACAGACAGACAGACAGACAGACGGACAGACAGACAGACAGACAGACAGACGGACAGATGGACAGACGGACAGACAGACGGACAGACGGACAGACGGACAGACAGACAGACAGACAGACAGACAGACAGACAGACAGACGGACGGACGGACGGACGGACGGACGGACGGACAGACAGACAGACAGACGGACGGACAGAGGGACGGACGGACGGACGGACGGACGGACGGACGGACGGACGAACGAACAGATAGATAGATAGATAGATAGATAGATAGATAGATAGATAGATAGATAGATAGATAGATAGATAGATAGATAGATAGATAGATAGATAGATAGATAGATAGATAGATAGAAGTCAAAACCGTTTACAGTACGCAAAGAAATGCTTCGCATTTAAAAGTACACCTAGGCGTGTTAGTATCGTGACAGATTGAACATGAGTCAACCAGTTTGACTAAGGTGGGTACTCGAATAAAGCGCACTGTAAAAAATGGAAGTGCAGCTATCAGACAAATGGAGTAGTAACGCACGAACAAATGTTCTCGGATCGACACTTTCAAGAATTTCTCGTGGCAATTCATTCCACTCGTTGATTGTGCGGGAAGAAAAAAGAATACCTTTATATATGGCACAGGGGCTCACCAACTCATTTAGAACGGGAGGAGGGCGTCTCAAAGCGCTAAATTGCTTCAGTCTAATTAGTTTTTTGTATCGCTAGGTTGTCATTATCTGTGACGTACAACAGCCTCATTCTTTTATGGTAAGTCTACATTCCAAAGTTTTCAGTACAGCACTTTCCAAAAAAGCTGACGGAGATGTGTCACGTTGATAGGCATTAAAAAGGAACCGCACAACTTTTCGCTGCGTTTATTGAAGTTTATCTATGTTAACATGTGTGTGCAAGTCCTATACTGCTGACGCATATTCTAATAATATTAGTTTTTTTTTCTTCAACATCCTCTAGTCACATTTTTTCCCTCCTCAATTTCCAGGTCTTCCTGGGTTTTTCAAGTTCCGCTATTTTAACAGTACCACTACTGTCGGAAACATAAATTATTTAGCTAGCCCCAATTATTGATTGTCTAGTATTCTGCTCTAATGACACTGGATGTGGAATTTTAGAGTGCAGTTAGACTGGGGTGGCAAGGACCTTTGTTAAAGCATTATAGTTCTACATTAGCTGCTGACCCGAACTTGGCGGGTTGAATCGCCGCCCTGGCGGTGACATTTCGATGGAGTTGAAATGGTGTAGTAAGCGATTTGAGTGCACACTATATAACAAACACCAGATAGTGAAAATTTAACGCTCCCAGCATTATGCCATTCCGCATAAGCATGTATTATTGTTTCGGGACGTAAAATTCTTGTCATTATTATTATTATTATTATTATTATTATTATTATTATTATTATTATTATTATTATTATTATTATTATTAAATTTCCACAAGCGAGTGCGTACCTGTACTGGTTAGTTCATTATTTCCAGAAGATATCGGCGCTAAATAAGCCGCACCAAAAACGGACCCAAATCGCGACGCTGACGAACCAAATGTGTTTTATTCTTCCAGTCCACGTACATATCTACTTCACCACAATATAAATGAAACATATAACCAAAAAATTAGGACAGCCAGCGCCAAGGCAATACAAGAGCTGAAAAGAACGAAATGTTATCTCTTTCGTAGAGAGGAAAATTTAGGGGACACTAGTCGTATACTTGTGATACACTTCAGAAAGGAGACGTGTGCGTTTGTCATGGTGTTTTGACAGAAAAACAGAATTTGTCTCTTCATTGTAATGATCATGATTGCCATATCCTCGAAGAGAAAAACAGCCACAAAATAACCAAAGTAGCCAGAACAGTAGCCAACTGGCAGCCATTATTTATTTTGGAGACACAAAGTTGAACAGACATGATTCCAGTTTAATTAAAATATCACTACATTCTGACTCTTAAAAGTACAAAAATTTGCATCACATCAATGTTTATCGCATCAAAATGCAGTCAAAAAACTATCAGTTGTCTTCTCGGAGGAGGCATTAGGACTACAATGTTTGCAGTTATTCATGCACCGACAGTGAAGCGTGCACCGAACTTTAGCCAACATGCCCCGCGTCACTGTTAATGTAGAATGAAGGAAGTACTTCGTATTTCGCGGTAATTGTAGCACATTTTTTTAATCACGTTCATATAGACCTTATAACACCACTGTCGCTCAAAATAAGAAAAAAAAACCTAGTACCAATAACACAGTGGGGCGCAAACCCAGGGCTGCTGGGTGCTAACCCAGTATTCTACCACTGTGCCATGCCAGTGCTTGGAAATTCTTGGCAACCTTGATGTGTGGAGAGGCTTGATGTGTGGAAAGCAATCGTGTTATTACAACTTATAAAGCGTTTTAAAAGAGCGAAAGAACAGCCACTCGTCGTACAATGTGAATAGTGTAACGAGTGGGTCATCCAATGCTCGAACCCATTACAAAAGCTTGTTCTTGCTCTACTATTAACTGTGGTGCATAACCATCTCAGGAATGATTCTTCATCGTCTTCAGCCACTGCATGAACAATTGGCGCAAGATTCTTTGCAAGTGTTTAGCGGATAACACGCTCCTCACAAAAATGACGAAAATAGCATAGCGAATGCCGGCCTACTACCCCACAAATTTTATTATTATTGCCGTAGTGAATATCAAGCAAGTGTGCTTGCAGCAGCTACCCGATGAGTGTTTAGAATAGGCTCTGAAAGGCCTATTCTAGCTTTCGCTTCTAGCTTTCGCTGGGACTGTGCTGTGCTATGGTAGGTAACGTTGCGCATACGATTGGACGAACACAGGCAGGAAAGAAGCGTACACGGAAAGAGTGCAAACTATCGTTCGCACTCTTTTCGTTTGCGCTTAATTTTGATACATACCATAGACATGCACCAACATGCCCGCAAGAAGTTCTTAACTACTGTGTTGCGCCTTCCGCGCGGGCCCGGTGTTTTTTTTTAATCACGTTAATATAGATATTTTAACACCTTTCAGACGTAGTCCTAATTTGATCCTGATGATCGTGCAACGTTGACGTGATATTCGATTCCATACGTCACTTTTTGCGAACGGCACAACAGAGAAAAACGGTCGCTCCGCTTCTGCGTTAGACTTAGAGAAACAAAAAGTGTCATTGTCCTACCTTCAATTTCTCGCATGGGATTGGTATCTGATGCTTCGCAGTAGGTTTCTAGTTTGTTCGAGAATTCCTGCTGGCATATCAGACTCACATTCTTAACTTTACAAAGGTGCCATACTTGCTCCTCAATGCAGGCTCGGGGCAACAAAATACGTCTCTTGGCAAGATTTTCAAAGAGTTCATAGTATTCTGCCCCATAACAGATGACACGATGTGGTTGTTTGGGTTCATGGGAGGGACGAACCAGGGTTGTTTGCGTAGGAAGCGGATCTTCTATCATGCGGCCACACCTCTGCTTGGGATAACAGTGAAAAGAACTTCCTCTGCTTGGAAATTAGTGAAAGTGTAGTTTTCATGCTTCACAAACACACGCGTCCTGTATACATGCTTCAAAATACAACGTGAAATGTTGCAGTAATAATGCGTGGCAAGCGTCCATTGCCAACGGGCGTCACAATATGTGATTATCATAATGGCTCCATGGTTGAAAGCTGGTACCCCACTACAAAAGGCGCACACGCTACTGCGTCTATTTTCTTAAGCCCACGTAATGGGTGCATAGCGAATTCGAAAAAGTTTGTGGGTATTGTGTTGCTGGTATTGGGAAGAGGTTGTGGGTTTCAAACACTGTTTGAAGTACCCACTAGAAACAGGATGTCGCTGTCGCGTTCAACTCCTACAGACGAAGTTTTAGGCTCCCTTAACTTCATTTATTGCATCTGCGTGAGCAGATCCCACAAATAGCACCTTAAACGCATTCACGTAAGAAGCGCCTGCAGTATATCGTGTGCGCACACGGTAATAAAAAAACGGGCCTGTCATTTTCAAATAAATAAAATAGAACAGTCGGCATACCGAACATCATATGCATGACTGACAGCAGCGTAGCCAGTGAAAATATTAAACCAGAAGAAAAAATTCCTGCACAAAGAGTGAGATTCGTTTGCTTGGCGCAAGGCTTTTATGAGCCCCGTGCCTCCCCTTTTCGGCAACGTTCGTCTAGGGTAGCGCCACGTATACAGCTTAGAGCATTAGCGCATGAGGCAGATAGCGGCTAGAAGGCCTGAACTATTCCCCCGCAAGCTAAGTTCTGCCAGAGTTCCATTAGCAATGTGCAAACCATGGAAGCCGGGACGCATTTTCGGTGCACGGAATCGCTCGCGGCATACTGAGTAAAAAAGAAAAGGGATTACACCGAGGGAGCCATGAAGTGTTGATTTACACTGCCAGCTGCGGCTCGCAGACGTACATGAACTCTTCATTCTATTTTATCTAGTTGCGCTTGGTTTTAGTGTATATTTGCTCTTGATGCCAGCGTCAGAACAATAGCCAGAAAGTAGCCGAGTTTACAACGTCAATTTTTGTTGCCACGGCCTTTTAAGAGTAGCCAATCTTGCGTAAAGTAGCCAAATCTGGCAACCCTAATAATAATTGATGTTGCCTTTTGCATTTTAAAGATTCTAGTTTGCTCTAAAAATACTTGACGAGTGCACGTGCCATTTTTGAAGCGGATCACATGTATACAGGATAGGAATAAGTCTCTCCTCGATTTTCCTCTTTCCGAATGAGTTAAAATTTCTGTCCCATTAAGCATCTTTATTGCCTCTGTGCAGGCGATCTTCATTTTCTTGTTTTTTCGTTCCATTTAGAATGGGGTGAAGGAGATATATACGCTGACTGGAAGGATGAACCACATTTATTTAGTCAGCGCCGTGGTTTGTGTCTTTTGATCATCGCGTCTTTTTAGCAGCGATTTCTGCGGTAATTCCACATAGTCTTTTCGTGCTTGCGATCGTTAGTGTTTAATTCCAAACGATGTTTAAGAAAATAAACCTCACAAGGAAAAAAAGATTAAAACATGCAAGCTGAAACAATGTGCCAAAAGTATGCGACGCAGCAACAGAATATACATGTTTCGTCATAGCGTCAACTGCATTTTCTCCCTCCAACTTCATTGTCGCAGGCATAAAATACGAAG
This sequence comes from Rhipicephalus annulatus, assembly GCA_013436015.1. Taxonomy (NCBI): domain Eukaryota; kingdom Metazoa; phylum Arthropoda; class Arachnida; order Ixodida; family Ixodidae; genus Rhipicephalus; species Rhipicephalus annulatus. Next base: position 375,400 of record WOVY01009777.1, on the reverse strand, counting down.
GCCAGAGTGCATGAATCCTACAGCCAAGAACATCAACTAAGGACGGCGTCCTTGTATATACCCAAGGAGTGTCATTAACAAGGTGCCCTGTTCCCTACGTCTACATCGCACTCCACCCGCCTTATATCCTATTATTTTATGTTATTTGTTTTTATTCGAGGGTGTCTGGCTGAGCGGGCTTGAATCACACCACGCGTAAGCGGAGCTACCGGTGAAAGGAAAAGCTGTTCGCACAATCGCGATTGGTATTCAGACGATGCCTCGTCGGTGGCTCGCCAATCGTAGGCAGTGACATTGAGGCGACATTCAGAATTGACATTGAACAGTAGGAGTAATGACATTGCACCCGATCGGTATGCATTCGATCGCTCGAGATCCATTGTGGAGAATTCGACGCGTGCCCGTGTTGGTGCACAGTGCGGCTAAAATAGACTACGCCGGCACGCGCTTTCTTTGTCGGAGGACAATGGCTCTTCGGCGTTGCCGCTCACCGAACCAGGTGACAGAGCGTCTGCCCTTTGGGACGGCCGACTTGCCGACCTCTACTATTCTTGAAAGCGTTTCCGTTCCTCCTTTTAGAGATTCAGCGGTGCTCGCGGCTAGTTCGGGCGAGATGACGGCGTAGCAGTTGTCCAGGTTCCTTGTGACAATTGCGTCCGCGCAAGGGACACCTCAGCTGATGAAGAAGTCCGGACGACGGTGCTAGCACGCTAATTAGCGCCAGGCCACCGTGCGAAATCTTTGCGGTCGCGGCCGTTGAAGCAGCTTGGCATGAAAATGCCGCCCGGAACGTCGTGGAAGCCGGCGTTAAATACGAGACGCGTTGAGAGGTCTTCTTGAGTACGCAACTTTTTCGACGGTGGCCTTTTTCGACCTGCGAAAAGTGAGGAAACAGATGGGGGACCACCTTGTAAAGCCCTGTTGAGTGGCCAGTTCCGCCTTTCTGAATGTACGCTTCACGACCGAGCCCCTAAATAGAGTCCACCCGTTATTCCTGTATCAATGGTGCCCTCCATAAATAACAAAAGAACTTAGTGGGAAATATTCAACACTTCCGAGGGAGAGCAAAAATCGCCAGTCGCAGTTGTAGTCTGAAGTATTTGTGTCGAGAAATAAAAATGAATAGAAGGTAGCACTGAACGTACAAACAGTACACTAGACAGGAAGTTAGTCACAGGTCTTACATTCCTGTTGCACATCGACAAATATTACAAAGAGGGATATGAATGTACTACTCAGCACATAAGTGCCGACTTCAGGGATGTAATGTTTCCCATGAGGAACCTTACGTAGAACTGAGCTTGTCGATTGATCCTGTGTTGCAGAACTGCCTGGTTGCTGCGCTTATATATATACAGTCTTGGCAGTTCGGCTACTGCACGTATTGTATAATTTGTTTACCGGCTCGGTGGTTGACTCCACGCTTTGCGCCGCGCCTCCTGAGAGAAGCTGACATGACCAACATGTGGAGGCAGCCTTGCATTCTCGTTGGCTGTGCATAAGTAAACAATTATGCCTGAGCTCTTTGAAATGAATGGGAGTTTATACCATCACTCTCTCGTTACGTAATTCACATGGTTTACGTGGTTCACATGGTTATTTCACATGGTTTACGTCATATCTGATGTGATTCTACGATTTTGTAAAGCAATATTACACGTTATAACGCGAATCACCGTGTTCTGTGATGCCTGCACAGTTTTTCACATCTTTTACGAAGTAGGTTCAAGCAGTGGGGAAGCTCTGTTATAGATTTTCTGACTGTCACGAATACTTCTTGAGCTCGATTCTGGTTAGAAACTGTACTTTATATTTGTATCCTTCGGGTTTTTCGCTCACGGACAAACCACCGATGTTGACACCACGATTTTCGTGGCACATGAAAACGTTATCACGTTTAAAAAAATGCACGCTGAATCTCCTTTGGGAGCAGTCTTAGTCATGCGTGATTTTAGAGCTTGATTATACATTGCGGTCATCCCTAGAATCTTCTGGCGGATTCGGCATGACGTCCTAATATTCCTTAGAGCGTTCGTCAGCGCCCATAAAACAGCCTCACAGAACGCACATCTTGTGACAACCAAAATGCGAATTTGGCAATAAATATTCGCAAAGTCTCAATTTTCTTGATCTGTACAATCTACCATGTCGACTTTGCATAATGTTCTAAAAGTGATTCATTCCACCAGTACCACGAAATTAGGTAAAACCTTCGTAAATAGTGTTCTCATTTCTAATATAGTGTGTACTCATTAAAAATCTTTATGGTCAGATATATTTACGTTCTGCAGGTGTGGGTGTGAGGTGAACTGGTTAAATTAATGCACTCGCATTCAGAGTGGGGGGCATCAGTCTCAAGCATGGCCTCACGAAATGAGTTTACTTTGTTTTCTTATTAATTTATTACAATGATCCTCTTACATGAAGGAGGGGCTGACGCACTGACTCTTTTGCCGCTCAGTCTGCATAACAATGCATACATTTTTAAAATTATTTGAATGAACAGGCGGTCGCTGATGCTATTCGTCTGTTGACGTCTGAAATTGGTACTCTTTATTACTAACTGTGGAAACATCCATTATCATCATCGATATATTTTCTCTCGCAGATTGGATGTATAAATACTGAAGTGCAGGATATATGCACCGATGCCTGGATACGACGCATTCCGGAATAGCGCGAATTCCTGACCTGAATTCGCTGCTATGGATACGCGGATAGAATGCTGCTTCAGTTCCCAGCCAGTATTGGCACCCACAGTAATGCGCAATAATGCGAAATGTGCATCATTCTGCCGGAGTAGGAACACCGAGAGGAATTCCAATGCTTCGAGGACTCGCTGTTCTCATGGCCAGTGCTTCACGCCGCAGGAGGCAATACAGCCCGCAAAGAAAAATTGGCACAAGCTCACTACACCGCCACCGGATAATACTAAAGCTCGCGAGCGTTGCTTGTCAGTGTTTTTTTTTTTTTTGCTTAACTTCTCTAGTGCTACCGTGTCTGTATTTCTCTCTCTCTATCCGTCTATGTCTTGTCTTTCCTCAACGTAGCTTGTCCTCCCGCATCTTGAAAGAATGTAGATTTCATGTCAGCGCACAAGAGATGTCTCGTTTCAGCACTGTACAGTTATAACTTTGTTAATTTGTTGCTCGTATTACAGCAAATATTCGGGTAATTTTGTATAGATTCAGAGCTACTTTTTACTTCACTCAGCCGAAAGAACACCGTAGATTTGAATAGGTATAAGAAATGATAAATCACACAAATAATGAAGTTATTGCTAATAATGAAGTTATTGCCCTCTTTTCACCTAAAAAATGCATTCATTCTTTTCGATATGCGGCTTTCGCAAATTAAGAAAGTGCGCTATATTTAGTAGAAATACCAGCATATACGCATATTTACTGAATATAGTGACTAAATAAAAGAAGTATTCATGAATTTCACAGGAAATAAAAGATTTCCCATTTACCATAATATTTTACTATAAATGCAGATTATTACCATGTAAAAATGTTATACTGCGTGAAGAAATATGACAAGATGTCTCGTATTTCATCTTCTGCATGTATCAAAGAGGTAATTGAGAACTTTTGGTTTGAGCTTAACGTAGCTTTGTTACGCTGACTCAAAAGAACCGATAAACAAAGACTTGCGCTCATTTGTGTCGTCTGCATCCTGGTTTAGTTTGCACGCAACCGTTCTTTTCCATATTTTAATAAAGTATAAGTTAGTGACCGGGTGTCCAATTCCCAGATATTTAAAACATTTAATTTAACTTGGCTAAGCAGAGTCACCAAAGAGAAACTAGATCCTGTGAAGGAAATTGCACCGACTAATGAAAATGAACTACAGCTCATACAAAAGTAGCTCGTGTAGTCATGCCTTGTTTCTTCGCTTTTGCCCTATTCATTTGTTGCTGTGTGCAGCTGTGTTTCAATTAACTTACCAACTGGCTCACTGCAGATTTTTTTCACACAAATGTGTGACTTTTCGAAGCGAACTTCTTTCTTGTTGGCTGCTAGATAAAAGCTTTCCTAACGTGGTGGTGATAGCAAAAAAAAGCATTTGAGTTGTTTTTGATTATTTGTTGTAATTTGTACAGACGTAGCGTGGAACCGAAATTATGCCTTGATGTTATTGTTTTCTTTTAAACCAAGAGTACGCGACAAAAGTACACGAAATTGATTTTCGAGCATACGGTGTTAGCCATAACATGTGAGTGCATAAGGACAGCACAATTCAGACTCTATTCAGGCAAATGCGAGAAAGGAAGCGCGAATAATTTTGAACGTCCATTACGCGAAATTGTTTCGTACGACGAGCATTACACGCGTCTCAGCCAACTTAGGAAGGGTATAAATATCTGGCTCAAACTCGTAGAGTCAGACTATGATGCCAATGTTTTCAGATAGGGCTCCGTGAGGGCTTTGTGTTCTCGAATATATCAAAATAAAAAGTAAAAATTGCGACACTCACAGGTAAAATTTTTGACAATTCGGATTTATCTGAAGCTCCGATTTCAAAAGGGCATTCTCAAAGTTCAAAGGGCATTTTCAAAGCGGATAACCATCAGTCGAAAGGGCCCCGCCGTGGTGGTCTAGTGGCTAAGGTACTCGGCTGCTGACTCGCAGATTGCGGGCTCAAATGCCGGCTTCGGCGGCTGCATTTCCGATGGAGGCGAAAATGTTGCAGACCTGTCTTCATCTTCATCGCCGTCAACGACATTGCAGAAGAAATGAAACTGCAAGTCTTCTTGGCTACGATTGGTGAAAAGGCTTACAGGACGCTCAGGGGCTTGCTTCTTCTGGAGACGCCGACCATAGTGACATTCGAGGATGCCGTAAATGCAGTAAAAAAGCACTACAATCCGAACAGTTCCGTGGTGACGGAAAGGTATCGCTTCCACCGACGTAAACCAGAGAAGCATGAAAGCGTGGCAATCCTCCTCGTGGGGCTGAAGAACGTGGCTGCAACGTCTGAGTTAGGCACATTTATAGAGGAACCTCTGCAGGGCCGACTAATCGCCGGCCTTCAAGCAGACGCTGTATACGCTGCCATCTACTATAGCCACGCTACGCTGAACTGACTTGGGAACAAGTCTGTGTCATCGCTGTGGCTATGGAAGCCGCTACAAAAGACATGCAGCAGACAATTTCTACGACGAGGGAAGGCGTCGCAGCAAGCGTTTTTTACTTACATTGGCAAGGACAAGCGAAAGGATTGCGTCCACAAGCAAATGCTGGCAAGAACACGAAGAGCAGTATGTTCGCGATGGCTGAAAAAAAAAAAACAGGCAGTGTATTACTAAAGCTTATCATCGCTGTACGTGTCAACATTTGCCAGTAAGTTGCCCCTTTGTTAACCGTACTTGTTACAAATGTCAGAAAAAAAGGGCACACAGCTAAAATATGTAAAACTAAGGTCGTTAAGCAGTGACTGTGATGCTGACGAAAATGAGTTGCTTACGCTGTACCACACTGATCAAAGTTCCGGCACGCCAGCTCCTACAGTTATGCTAGAGATAAATGGAAAATAACATCTCATGGATACAGGTGCTGCTGTGTCGGATGTGCGAATCTGGGTGTGCTAAGCCTTTTCTCTCAGCTGGCTTCAGAGAAGATTATGTGAACTTTGTTGCGTACAACGGCACGCTTACCGAGATGAAAGGCACTATAGATGTTGATGTTCGATACTACGCGCAACGCTATTCTCGGCCTCTGGTCATAACAAACGATGCCGGAAGAGCTAGGTTGCCAACATTGCTTGGTCGAAACTGGCTAAAGAAAATTAAAATTAAATGGCCTGAAGCCATGTGCATTCAGCGTGTGTCGAATTCAGATCCTGTAACAGAAATGTACAGCGAAGTGTTTGAACTAGGCTATGGCGCTATCAAGGGATTTAGGACCATATCAGGCTCAAGAAATAAGGTGGTACGCTAGTCTTTTGTAAGGCACAGCCAGTGCCATATGCTCTTCGTGAGCAGGTTGAGCAGGAATAGTTGAACATGAAAAAAGCAGGGGGAGTGTACAGAGTAAGGCATAGTGCTTGCAATGGGCAACTTATCTGGTTATTGTGCCTACAAAAGATAAATGACTGTGTCTATGCGGCGACTATCGCGTCACTGTAATTCCGGCAATTGAAGTTGACCAGTATACCCTCTGCCCTTACCAGATGACATTTTCACGACACTAAAAGGCGGAACCGTCTTCTCGGCCATTGACCTGTCAAAGGCTTACCTACAGCTTGAGTTAGATTAGCAAGCACAGGAATTGCTGATGTCAAATACACACCATGGCCCCTTTCAGGTTTCAGCGTCTGTCTTTTTTGTGCACGCCTGCTGTATTCCAAGCACTAATGAACCGAATCCCTTGCGCCATAGCGGAAAAAGCCTGCTACTTGAACGATGTCTGCCGCGAAAGAGTGGAGCAAGTGCCCAGACGCGTAAGCAGGCATGGAATAAAGGTGAACGCCAGAAAGCGCCAGTTCTTTCAGGATAAAGTAACTTATTAGGCTCGCGAAATAGATAAAAATGGTTTGCACCCTACTAAGGATAAGGTAATGGCCATAAAAAACACCCACAAACCAGTCAATGTGACACAACTGATACTCTTTGAGCTTGGTGAATTTTACTCAAGATTTCTGCCAAATTTGGCAATGGTTTTAGAACCTTTACATGAGCTGCTACGCAAAGAGAACAAACGGCACTGGTCACGTCAATATGACGATGCATTCAATAAGTGCAAAGCGTTGTTCACTGATGACAGTGTTCTTCAGTTGTACGATGTTCGCAAAGATATTCAAATCACATGTGATGCGTTGGATGAAGACATGGGAGCGGTATACTGTCGCACGTGGAGAATTGTGTCGAGGAACCGACAGCGTTTGCCTCAAGGTATCTCACTGTGTCAGAGCGGAATTACGGGCACATCAAAAAAATATCCCTAAGTATTGTCCTTGGGGTGAAAACGTTCCATTATTACCTGTATGGAACAGCTTTAAGGTGGTACCAAACCACCAGCCCATGACAGTACTGTTCGACCTAAAGAGACAGGGAAGCGCTGCGGATACCGCGAGAGTACATAGGTGGTTGACCTTCTTGGCTAACTATCCCTACATAATAATGCATAAACAGGAGACAGCGATTAGAAATGCCGACGCTTTGTCCCGCCTGCCGCTATCTAAAACGGAAGAGCTGGCTGAAGAAATTTTTCACTTCTCTAACTGACTCACCGCTTACAGCCAAAGACATTGAACGTGCAACAGACAGTGACAGGCTCCTACCGAGCGTTCCAAATTAGCTACAGACATTTTGGGTTCGTTGGTTAGAACTTGCTGTTGATAATGACCGTATTGTTTTGAACAACAGGGTCATAATACCTGAAAGTTTGCAAGCCGAGGTTCTAGCTTTTTTGTACAAGCAGTATTTGTGGATCACCAAAATGAACGCAGTAGCACGTTCAACGGTATAGGCATAGATAATGCCCTAGAACAAGGAGCATCACCAGTGCAAAACTTGTCAGTCGGAACTTCCTACAACACAGCCAGCGCCTTTATGTCAGTGGCCACTGAGTGAATTCCAATGGGAAAAAGTGCATTTAAATTTTGCAGCTAAAGAAAAGCACATGTTTTTGATCGCTGTGGATGCATATTCAAAATGGCTTGAAGTGAAAATAATGCATTCAACGACAGCTACAAAAGCTGTGCAAGCTGTCCGTTCTCTGTTTGCATCGCATGGCCTTCCATCTGAGGCGAGTTACAACAAACTGGTGACGAGGTGTTTACCGATAACGGCCCTCAATTCGCTGCAGCAGAATTTGAGATGTTTCTAAAAGCGAATGGCGTAAAACACCCGCTGACGCCAACGTACCACACACAATCAAATGGTGCGGCTGAGCGAGCAGCCCAAACTATGAAGAAAGCACTTCCAAAACAGCTTCTACAGGTTTTCTCACTTAGTTTAATCCAAGTGCCAGTGATAATAATGCTGGTGCCAGCCAAATCAATCGGAACGCCAACGCGTTTAATCCGAGGGCCAGTTATTCAATCCAGGCGTCAGCACATTTAAATCCAAACGTCACTCGTTATAATCCCCGTGGCAATTAATGTTCTGTAATGGTACTACAATTGATTAAACATATTATTTGCGAAAGAGTATCTGAAAAGCATCATCATTAAGCCTACTCATTTACGTCATCACTTCATTACGCTACATCACTCCTTTTCTGCTTTCCTAAGCGCGTTTTCAAGTGAAAATTGACTCACATAAGTGGATTACAGTTGGTAAAGATATCACGCAAGTTGGATTCTTTAATTTTATATAATTTGCATCATCATTGCCATGCATATCGATAAGTGTAACTTGCTGGTGAAAAATGTTGCTTACAATTCCTTTTACACTTGACATGATCACGAATGACAAATGCCAGCTTACTGAGGTCGTACTTTAGGCAGGTGATCGTAGCGACCAACGTGGATTCAAGCCTCTTCCCATCCACACATATACTTCTCTGAGCTGCGACCGTTGCCTATAAAATGAAGTGCCTCTCGCACGGTGATACGCCACTCACTATTACTCAGTGAAGTGGCTTAATCACTAGTGACTCACACGACGTCATCATGTCTGTGAGCCATGCACGCGATGTCCGAACCTGCCAATATGCATATCAAATGAAACGTCTTTGAGAGAGTAATAACGTGAGCCATATCACTCGGCCTAGTGACTTGATCACTAGGGACTCAGGTGACGTCATCTCAAACGTGAGCCACGCACGCGCTGTACTGACCTGGCGTCATGCATATAAAATGACGCATACTTGAAAGAGTAATAACCTGATACCTATCACTCGGTCTAGTGACTTGATTACTAGGGACTCACGTGACGTTATCATGCCTGTTAGCTACGCACGTGCTGTACTAACCTGGCGTCATGCATATCAAACGAAACGTCTTTGAAAGAGTAATAACATGAACCCTATCACTCGGTCTTGTGGCTTGATCCCTAGTGACTCACGTGACGTCATCATGAAATGACCACGCATGCGCTGTACTAACCTGGCGTCATGCATATCGAACGAAACGTCTTATTCTTGAACATAGCGTGTATTAGCGCAGTACATAAAAGAAAAGAAAGGGACACGACACAGACGTAGAGATAGGTAGGCGCTAAACTTCAAACTGTTTATTTTATGCCAATCACGCCCATTTTATACATCCGCGACAAAGCACAACTCATCTTGCACGTGTTCTTAAACCAAGGAACGTCATTTCCTTTTCTGACAAGGAAATCGGTGACGAGCTTACACACAAATGGCCTAATTCTTCTATAGACTTGGCTTCTTTTATCTCCCGTGTGAGCCTATCTCTAAAACGACCGATAACTATGCAACTATACAGATCATGGGAGCACCCACAGCCTCTGCAGTGTGCCACCAGGAATCCTCCCGCCGTAAGCTTATTTTTCGCGTTATAGCAGTGCTTGTGTTATCTGTCATTCAGGCACCGTTTTGTTTGCCCAATATAGTACATCCCGCAGGATAATGGAAACTTCTAGATGACACAGGATACACAAACAACGAATCTAACGTGGTGTTTTTTATCACAAGCTGGGGGAGCAACATTTCTTGGACAAGTGAGCTTGCAAAGCTCCCCTATATAGTTTCTTGGGCGCTGAAAAATGAAACGCTGAAAATGAAAAAAAGGGGCACGACGCCAGTCTGTGTCGTGTCCCTTTCTTTTCTTTTATGTACTGCGCTAATACACGCTACGTTTATGGATGACCAACTCATTCGATCAGCAACCCGTCTTATTATTGCGCGTGTAAACATTTATCGTCTGCGAGCGCACCAACGATAGCAAAATAGCGAATGTTCCTGAAAGTTTCCGCGCACAATATTGCTCTGCTGCAATGTAAAACATAATGTTTTTGGTTTTTTTTTTTTTAAGTCCCTCGTTCCCAATTTTCTACACCTTTATTTTTTGCTTTTTTTTGCTATCGTTTGCGAGCGCATTCAACGGTTCGCTTGAGAAGAACACGGTACGCTGTCGTAGCAATGCCGAGTAAGCAGAGGGCGTGTATGGTGTCTCATGGACAGTGCTGGTGTGACCTTTCGATTTGTGCTCTTGCCGCTACTCCTGTGCTTGCTGCTTACCTGAGCTGAGCAATATGGAAGAAGGGTGTCTGGCAGAAGAACAGGCAAGTGCTGCGCAAAAGCAGGGTCCTCTTTTTAAGAATGCCGATGAGCCACGAAGAAGGAGCAACAGGGTGTCAGATGTAGACAGAGCAAGAATCGTCGATGTCTGTAGGAGAGGTGGAGATGTGAGACAACTATAGCCGAAACGCTAGGTATAAATGTCAAAACCGCAAGATCAATTGCAGCTACAGACTGGGAAGCCTCCTTGAAAACGGGTGGCTCATAGGGAAAGTTTGACGATGATGTTGTAGCTGTCATAAAGAAAACTGGGGGCAAGAATACAACATTCACGCTGAAACAGATCAAACAAGCAGTTGAGGAACAACTGCCAGGCCTCACAATCAGCACCAGCTAGGTTGACCGCGTCCTTGACGCCCACAGCTACTCCATAAAATTAGCGACAGAGGCCCGCGGATCGCAACCGCTCCGACGTCAAGCGGAAGAGAAAAGACTTCGCGCAATGGCTGCAAAGCGATGGGCCCCGAGTGTGTCGCTTGTACATAGACGAAACCAACTACAACATATGATGTTCGAGAAAATTTGCCCGCGCCAAAAGGGGGCCTGCCAGCACTCCCCACAACGACGGTGGCGAATGGAGCAAATATCAACATCATCGCCTGCATGTATGCCAACGGTGTCCTGCACTAGCGAATTGTCGATACAGTCCAGTGAGTTTAATGACTTTCTCGCCGACGTGTCTACCCGGGTTGAGTCTCAGGAACTGGAAACCGTCTTTATTTTTGACAATGCTTCTGCAAGACGCCGTCTTCATTATCGACAATGCTCCTGCTGATAGCCGCACACAATAGGCAATTCTAGCCAGCTCGAAACATTCAGTCAAGTGGCTGCCGTCATGCAGCCCTTTTTTAATCTCATTGAGGAAGTGTACACAAAGTTTAAAAGCATTGTCAAGGAGTGCCTCAGTGAGCGGCGCGACGCATTGCCAGCGAATCCACAAGGGGTCACGCAAAAAGAGCATATGCGTCCGTTGCTTGTGAATGCGGCACACCATACAATGCCACTTGTCCAGCGCGTAGATTGCGCAGCGTTTGGCAGGCAGAACATTTCCTTTGTTGATGCGGCCCTAAAAGAGAAGAACATGCAGACGTCATTTGTTGCACAAATGTACTCAGAAAATGACTGGTCTCTTGTTCAAACAAATATAACAAATGTTTTCACTTGCGACACATAGCCGTATTTTTGTGCGTCCACAGCGTCGAGAGACACTTCTTATGAAACACGTCACGATGCTAATTATCTGACCAACTTCTGGTAGTCGATGCCGGAATTTTTCAAGGAAAGAGCCCCATCTCATGCGCGATGCTGCAGTTGGTCTGCCTTTTCCCACTTTGATTTCATTGTCCTGTGGCAATAAACAAAATATCCTTCCACTGATATGGTAATAAGCAGGTAGAACGCCACTAATAGCACTTCATTTCATAACAATGAAAAATGTGGGCTTAAATGTGCGACTGTTTTCCTTACTAAGTTAGCTTAATTTTTTTAAGGACACCGTCAGTGTATACATATGAAGCGTGGTGGCATTACTTGAGTCAATGGTGATCATCAGAGGCCGGATTTTTAGGCACTAAAGATTCCGTTTTAGGCACCAAAAATAGGCAGGCAAAACACAGTTTTAGGCCCCCAAAATCGTAAATATAGGGGCAATAAACATTTACAAAAACTGCAATTTATGTAGAGAGACGTTCACGACCAGTTTCTAGGATAGCAAAGGAAGAATCATTTATATTGTGTATAGTATGGAACAAAAGCGCCAATAACTAAATTTAGCGATGCTAAATCGTCCTTTTTTCAGCACGGTTTGCCAACCACGGCCTCTCCTTATATTGGCAACCATGGTGTGCTAACTGTCCACCGTTAAATAAACACGCTCCTAGGCTTTTTTTTTTTTCGACATGGCTAGGAAGAAGAGCAGCGCAGGTTAAATAGCCAGACCACTAAAAGGCCACAAGTACAATTTAGCCTCCTATTGGCCCGGTCTAATTGCACCGTGTCTATTTCGCCTCTGTCTGCAAACGTTTTAAAGGTCCCCTCACCAGGCTTGAACATTTCGAGCTGGCAAGTGTAAAGCATGCACTGGGCGCTGACGATCACCTCCACCGAGATTTGCAATATTACGCGTTCAGAAAGAGGTGACATGTGAGACTGAATGCCACTTGCCCTTCATCTCCCGGGCCCATGCCCTGGCATGGAGGAGGTAACGCAGGCTTGTGGCCAAATAGGAAAAAGGTGGGAGCCCAACCCCCCCTCACCCCAAAATTTGGATGATGGCGTGTGTCTCACCGAGGACATTATTAAAAAATGTGTGTTCTTGGAGCCCCCCCCCCCCCGTCCTCAAAACAATTCTGCCTGAGGTAACATACGTACAACAAAGAATGGTACTGCGCACATACCAGTAGTACTTAACACCGCGAAAATGATTCGAGTCGACATGTGTAACTTGGGCTGTTGGTTGCTTGAATATATGAATGAAAGTTGAAAGAAATAGTCAAATATACAAACAGTTACTGTGCGCGTTAGCTTGTTTATTTTTTACTTCAAATCAGGTGAGATGTCGAGATATCGCGTGAATATTCGTTTAAGATGGTTGAGATGCGCGACTAAGTGGCCTCCGTTTCATTTTCGTTCGTGTTCTTGCCGTTCTCGCGTCGTGCCGGCGCCAGACCTGACAATACTGGGCACATTTTCGGTGCATCGTCCCTAGCAACAGTTCCAGTAGTGCTACCTTACATATCGGGGTTAGGATAGGTGATTCATGCCGCCCCTTCCAAACTTGCGAATTGATTCCACGCACTGCAGAAAACGCCGAAACGACACAACACCGCTTGCGTGAACGACAGTTCGTGCGACACGATGGGGGACTCGCTCGCTGGATTCCGTGCCGACTGGTTGTGCCCTCGCGATCTTCGATGACAGTGCAGCTCTGGCCGACTGGACTTGTCCTACGCCATCTCCTGACGCCGACAAGCGTTCTCGTCGAGTGGTGCCCTGTCCTCGGACTTCTACGACCATATCCATCTTTCCTATCTTCTATTTAATTCCGTCGCTCACTGCCCCCGCGCCTCACTCTCTCCTTCATCTCTCTATATATACATTTTAATCCCTCCTTACCCCCATTCCTTGTCACCTACTGTTGAGGTGTTGCACCTGATGCAGACAGTTACGGGGCTCACTTTTCTCTTCTTTTCCCTTTAAGAACCACAAAAGAACGACTTGGCTTGGGCATGTCATGTGAATGTAACCTTGCGTGCGCATGACGTGTTAATGCGACCACTTCGTGTGATCTTCCGGATTCAAGTTGATCCGATACCGAAGAGGGCAGTGAAGCAAGTGGGCCTGCGAAGTGTACACGAATCGAGAAGCAAATGTTTCAAGCTGAGCTCCTCACATCATGCTTTCGCGGCTCGTAATGAATCAGTTAAAAAGATGCGTGTGGCACAAACCTCTTCATTGGGTGTGCAACAACTTCCAGTACCTCATTAAAATTTCTCGTGTGACCTGTTGAAGCAGCCTCGAAGAAGTAAATGACAAACAAAAAAAGAGCATGCGCACATCTGATCTTCTTTTGTCTTTTACCTCCGCTCTACTTTTCTACCTTTCTCTGACAACACTCGACGAGTTCGTATTCGTTTTAGATTTTTCTGCCGATGCACAGAGTCACCTCCTGTTCCCTGCCCCCCCCCCCCACCATACCTTGACCTTTAATCGGATACTTCAATTACTTAGGATCGTTTTAGATTTTTCTGCCGATGCACAGAGTCCCCTCCTGTTACTTGCCCCCCCCCCCACCATACCCTGACCTTTATTCGGATACTTCAATTACTTAGGAACAATAACCTAGAATACGGGCTTTAAAAGACGCCTGCTACGTCCTCGGCTATGGACGTCAGTATACTGTTCTTGTACTCTCGTATTCACCCCTTTATTTTCCTCTTCCGATCCCACTATGTACGCTGGGATGTGCTCCCATTAAGGGTTGCAGAAATAGCGTATTTTCCTCTCCTCTCCCTATCACACTTGCAAACACTCGCGTCAGGTCAGTGCGATGGCATAAGGTGGCTGGCGCGAGCCATTTCACGGCTGCTGGTTGTTGTATCGAAAGTTTTTGGAAATATAGAACTAGGTAACCCCATATATAGTGCCAAAAGGTCAAATTTGCCGGCTATCATGATTCACGTTCTCAAATACCACTTGATAGCAAAATTCTAGTTTAAATAGTGGGCATATAGGTGTCGTTTTCAAAATAAGAATTTATAGTCACTTATCGAAATTTAGGTACAAAAGTCGAGGATAGGCATTTATAAGCACTGCAAAAACACCATAAAGCTATCCTCAGCCCCTATTTCATGCTCATATATCAAAGTTGTGCGATAGGAACTCAAGAAGAAAAAACATTTGCGTAAAATCCGGTCTCTAGTGATCTGAATATTACACTTTGAACCACACTCCGTTTAGCATAAACGTCAGTCGCTAATGAGAGCTCAGCAATGGGGGAGCTCAGCCATGGGGTCATGTAACGTGAGTCACTAGTGATCAAGTCATTAGTGATTAATGTGAATCCGAGTGATAGATTTCACGTTATTACTCTTTCGAAGACGTTTTGTTTGATATGCATGACGCCAGGCTAGTACAGGACGTGCGTGGCTCACATGCGTGATGACGTCACGTGAGTCACTAATGATCAAGTCACTAGAACGAGTGATAGGTGTCACGTTATTACTTTCTCAAAGACGGTTTGTTTGATATGCATATTGGCAGATTCGGACATCGCGTGCATGGCTCACAGGTGTGATGACGTCGTGTGAGTCACTAGTGATCAGGCCACTTCAGTGAGTAATAGTGAGTGGGGTATCACTGTTCGAGAGGCACTTCATTTTATAGGCATATCGGCTGCCCATAAAAGTGCATATGTGGATCGGAAGAGACTTGAATCCACGTCGGTCACTACGATCACCTGCTTAAAGTACAAACTTAGTAAGCTGTCATTTGTCACTAGTGATCACGTCAAGTGTATGAAGAATTGTAAGCAACATTTTACACCAGCAAATTACATTGATCAATGTGCATGACAATAATGATGCAAATTATATCAAATAAAGAATACAACTTGTGTGATATCTTTACCGACTGTAATTCACTTGTGTGTGTCACTTGTCACTCGGGAACGCGCTTAGGAAAGGAGAAAAGGAGTAATGTAGCGCAAGTAATTGATGACATATATAAAAAGCTCAAATGGTGATGCTTTTAGGTACTTTTTCGTAAACAATATGTTTAATCAACGGCAGGACAATTACAGAACATTCATTTCCAAGGGGATTATAACAAGTGACATTTGGACTAAAATGACTGGTGCAAGAATTAAATCAAATGGCGTGTGGATTAATTCCAGTGGCACTGGGAATTAAATGTGCTGACGCCTGGATTACATGGTTGGCTCTCTGATTAAAAGCGTTGGCGTTCAGATTAAATTGGCTGGCGCCAGGATTATCATCACTGCCCACGGCCGCACGAGCTCCCTTTGTGGTGCTTCCCGCCGAATACTCCTCTCCGCCTGTGAGAGCGTCGTTCCATTTCAACACGCCGCATAGGCTACGGTGCTAGCTGTCGGCGACACAACTGTTTCTCCCAAAGCTCCCTTCAGCTATCTGCGCCGCTAGTTTAACGTGTATCTGATGAGTGCTTTGACATGCTCTCATAAATAGCCTACGTCACTTTAGCTCGATTAGTGGCCGATCACTGAGTGACACATAGTAACGCAAGCAATACCACGAACACAGGAAAAGAGGCTATCGTAGCCGCAGCTGTTAAAGGCCGTGTGCTGAAGATGCTCAGGATATTTTCAAGTCCAGATGGTGATAAATATCTCAAGCCCCCCCCCCCCTCCTTCGGCATGGGTCATAATCATATTGCCACAGGCATGGAACGAGGTTTAGCCATGCCAATCCGAGTATGTGCCATGGTGTGGAAGAAGAAGAGGACGGTTGGTGTGTGCTCGTGCTCTAACGTTCGGTTCGGCTCGACGTCCAGTGCTGCTCCTGTGAACAGACGTTGTGGTCGTTCTGTGATCACGTGACATTTTCTGGTGGAGGTGCGGGGTAGTGTTGTATGCACTGCAATCAGCAGCAAGGTCCCGACACTAGCCGCGACTTGGAAGAACCAGCTGACCTACGGCGTAGCAGGCGACAACTAGGCCTACCTCCTGAATTCGGACCATTTCCTCAACTCGGCAGTACTATGGCTAGTGCGGGAACGCAAACCCAAGAAACATCAACGCTGCCTCCTCCATGGTTCTTCAACGTCCCGCGTACTCCGAAGCCGTTCCACGGTGACCCTTATGAGGACGTCGACGACTGGCTCGACGACTACAACCGTTGCGGCAGCGTCAACGAGTGGAACGAGCCGCGAAAGCTTCGGTACGTCTACTTTTATCTCGAGGACTCTGCGCGCACTTGGTTCGAAAACCATGAAGCCACTATGACAACCTGGCCAGAGTTTTGCAACCAGTTGCGAAATACTTTCCGAAGCTCTGACCGAAAGGAGCAAGCGGAACGGCTCCTCAATTCCCGAAACCAGCGTCCGAACGAGAGTGTTGCCATGTTCGTTGAGGACATGACGCGGCTGTTCAGGCGAGCCGACTCTTCAATGACGGAAGAAAAGAAGGTGCGCCTCCTAATGCGGGGAGTGAAGGAGCAGCTGTTCGCGGGACTAGTGCGGAACCCTCCCGGCACTGTAGAGGATTTCCTTCGCGAAGCCACGACAATGGAAAGAATGCTAAGGCAGCGTTCGTACCAGTATGAACGTCCTGGCAGTCTTTCGTCAGTGTCGTCGGCCCTACAAACACCTGACGTCACGACTGTAAAAGACCTGACGGAGCTCGTGCGCAGTATTGTGCGCGAGGAGCTGCAAAAGCTGCACGTGGTGTCTTCTCCGCCCCATGTTGCTGCTTTAACGGATGTCGTTCGCGAAGAGGTCCGGCAGCTGGTGCACCCCATGACGACTCTGCGTGCAGCCGAAGTCCAACCCATGACGGCCCCGCGTCCAGCCGAAGCTCCGCTATTAACGTACGCGGAAGCACTGCGTACTCCTGCCCCGGCTGTCGGCTATCCGGCTCGTCCGTCCACCCTGCAGACGGCACCGTCGTTCTACTCGGGACCACCGCAGTACGGCACCCCACCCCTTACACGGAAATCCAGTGTATGGCGTGCTCCCGACAACCGGCCTCTATGTTATCACTGCGGTGAACCAGGTCACATCTACCGTGAGTGCGCCTACAGGCACATGGGTCTTCCTGGCTTTCGTCCGGATGCTCGTCGACCCAGAGATGGTGAGCGGCCCCGTGCTATCGCCGAATACTTGGCAAGCCAACGATCCTCAAACCTTCCGCGTCGCCAATCCCGCTCACCATCTCCACGGCGTTCCACGTCACCTGGCCAACAATCAACCTTTGCGGACGTCCTTGCAGGAAGATCACCTAGATCCACAAGCCCGCGCCGGGGAAACTAAGAACAGCGACCTCTGGGGGTGAGGCCGCTGTTGATCGACCGTTACAAGACCCTCCCCCGATTTGCCGGCCGACATCCGACGACGTTCTTTCACCGACGTGTGCCATCGACGACAAACAGGTCTCTGCTCGTATCTGTGTTCTTCTCGACAACCACCCGCTGACCGCTCTGGTAGATACGGGTGCCGATTATTCTGTTATAAGCGCTGACCTCGCTGCACAGCTAAGAAAGGTAACGACACCTTGGGGACATGGAACCAACCTCCGGACTGCGGGAGGTCACCTATTGACACCGCTAGGAATGTGCACTGCCCGCCTCCGAATTCGTGAGTCGACGTACATTGTTTCCTTCGTTGTATTGCGCGAATGCTCCCAAAACCTGATTCTCGGAATGGATTTTCTTCGCGAGCATGGAGCCATTATTAACCTTCGCGACCTGCTCATAACGTTATCTAACGACCATACAGCCCTACGAAAGGATGCAGTTGCGCCGACCACAACACTTCGAATTGCTGACGACACCATCGCACTGCCGCCGCGAGCCAGTATGTTGGTAACGGTGGAGAGCGACTGTGACAACAAGAGTAGTGGCATCGCGGAAACTAACCTCTCGGTGCTCTTGGCTCGGCAGATTTGCGTCGCGCGTGCTATCGTCAAACTGAAACATCGGAGGACTCAGCTTCTGATCACGAATTTCGGCAGCCAGTACCAACACTTAGCAAAACGGACAGCAATCGCGAACTTTGAAGCTATCGATGACGCAGAATGTTCCACTATCGCTCCGATTGCCACTGCTGCCGAAGGTAACTCTGATATAGCCAGTACGGTTGACGTGAATTGCCGGCTATCCTGTGCGCAGCAACAGCAGATACGCATGATTTTACGTACGTATAGTGATTGCTTTGCGTCCACCTCCAAAATCAAGCAGACCCCAACCGTGAAGCACCGCATTATAACGGACCCTACCGAACGGCCTGTACGACAGCACGCCTACCGCGTGTCGCAAAAAGAACAAGAGGCAATACGTTTTCAAGTGAAACAGATGCTCGACGATGACGTCATCCAACCCTCGAACAGTCCATGGGCGTCACCCGTCGTACTTGTTAAAAAGAAAGACGGCACTCTTCGATTTTGCGTCGATTACCGGAAGCTCAACAAAGTGACGAAGAGAGACGTCTACCCTCTCCCACGCATAGATGATTCACTGGATCGACTTCGACATGCCCGATATTTTTCCTCAATGGATTTACGCAGCGGCTACTGGCAGATCGAGGTCGATGAACGTGACAGGGAAAAAACAGCATTCATAACTCCCGATGGCCTCTACGAATTCAAAGTGTTACCATTTGGATTGTGCTCTGCACCGGCAACGTTCCAAAGGATGATGGACACCGTCCTGTCCGGTCTGAAGTGGGAATCCTGCCTCGTGTATTTAGACGACGTCGTTGTTTTTTCCAAAACATTTGAGCAACATTTACAACGACTTCAGTCCGTCTTCGTCGCTATTCGATCCGCAGGCCTATCTCTAAAACCGGAGAAGTGTCATTTCGGCTACGAAGAACTAAAGTTCCTCGGCCACCTTATCAGTCACGATGGCATTAGACCAGACCCAGAAAAGACCTTGGCTGTTGCTGCATTTCCTCCACCTTCGAACAAACGGGATTTGCGCCGGTTTTTGGGTCTCTGCGCCTACTACAGGCGCTTTGTCCCGAGCTTTGCCAACATCGCTGAACCCCTTACCCGTTTAACGAAGGAGGATACTCCTTTTGTGTGGGGTCCAGAGCAGAGAGCCGCTTTTTCCCAGCTTCAGCAGTGCCTTCAGAGAGAACCCTTACTAGGGCACTTTGATGAAGATGCTACCACCGAACTTCACACTGACGCAAGCAACATCGGTCTTGGTGCAGTACTCGTCCAGTGGCAAGACGGCGCTGAACGTCCCATCGCTTATGCTAGCCGCATTTTGTCATCTGCGGAAACTAACTACTCGACCACGGAGAAGGAATGTCTTGCTGTTATTTGGGCGATAACAAAGTTCCGACCGTATCTGTATGGCCGTCCATTCAGAGTAGTTACGGACCATCATGCCCTCTGTTGGCTGGCCAATCTCAAGGACCCTTCAGGGCGCCTCGCGAGGTGGAGCTTACGCCTTCAAGAATTTGAGGTTACAGTCGTCTACAAGTCGGGCCGCAGGCACACTGATGCTGATTGCCTTTCGCGCGCACCCCTCACGACGACATCGAGGGACGATGATACCGATGGCCATTTTCTTTGTGCAGTCAGTGAATCCGACTTGGCCCAACAACAGTGGAATGATTCAGAGATCCAACAACTTATCAAATACCTTCAAGGTCGCAGCTCGAGTCCACCATCGGCATTTGCACGTTCAGGGTCATTTTGTCTCCGCAACGACATCGTCTACAAAAAGAACTTCGAACCTTATGCGACTGAGTACCTCCTCGTCGTTCCACCAGGGCTACGTGCTGACATTTTATCTGCCTGCCACGACGAGCCTTCCTCCGGCCACCTAGGATTCGCACGCACCCTTGCCCGGATTCGGACTCGCTACTACTGGCCAAAGCTCACCCAGGATGTCAAGCATTACGTTAAAACATGCAATCATTGCCAGCGCCGTAAAGCCCCACCTGTGCGCCCTGCTGGTTTATTACAGCCTGTTGCACCCCCGTCACAACCGTTTGAACGAATCGGCATGGACTTGCTTGGGCCCTTCCCGAAGTCACATGATGGCAACCGCTGGATCGTAGTCGCTACTGACTATTTAACGAGGTACTGCGAAACGAAAGCCCTACAACGAGGCACCGCCAATGAGGTTGCGTATTTTTTTATCAACAACATCGTCCTCCGCCATGGAGCGCCAACAGTTCTTATCACTGACCGTGGAACAGCTTTTACAGCCCAATTGATGCAAGATGTCACGAGACTTAGTGGAACAGCTCATCGCAAAACAACCGCATACCATCCACAAACCAACGGTCTGACGGAGAGATTAAACAAGACGCTCGCTGACATGCTATCTATGTACGTCGACCGTAATCACAAGAACTGGGATGCAATTTTGCCATACGTAACGTTCGCTTACAACACTGCGGTTCAAGAGACGACGGGTTTCACTCCATTCCGGTTGCTTCACGGCCGAGAAGCAATTACGATGCTTGATGCCATGCTGTTGCCTGACACGACCGATATTACTACTGATGCGAACAACTTTCTCCGGCTCGCCGACGCGGCCCGCCAGCTTGCACTCCAGCGCATCCGAAAACAACAACGAATCGACTCGCAGAGGTACAACTCCCGTCATCGCCATGTCATTTACCAACCCGGTGATCTGGTCTGGCTGTGGATCCCCGTTCGCAAAAGGGGCCACTCGGAAAAGTTACTTCACCGCTACTTCGGTCCCTATAGAGTACTGCGGCGCCTCACAGATGTCAACTACGAAATTCTGCTTGAAGACACAACTCAACGATCTCGATGTTCCCAGCAGCCCGACATTGTTCATGTGTCACGGATGAAGCCACACTACCCCCGAGCCACCTGACACTGCTTCTTCGCGCGTCTTTTGTGCGTGTACGCGACTACTTTAACTTTTAATCGGCATTGGTCATCGGGGTGGTACTTTTTTTTTCGAAGGGGGGGTAATGCCACAGGCATGGAACGAGGTTTAGCCATGCCAATCCGAGTATGTGCCATGGTGTGGAAGAAGAAGAGGACGGTTGGTGTGTGCTCGTGCTCTAACGTTCGGTTCGGCTCGACGTCCAGTGCTGCTCCTGTGAACAGACGTTGTGGTCGTTCTGTGATCACGTGACAATATTGTGGTTTTGGCACTAATACTCTAGGTATAATTATTAAGAATGGTCTGCCTCGGTGGAACAGTAGCGGGGGCTCGGCTGATGGTTGCGGGTTCGATTCCGGCCGCTGCGGTCGCATTTCGATTGATGGTTGAGGCCCGTGCGCTCTGCGATGTCGGTGCACGTTAAAGAACACCAGATAGTCGAAATTTTCCGGAGCCCTCCACTACGGCGCCTCTAATAATCATATGGGGGTTTTGGGATGTAAACCCCACGTAATATTATTATAATATTGAGAAGGAAGATTCGTATGGTATCTATATCACTAATTCACTCCGATTTAGACTTTGTTACGAGCTAATCCATCTTCGTGAAATCCAAGTTTACCCCTGACTAACAGTGATGGCGGGCTTCATATGTAGAATTTGAAGTATTTGGGGGACATGGGCCCACTGACGTCAATATTGTTGGAGCAGGTTCAACGATGTTGTCTGCAGCAAGGAACTGCGTTTCTCTAAAAAAATAAAAAAATCCACATGTGTATTAGATATGTTCCATTAGACCGGTGATGGGCATGAAGTGAAGCAATGTCTAATATGCTTGCGGTAATATGTCAAAGCCAGGTATGCACTACTAACTAGCTCAACAATTCATTTTTTGGAGGGGGATGGATCTATACATGCGCTCAATCAGATACATGCGGTGAGTTTGGCTGTTCGATTGCAATTAAGGAAGTACAAGATCCTCGCCTTGAACTCACTCGAACGACAACTCAACAATGCATTAGTAATGTTATTTTGAATAATTCAGATGTAGTGGCTCCGAATTCAGTGTCAACTAAATAGCCGAGGTTTATGCTTATTTTATTTATAAGGTGTACTCCGTGTATTTACTTGCGTATCGTGAAATATTTATTTCCGCGACATGAAAAAGAAAACCCCCACCTTCTCTGGATATCGCGTGATATACTTCACCTGTCGCGTCGGGTTGCCAGACAGACATATAAAAAGGAATGGTAACCTCCTTAAAATACAGGAATTTAACCTCGCCAAAGAAGAACTTCGGATCAAAATTAATTCGTCGAAGGACTTCTTCAAAGTTACGTTGCAAGATTTAATGAAAAGCAACCCTAAAAAATTTTGGGCTTCTATTTTACCCACCTCAGCTGCCACAAATACAGTTGTTATAAATAACGTCCCCCGCAGTGACCCCTCAACCATTTCTAACGCGTTCAACGAATACTTCCAATCGGTATTCACAACTGACAACTTAGACATCCCTAGCTTTCACCATGGTTCAAATAACTCAATCAGTGACATTTCCGTATCTCTCGACGGTGTTATGAACCTCATTTTGCACCTGGGAAATAAGAAATGTCTTGGTCCTGATGGCATTCCTAATATTGTTCTTCTTAGATATTGCGAGTGAACCAGCTGCTACTTGACCATAATTTTTCAAAAGTCCTTAAGCACTGCAACTGTTCCTTCAGCTTGGAATAGCGAAAATTCTTCCTATGCATAAATCTGGCAGCAAGTAGTCACCATTAAACTATCGCCCGATTTCATTGACGTTTCAATCATGTAAACATTTAGAACACATAATCTTTAAGCATATCATGGGGTTTCTTAAAAATAATAACATCCTAAGTAATGCCCAGCATGGTTTTCGCCAAAGTTTTAGTACAAGAACCCAGCTTGTAGAATTTTCTCAAGACATTTTGAACGCTCTAAGCTCTGGTTACCAAATTGATGCAATTTTCATCGACTTTGCAAAGCATTCGACACTGTTACACATTCTAAACTTCTGCACAAACTTCACGCTGTTCTTAACAAGTATTCCTTAGTTGACTGGATTGCTAGCGTTTTAAACAACCGTTTTCAGTTTGTCTCTTTTAATTCATCAAACTCGTCTATTGTGAATGTTTCATCCGGAGTCCCCCAGGGTTCAGTCCTGGGACCACTTTTGTTCTTATTGTACATAAATGACTTGCCCAATTATGTGTCTGCCAAAATCCGCCTTTACGCTGATGACTGTGCCCTATATAATGTAATTAATACCAATGATGACCACAATTTACTTAATGATTGTTTTGCACAATTTTGCAGATGGTGTAACACATGGCAAATGAACATAAGCTTTACTAAAACAGTTGTTCTTTCCTTCTGTAAACGCAGCTCCGTTTCGTTAATCGATTACTCCTTCAATGGCTCCTCTCTGTCACGTGTGTCCGAATATAAGTACCTTGGCCTCATCTTCACACCCAATATATCTTGGTCTAAACATATCGAATACTCTTGCAATAAAGCTTTAAAGAAACTGGGCTACCTAAATCGTACATTAAGAGATGCTCCACCCGAAGCAAGGTTGCTAACGTATAAATCGCTCATCCGTCCCATCCTCGAATATGCCTACCCCGTTTGGAACCCTCATAAAAAATCGAAGATCAGCACACTAGAATCCGTTCAGAAGAAAGCCATCCGTTTCATTTTCCGCCGTTATGACTGGAATTTCGCACCCTCCTCTCAACTTGCTACGCTAGGTCTGCAAACCCTGTCCGAGCGACACGAGCTCGAATGCCTAAAGTGGATGCATATTCTTGTTAATACCCCACGCTACGCATTAACTAACGAATATCTGTCTCCTGATAAACTGAAACCCACAAGAAATAGCCACAAACTCAACCTGACACCATTCCATCCACGTACTAACCTATTTAAATTCAGCTTTTTTTCACACACTATAGAAAAATGGAATGTATTTCCTGGGTCAACTAGATCGTTGCCTTTAGAATATTTCTTACATGAATGTATTGATTCGCGATTTGTTTATTGAGTTGTAATTTCTTGCATGAAAGTATTGATTCGGAATTTGTTTATTAAGAGTTCTATTCCTGTTTCTTAAGAGTTGTATTCTTGTGTGTGCTGATGTATAGCAAACCCACTCCTGAGATAGCCAAATTCCGGCTGCAGTATGTAAAAATAAATAAGTAAATAAATAAATAAATAAATAAATAAATCTGGGTACATTGGGAATTGGACAATGATCAGTAATTATCCTTTTTATAACAGTATACTGAGCGCATTTACTTGCACGTGGGGACGTATTTATTTCCGCAACATATAGGTCGTTAAAATGTGAATCGGACAGTTATTCATCATGCTTCTTTCTTAATAGTGTAACGTACGCATAAGTTATTACCGAAATGTTTTCATATGTCGCAAACCGAGGGCTTTGAGGAAAAGTGGTTTCCAAAAGTGTAGTATAGTTTTTAGCCAGCTGCTAAGAGCTCCACCAAGTTGGCTAGGAATGAACTCAGTAGCTTCTTGATAACAGCAGTTTGGAAGTACGAATGGCGTCGCATGCTGGCCGAACGATGGCAGGATGCGATTATGCGAATGAGTGATATTGCGAACGAGTGGACGTGAATGAGTGAGATTACGCATTCGCCGGTCGGCGCAAGAGGTGCAAGTGCGATTCTCTCGCCGATGTGCAGCGCCTTCACCTCCCGCCGTGGCCGGTCGGGTCAACTTTTGCTTTGACGCGCGCTCGTTTGTAAGGAAAACGACTCGGCAGGCCGCACCAAAGGGGAGAGATCGAGCGGCCGTGCATTGGCACTTGGATTAGACTGAGCGGGAAAACCTGTAGATGATGAAGAGAAGGAGAAAATTCGATCGCTACAACACAGGTCTACAACTTTTTGTTCTCGTACCGTACGACGCCCCATACCTTCACGGGTAAACACCCGCTGAACTCTTTCTGAGACGCAAAGTGAGGACTAGGCTATCATTGCTGCCACTAAATGTTAGGAGTGAGATGTAAGACAAAGTGGAGAGAGTGAAACTGTCTTCAGACAAGCTAAGGCGTGTATCGCGGTATTTTACTGTTGGTGATGATGTTTTAGTGCGCTGGGTTCGAGGTGAAGTTGTTCCCAAAAAGTGACATGCGTGAAATCACCATACACAAATTTAGTTTTTGTCCGAGGCCGTGTGCGGTATACACGTGCCTGTCGATCACTCGCGAAAGTCATTTTTTGAGACAGACAGCGACTGTGATCGTAGTGAACCCGAGTTGCCGCATGCTGCGGAAGTGTTCGTGTCCAGTTCACCAGTGCCCAATGCAACAGAGTCACCGGATGCCCAACTGGCAACAGAACAAGCGCAAGCATCACCCAGCCTTGACGTTTCTCCACCAATCACCGTAAGAAGCAGCTGCCGAGAGCGACAACCTCCGGACCCTTCTTAGTGGTTCATGAGGAAAAGGAAGAAGGCACCTAATTTCTGTCTGCCTACAGGCGACACGCCACAGTGCCTTTGGGGTGGGGTGGAGGGGATGAAAGAGGATAGGAGAAATAGTGTGTGGTGTGTAAGGAGGGGGTGTCCGGTACGCTTCAGCGCGAGCGGCGGGCCGTCGGCAAGGGCAAGGGCAGCATGGCTCCTGGGATCAGCAGTAGGCAGCGATTCTTGACTCCTCCATGAACTCCGCCAGGCTGCGGAGTGCTGCTGGATGTGGACGAGACGGGAACAGCAGGTCTTCCAGGGTGGAGACGGGCAGACCCTGTCTCCTGTAGGCCGTGTAGGCCCTCAACTGTTCCTGTGCTAAGCCAGGGCAGGCACAGAGGAGGTGTTCGAGGGTCTCTGGGTCTCTGCAACGGCTGCAGGCCGAGGAGGGACAGAGGCCCTTGGCGTGGCGGCGGGCCGCTGTCCACACGTAGCCGGTGCGCAGTCGCAACAGGGAGGCCCATTCTCTCCTGGTGAGGCCCGTCCTCTGGAAGAGGCTTTGGTCCTCGCGGGGTTATATAGCTATTCTTCAAAATAGGAGGGAAGGAGTATTGCATCCAACGCTTTCGTGAAGCATGCTCGCGTGAAAGACGGCGCCGCGATTGGGAATAGTGGACTAGTTTGTTTGTTGTGTATGTGCGCGCTTGTGATTGCGTGTGTTCACGGACACTGGTATGCGAGTTTCTGTTTGTGTGTGTGTGACTATGAGTATGAAGCCGTTGCAATAAAGACGTCCCACGAGTGCGTATCTCTCTGTGTGAGTTACAATAAAGAGCAAAACATGTAGTAATATAGTACTTTTTAAGCCAAAGTGGAATCAGATCCCGGATTCTGTTAAAGTATCCCGTGATTTAACTAAGTTCTGCAAAAAAATACTTCTGAATGTGTCGTCCAAGGCATATATCGCCTCTAAACCAGATACCAAAAAACTTATGAACTTCTACTTGTTTTCTTTTTCCATCCTGAAACAATATTGTTGACTTGAAATTCATTTGTTTGTTAATAAGTACAAAAATTATGTATTTACAAAGGTTAAAGCTTGGGCGAGTCGGTTCACATACAAATTTAGAACCCAATGCAAAAAACGGCAGGAAAGAAAATAGGAGACTGGACAGCGGCTACTTCACTCCGCAGATCATCAACCTGCTTTTTAGTCTTGATATGTAGACACGTACACTATTCAGCAAACAACCAATACAAAGCTTGGACAGGGCAGTTTTTCGTTCGATAGCAGAGCACACGCTCCACATTTAGTAACACAAAAAGAAATCAACAAGCCTCACCTGAAAAAAGCAGGTATCTTTTAGTTGCGTGCTCAATGTGCACAACCCCCGAACTGCAATTGCTGAAAACACTGGTAGGTTCATGGGCGCCGTATAAGCGTCCACCGCCACCAAGCGGGCGATGCAGCCAATCAAACCCGTCCGACGATAGCGGGTCTGCCGGCTGAAGTATGTTGCAAAACTATCCTTTGGCCCATGCTTCGCAGCTTGAAACTTTCGAGGACGGTACATGGAGTAGCTTTTTATATATTACTCTACGGCCGGTAGGTTCATGGGCACGAAAATTTGCCAACTTTTCCGTAGCTATAGCCAGCCGTAGCGTCCACCGCCACCAAACGGACGATGTCTATCGCTTCGTTATCACCGGGGGTGTAGCCGATCAAGCCCGTCCGACAATAATGGGTCCACCGGCTGAAGTACCTTGGCAAAATTAACCTTCCGCCCACGCTTCACAGCCTGATGCTTTCGAGGCCTGAAAAAGCAGGTATTTTTTAGTTGCGTGCTCGATGTGCACCGCCACCGAACTGCCACGAACTCTGCATTATGTTCGTGGTCGAAATCATCGAAGTGCCAGACGAAAATTCACTCATCGTCATCACGTACAAGTGACAGCCGTAGACAGAGCTGTTGCTTGGTTGTCGCCTCTCGCGAGTTGCGGTCCCCACGTGGCTTAGACCCACGACAGACTATGTTGGGACGTAACTATGATTATTTTAAAAATTCGACTTCTTAAAAAATTATTTTAACACTCTGACCAGTACTCCTTTAAAGAAGTATAGACGATTAATTCGCAATCTGTAAAAAAAGAAAATACAGAGTAGCAATTCTTGGATCGAATTTATGAAAGCGTTTCGTGACTTCTTTACCAATGTCCAGTTCTTTATCTGCAATTATATGCCCATGTAGAAGTGGCTGACTGCTTCTCTTGCGAATACGCCATAAGAGTTTTTCATGAAGCGAGGTCCAGATGGAATCAAAAGATCCCGCGTCACCTTTGCTCGAAAGTCCGTAAGTATATATAAACTGAACGGACGCCTTAAAAGTTAATTTCATTTTACGCTGCTAATTTATTAGGCGTGTTCACTGGATATGGCAGCTAATTCGTTGCCTGCTTTAATTATTTGTGGCAATATAGAGTTGACGCCACCATAGAATTAATTTCGATGTCGTGACAGTGATAGAGCGAGTGGGAAGTCACCAGTGTGAGGTGGGAATCGAGTCCCCGACCGCGTAGGCAGTATTCTTGGACAACGCGTAGGTTGTTCCAAGTATACATCAGCTCCGCTCGCTCTGGCCGTTCTCTACTTCCCTCTGGTCAGTGATTTTCCACCACGTGAGGCATTCTATATAATACATGAGAGAAGGCTATCTACATCCCCAGGTATACCACCTTCACTTACTCCCCGCTGCGCTGCTGTAATGTAGCGCTCACATCTTCGTTTTTTTTTTTTTGCCTCTCTGGCGCCCTTTTCGTATTTATTGCCGGCGATCTCTTTATCTCTCTACGGAAGGACGCAGGAAGCCAACTGCTGGCCACGCGGGGCAACCACATTCGTCGACCCGAGAGTCGGTCGGGTGGGCAGACCGTCGATCTCTTCCCGCTGGTCAGCTTCCTTCCGGCAAACGACGTCAGTTGGGTCTCCCCCGCCTTCTAATGGCCACCCCGCTGCGGCGACCTCTCAAGGGCCGCTGCACGTCCTCCGGACGACAACATGCACAAAACAACCAAGAACGCTTTCGATCTGCGCGCTTGTTTTCGCGTCGCCACGCACGACTCCATGCACAAGCACCGCGCCTTCACTCTTTTGTGAGACGAGTTGGTTTCCTTTTCCTGCGCCTAATTGACGCCGCCAAGCGGCTCTCCGCGATGCCAGACGGCTTCCATCGTCCACGGGAAGATGGTTGAAGCCGTGCTCCTCGTGAACCAGCTCGCAATTCAACGAGTGCTGCAGAAAGCGATGGAGCTTTCGCGGAATTAAACTCGAAGGCAGAAAGTGCCGAACGCATATGCTACTTCGCGATTGATCCACAGAGTACTCCAGGCTGCGCAATGAACGAATGACGCACCGAAAACGCGGGCTGATGGTTGGAAGCGCCATAAAAAGGTGGGAAAGGACGAGACACCGAATAGCATGTGCGCAATGTTTAAACTCATGCACCTTTTTTTCTGTCTATAATTTAGACATTGCTCTGTAGTGATTGATGGCATCCCGCGCATCAACTCACTTTTGTAATATAGCATGCGAGCTTTTCTTTTCGTGTACTTTTTTGATATCGCACCTTACACGTGCACAAGTCGGTCTATTACCTGAGAATACGGACGTTCGTTCCGCCACATACAAGAGTGGCGATGTGGGCTTGTTGGTGAAATATTTCAAAGAAATTTATGTAGCGCGAGGCAAAAAAACGAACACAGGAAAGAATAGACTGAGAAGACAGAGCGCTACTATCAACAACATGTTTATTTTCGACCTCCAAGCTGCTTTTAAGCCATAATCGTCAGGCGACCAAGCATATAAGCACGTGTAATTCAGACACATGCACAACAATGCCATCTACCTACAAGAAAAAACGATAAATAGGACAAACAAAAAACCTCACAAATAAAATCACGTATCACTGCGTACGGCAGGAACGCCAGTTCCTTGGGTGTCTTCTCAGTCTATTCTTTCCTGTGTTCGTTTTTTTTCGCCTCGCGCTACATAAATTTCTTTCAAACGCCACATACAGGAATGTTCACGTAGCTGATTAGAATATTCGCTTATGATTGAGTGATGAGGTTCTTTATGACGAGCCCAGTGGCGTAGCCAAAAAGTATATAGCACACCGGACCCGAGCCCTCCAACCCCCCCCCCCTCCATTTTTTTTTCGCACCATAGCATATACAGCGACAAATGACCCTTTCAAAACGTGCCCCCTTCCCCCAACAAACCGAAAAAGAAATTTCTGCCTAGGCCTCTGGACGAGCCTGCAAATGAGCTCATATACTAAAGACTAAATGCATGGGGTAGCAAAAAGAAAAACAATATCATGCCTTGATATTCTTTGCTAACTGAAATTCAAGGGGGAAGGTGGCAGCGGTAGTCACCTGTTGAACTTGGTTGCGACTCTGATAATTTGGTAGCACTTGCAATTTCATTCACAGCTGCGTTCTGACAAGCTCGTGTTGTACGCGCGCGGGCAAATGAAGATCTCTCTAGCCGCTCCAACGCACCGTGCCTAAAAAGAAGTCAACTTGTCCTGTATCGTTATGAAGGGAATAATTCGTGCGAAGAACATATATCGTTCTATTCAGAGCCCCGGTAGAGCTAGTACATCTGCAAGACTTGGCGCAAAACATGAAAAAAGGTTCCTATGTGTACATACAATCCATTTCACTGCCCTTTTTTTTCTTACCTTTAATTTTACAGCGAAAGCTGTTATGAGATCACTTTCGGGTCACGCGCAGTTGCATGTTGTCCGCCGCCGCCGCCGCCGATTCAGAGCCTGAATGTCCAACGAGACGGAATGTCCATCGAGACGGAATGTCCAATAGTGGAAATTCCGTCTCGATGGACATTCCGTCTCAATGGACATTCCGTCTCGTTGAACATTCAGGCTCGGTTGGACATTCCGTCTTGGTCGGACATTCAGGCTCGTTGGACATTGAGTGTCACACGTCACGTGACCCATTGGACATTCCGTCTCGTTGGACATTTCGTCTTATGCAGAAAACGAGACTCTCCAGTATCGGGAAAGAAAATGCCATTTGTATTTCTTTAATTGCGGAGCACTTGAGGGGGCTGCGCTGTCATACGCTGTGACCATATGCTGTCATCGTCGCTTGGAGTAACGCAGGCAAAACGCTGTCTTTTTCCTGAAGTTCTGACTACATTACTTTTTCTGAAGTTCTAACTACAACATAAACCAGCTATAAAAATTGAAAGAGGAAGCCAGCGAGATATAGAGCGAGAGAAAATAAAATTAAAAGAGATACAAAGAAAAACACACAAAAAACTTCAGGCTTGCCCCCAAGGGCAAGATCCCTTTGTTTTGGTGCTTTCCTTTTGTTACTTTTCGCTTTTCCCGTTTTTTTTCTGTGTAGATTTTTTCGCATATACCCTTACATCTGCGACGGGAGTGGCAGTTCGTTTCGTCGTGATATAGTCGTGGCGCAGAGACAGCGCATTACGCGTAATACTGCTCGCTTGATAGCTGCTCTTGAACAATGGCTATAGCATACATATATTGCGTAGTAAGAATCAATAAATAGCTAAACTTCACTAAGTTTTCGTTTACACATTTCTTTGCATCTATTTTCCTCACGTTCGTATAACCTCATGCCTTTTCAACAAATTCAGGTGATGCCGACGCTTTTTGTGCTTTGTTATGTGCGTCCTCTCTGCGAGTGCGTACTGGTAATTTTAGCACAATTTAACGGTCACGAAAAGCCCACAAGCCTTGTACCTCACCTTGGAGAGCAATCAATTAGCTTTCACTAATCTCAAACTCTAGATTAGGCCAATCTTTTTCGTCGCAGACTATGGTGTTTTTGGAAAGTATGCGCAAAAGCTTAGGTTAATTATCTCGCTGTAATGCCTGAATCTAGCGCAAGTATACTTTTTCACACTGGAGTGATCTTGTGAGAGAAAAATATGTACTTTTTAAAAAAAAATTCACCTGTGTCATGTATTGTCACGGGGGTCGTGACGCGGAAGAAGGAAGCAGACTGGGTGTTCAGGTTAAACTGTTCATTCGGTCAAAATTGTGGCCACGTAAAAGGAAGGTAAGATTACTGCAAGACAGTAGCACCGGTAGCGGCGAACAGAGCGTCAGTCATCGATCAACTACAAACAATGACGCGCGTCGGCGTTTATACATGTGCAGTCGAATATTCTAGCGCTATCACTGGTCGTCGCAAAAGCTCTGGAATAATATCGAGTGTTCCAATCTCGCCCGCAGTCTTAACAGAGCGATCTATAATGATCGTGAACCTTCTCGAACAATGAGGTGCAGTTTGCGCTGAGCATTCCTGACGGCCTTGTGGGCGACAACCAAAAAAAAACAAAAGTGAAAATAAAAAAACGTGCGTGGCACTATTAAAAAACAGTATTGGGCCCAGTACACTGCCTTGGGGAACACCATGCAGACGTGACATCGCAAATAATATGTGAAGTGTTGCTCACCATCGTGTTTGCTGACCGAAAGACAAGAAGCTGCGTATCCAAGACAGTGTTAGTGGATCGATACAGATTGATTGATATGTGGGGTTTAACGTCCCAAACCACTATATGATTATGAGAGACGCCGTAGTGGAGGGCTCCGGAAATTTAGACCACCTGGGGTTCTCCAAATCTGAGCACACGGGCCTACAACATTTCCGCCTCCATCGGAAATGCAGCCGCCGCAGCCGGGATTCGAACCCGCACCCTGCGGGTCAGCAGCCGAGTACCTTAGCCACTAGACCACCGCGGCGGGGCTTGGATCGATACAGAAGGAAGACAATTTAGAGATAAAACGACAATGAGGAACAGTATCAAGAGTTTTTTGTGAAGTCGAAAGAGAGGCAATTGGTTTGATCGTTATTGTTCATATTAAAGTAAAGGTCAGTGGTGAATTCGAATGACTGAATGTCGCATGAGTAGCCCTTTCTGAAGCCATGCTGATTAGGGGGAAAAAAGTGCTTCGATTCAAGGTGATCATAAGTATGAGAAGCTATATTATGTTCAAGTAGTTTGCAGGATATGCATGTTAGTGAAATGGGTCGATAATTGCGGGATGAATGCCCGTCACCACCCTTGAATACGGGGACTATCTTGCCAATCTTCCAGTCTTTAGGTGAATCACAGATAAAAAAGACTGGTTAAAGGTGCATATGCTATAAGTTTGAAAGCATATACAGTAACTCTTAACTCGAGGTTAAACATGATGAACTGCTTCGGAGTAATAATCACAACAACACTGTTTACTACTACTAATAATAATAATTATTATTATTATAATTATATTATTATTATTATTATTATTATTATTATTATTATTATTATTATTATTATTATTATTATTATATTATTATTATTATTATTATTATTATTATTATTATATTATTATTATTATTATTATTATTATTATTATTATTATTATTATTATTATTATTATTATTATTATTATTATTATTATTATTATACCTCTATGGTACACAGCTACTTGCAGCACATCTTGCAATGCATTTGGTTACGAAGGTAATCGCATCGCGTTCACGGCGGCACGATTTCCAAATTTTAGTTTGAATTTCTAAAGAGGCATTAGAAGTTTCTTTCCGGGAGACCCGTAAGTTTTGGGGATGTATTAGTGGTTTTTATGCAGTGCAATGGCTCGCACTTTAATTAGTAGGTGATGTCTACAGAGTACACCGATGACAGTCTATCATGAAGTAGAAAACATCAATTTATGTTAATGCATGCCACGAAACTCGCGTAATCTTTTTCTAGAGGAGAAAATAACGTGTAGCCAAGCAAGACACTAACCAGCAGAAAAAACTGAATCATTCTTGATCACTCCATTATTGTGTATCTCATAAACGTTTGAAATATATGAACATGGCCGTATACGAGGGCATGGAAGTGGGCTGCGCAGCATGTTATGAGATATGTGCAACTTCAGGCCACCTTTATTACGGGACTTCGTGATTCACATCGAGCTTGGTCTACATATGCACCCAATCAATGAAGAATGAGTGCAATGCTGTGCCTTCATCGTTCATGTATATAACGTGAAAGGCGACAAAGCAGCACGATTCGCGAGAATGGAGCACCCCTTCTCTATTTGTTGCATTGAACTCCTTGTGTCCTCAAATGCCGCTTTGGGTTTCCCATGAATAAATGTGATTAGTGGGAAAGCCATGAACGCCAAACAAGTTATTCGCAAGAAAGAGAGAGCCAGGACGGGTGATTGTGAACGCCCTGGGAGGGCATTGTTTTGTTCTGAAAATTTCCAATTGATATGCACGATATCGCCGAATTTCAAGTTCTGTTAAAATGTAGCATCGACAGAGACCATTGGATTTCGTCATGTCATTTGCTACAAATTGAAGGGGGTAGAAACTCGGCGTTCATGCCGTACGTGACACTGCATCACTCGCAAAAACAAGTTTCTTCAAGCTTTAATGTGGTGAAAGAATGTGTTACATCTCAGCAATTAGCAGGGCATTTGAAGTTTAACGACATCTTCGAATTCTTTAGTCACCGTATGAGATATTCTCTAATTTCCCAACCCGTCTGAAGTTCAATAATGCCGGCACAACATAGCAACGTCCCTGTTTTCGTATTTTTCTTTCAAACGCCTTTCCATTCATAGTCAGCTTTGAAGTGCCGAAGCACTTTCAATGGTCCCTCACCCACGATATGTTGATGCAGTCCACACTGCGAAAATATTGGCGGCACAGTCGTTTCCCATGGTCAATTTTCTCGTACCTGTTTTCGCGCTCTTTGTGCTTCTCAAGGACTCAAGGAATGCAGGAAGCGTGCGAAACAAGACAAAGAGCTGGACGCCGCACCATCGGGACTGGTATGGTGGTCGAACTGCTCGCAGTGTTCTGCCATTGCGCTCTGTTCACTGTTGCATTGACGGAGGTCATTCTTGTGCTGCCGCATTCCTTCATGGAAGTTCTCGGTTTCCCCAACGTACAAAGCGGGGCAGTCGACGCATGACACATGGTCTTTGGGTCGACGGACGAAACTGCCGATGGTCTCTATGGACATTCAGGCTCGTTGGATATTCAGTCTCGTTAGACATTCAGTCTCACCCGTCATGTGACCCATTGGACACTCCGTCTCATTGGACATTGAGGCCGCAAGCGCTGCCGCCGACACCGCCGCCGGTGTCCGTAACGACATTGCACGAAATTATAAAAAAAAACATTACCCCAATGGCACAGTGGGGCTCCGACCCGGGTCTGCTGGGTGCCAGCCCAGTATTCTACCTCTGAGCCACACCGGTGCTTGTGACTTTTTTTTTTCGTGGTGTCAAGCTACTGCTACAGCTGACGCACGTCCTCATTCAATGGTCAAAGAGGTGGCCTTTTCCTTTTTTTATTCTATCAGCTATTTTATACAGCTATTAACGCACGTCCTCATTCAATGGTCAAGAGGTGGCCTTTTCCTTTTTTTATTCTATCATCTATATTCACATTTTGTCTTTTTTTCTCTTTCTTCTTATTTCCACTTTCAATCATCAATCCCCTTCCCCACGCAGAGTTGCAAGTCAGCGAATTTTACATGCTGGCTAAATTCTCTGCATTTCAATAAAGAGTTGTCTCTCTCTCTCTCTCTCTCTCTGCTTGTGACTTGTTGTCAAACTTGCTTTAGGCAGGCTTGATGTCGGGAAAGCAATCGTGTTAATACGACTTACAAAGCGTTTTAAAAAGACTACCAGTCGTCGCACAATGCGATTAGTATAACGAGTGGGCCGTCCAATGCTCCAACCCATTACAAAAGCTTGTTCTTGTTTCCCTATTAACTGCGGCGCATACCCACTACAGCCATAATTCCTCATCGTCGTGAGCCACTGCATGGACAATTGGCACAAAATTCCTTGCAAGTGTTTAGCTGATACCACACTTCTCAGAAGAATGACGAAAAATAGCATAGAGAATGCCAGATTACTGCCCAAAAGTTTATTATTAATGCCCTAGTGGGTACCCAGCAAGTGTGCTCGCAGTAGTTACCCAATGAGTGTTACGAAAAGGCTCTGAAAGGCCGCTCTTCTAGCTTTCTCTGCGACTGTGCTGCGCCTACCGCGCAGGCGTGGCGTTTTTTTTGTTTGTTTTATTCATATGCGCGTCTTTGTTTTCCTCTCTCTGTGTACTCTCAGTATGTGCCAAAATGTTTGTCCTTGCATCTTTTTCACTCTTTATTATATTTTTTATGATTTATGCTCTTGATGTACCACTATAATTGGCTATGAGCATTTCTATCTAGTACTCAAACATGACTGTATGAAAAAGAGTGTTATTGAACTGGAACTGGAACTCCGAATATCCTATGTTCTGTGCGCGCTATATATACCGCCAGCATGTGGCATTATGAAGACTCTAACTTGCCCGAATAGTCCCCATACCATTTTTTTTTCCTGTTTACACTTTATCGGTGCCATGTGTGGTGAACACAACGTGCTTATACCGCAACCACAACACTTGATTTCAATGCGAGGAACTCGTCGGAGCGCGGGCTGACGCGCGCGAACAAAGTGCGACAGCGGAGTGCCTTGATGCGCTCGTTTGACTACGCTCCGGCCGCGCATCGAGTCACTCTACGCACCAGCGAGCGGCTGCGCCCTCTGGAGACTGTGTCGTAAACTCTTTCAGCCTCACAGCCCGGTTAACGACATTAGGAATTCCCCGATGGATGGAAACTTGGCAGGATGAGCATGATCTATAAAGGAAAGGGGAACAAAGCTGACATTAACAACTACCGTCCTATAACAGTGACATCAGAGGTCTACAGGCTGGCGATGTAGGTCATAAAGGAAATACTGCCGGCATGGATAGAGGATGAGGGGGTGCTGGTGGAACTACAGAATGGGTTTCGGAAACACAGGAGGTTGGAAGACAATCTGTTCTTACTGACGCAGTGCATCGAAATAGCAGAAAAAGAACACAGGCCCCTGTGGCTAGCATTATTGGATATCAAGGAAGCGTACCATAGTGTAGTTCAAGAAGACTTATGGGAAATACTGGACACACTAGTTGTGGAAGATGGAGTCAGTAATCTTTTAAAGGAAATCTATAAAAGTAGCAAAGTAGTTATAAAGTGGGAATAACAGGTATCCAAGCCTGCAGAGGTGAAACGTGGGCTTAGGCAGGGGTGTCCTCTGTCACCCTTATTACTCATGATGTACCTACAAGTATTAGAGGCCAAATTAGAGGGAAGTGGACTTAGCTTCAACCTCTCTTTCGTCAAACAAGGAAAGCTCATTAACAGGCACTACCAGCATTGATGCACACAGATGATATAGTGCTAATGGCCGACAACAAAGAAGATTTCCAGAGATTGATGGATATCTGCGGTAATGAGGGAGATAGGTTAGATTTCAGATTCAGTGGAGAAAAATAAGCAGTCATGATTTTTAATATTAATGAAAGTAGTGAGCTTAGAAAACAGGAGGTCACGCTAGAGGTAACCGATAAATACAAATATCTGGGCGTATGGATAAGCAATGGGACCGAGTACCTGAGGGAACACGGAATATACGTGACGACTAAAGGTAACAGGAATGTAGCAGTGATGAAAAACGGGGCACTGTGGAATTACATTAGGCATGATATTGTGAGAGGAATATGGAAAGGGGTCATGGTTCCTGGGCTGACGTTCGGCAATGCGGTCTTGTGCATGAGATCAGAAGTTCAAGCAAGACTAGAAATTAAGCAACGTGGAATAGCTAGGCTTGCCTTAGGAGCTCACGGGAATACACCAACTCATGGAGTACAAGGTGATATGGGATGGACATCATCTGAGGGCAGAGAAGCTAGCAGCAAGATAAAATTTGACAATATGGTTGATTGGGCGAGTTGGTGATACATGACTGTTCCGAAATGAGAGCGCACTACTTAGACACGGACAGAAGCGCTTGTCCCTGTCTTTCTGTCTGTGTCAAAGTAATGCGCTCTCATTTCGAAACAATAAAATTTGAGAAGCGATTAAAAGAAATGAGGGAGGAGCGTTGGGCTAGGAAGGTATTCAACTACTTGTACATGAAGAATGTCGATACAAAATGGAGGAAGCGAACCAGGAAATTGTCTGGTAAATACTTAGAAAGTAACATAGGGCCAAACCAAAAAAAATTATCGGTTAAGAAGAAGGTGAAGGAAGCTGAGGCCAATTAGTGGAGAATTGGCATGATTAAGAAGTGCCCACTAGAGATATATCGAACTTTTAAGCAGGAAATTGCCAAGGAAAGGATCTATGGTAATACTCGGGGTAGTTCTCTACTGTTTGAGGCCAGGACGGAAGTACTGCGAACCAAGACATATCGGGCCAAATACGAAGGGTAGACACGGTATGCAGTGCGTGTGGAGAGAAGGAGGAAACTGCCGAACACTTCATAATGTTCTGTAAAGGGATTCACCCCATAGTTCAGGATGATGGCACAGAGTTTTTCAGAGCACTGGGGCTTAGGAACAGGGAGGGAAAATAGACTTTGAGCGGGTAGAATTAACTAGAAGGAGGTTATCTGATTGGTGACTAAAGTCAAGGCACGACTGAAAATTAAACCCTTCACTTCAAAGTATACGAGTTCTCAACCTCACTATTTAAAGAGAAAAAAAATAAATCTAGTTTTTAAATCACTAAGTATTTTTAAATCACGGCTTGGTGGCGTTAGCTACCACCCTATCTAAAGGGTACAGCCCCATCCATCCATCCATCCATCTATATATCCACGTTGTTTGCGCGTTTCCGACAGTTTTGTCGGGCGCGTTCGTCTTTGTTTTCTTTTTATTGTGGTGACACTTTGACAACAATGCTTCTGTATGCACTCTCATGGCACGAAAACAAAGTCATTTCTTCTTCCCAGGGTGCACTACAGGCTACAAGTCAGCTAAAAAAACATGCGTTGTTCGGCGGTCCAGAGAACGTTCTGTTTGCGCAGTGGCGGAGAGCGATACCACGCGCTGACAAGCTGCTTCAAGAAAACTCGGCTGTGTGCGAGCTGCACTTCGACGAGATGTACATCTCCCAGCACTTCGAGCACACTGTGAGTGGCGAAATTGTCCGCATTGAAAGGGGTAAGCCCATAAGCGTGCTTGCCGTTCTGGGAGGTGGAGAGGGGGGGGGAGGCGAAGGTTCGTTGCAGGGCGCCTCCTCCCTATCAAATCAGTGTATGAGGCAGATTTTACGCCTCCATTTTAGATGACTAAAAGAGTGCCCCACTGCCTAGTCAATGTGTAGAGCAGATTTAGCACCCCCCTCCCAGGTTACTATAAGAGGGAGGAGGCGGCCCGCCCCCTTTCCCCCCTCGTGTGGACGCCCATGGGTATACCCATAGGCGTATAGGCCTTTCGGACAAACTCTTCGCATTTGTAGACGTCCTTGAAATCACTTTTTCAAAGTGGTTTAGCTTCAACGAGCTTCACAGTGACAGCTTGGAAGAGCTTGTTTCCTTCTTGAAAAACAAAAATGTCACGCTGGGCTGCGCACAACATGGCCTGAGCCTCGCCAATCAAGTGATCAAGCTTTTTATGCTCACCCGTTTGCATTTTTACACAAATTGAGGCACTTCACAAAGATGCAATTATCTTCCCGTGAAAGAGGAAGTACCTCAAGCTCAGACGCGTCCCCTAGGCTTGCAGCCCAATGTTCTGTGGAGCGCTTGTGAAGTATAAAACTTTTTTTCTTTGGAATGAAAAAAGACACGCGACCAGTTATTAGGGATGCATTGTTGTAAACAGATAGTGAGTCACTACTCAGAAATATGTTGTATGACCTTGTGCAGAAAATAAGGTTTTCATCCATACCGCTCGTTATTCTCGTCTCTTGAGTTTGACGTTACGAATGATGGGGGCTTTATTTACACATTAGTGCTTCAGGAAATGATGGTTTGCGGTGGCAGGTGTTGCAAGAAATTGCTCACAACTGAGTTCATCGTTCCACTCGTCTGCCACTTCATATCGATAAATGTTTCAGTGCCGTCCCGCGCTCATTTTCGGCACCCTGTCGATATTTCAGTTCAGTCGCGCTGCCCGCGTAAGGCATCCTGTTATTCCAGAAGCTAATTAACATATATTTTCTCGGTTAGCCACTTGAGGCCATGCACGAGCAACAAAATGTATTTTAAATGTTACCCGCTACATATCTGCAAGGGGTTATGTGCAATTTGTTGATGCGGTGGCTGATGGTCATGAAGAATTGTGGCCAATTCCCCACAGTGCATATGCGCCTCAGTTAATAGGTGAACAAGAGCTAGAACCTTTTAGGGGTGAATCACTTTAGCGGCTAGGCTTGTCCGTTGTTGTGTTTGTCTGTGCTTATAGTGATGGTGACGCTAGTGACGATGAAGGATAAGCGCGTTCCAGACCAGCGGCGGCTCAACGGCAAAAAGACATTGTATATACTGTATATACACACACGTACGTATAGTCACTCATTCACATGAGCGAGTGGGCGATGCGATTTACAATATAAGAACGATCCCCATGCAGTGCTTCACCCGCTCGTCATGATTTACATCGTGGAGATGCGGGGATTATTAAAGGAACTCTCCTTCAATACTTTTTGAGCATGGTCAGAAAAAAGTGCCGACCGGTAGTCGAGGCTCCCTAACGTACGAGCTAAATATTATAGCGCAGCACTTGACCTGGAATTCACAATAAATGCTCTAAATCACAACAAACAACAAACAAGTTAAAAAATAACTCGTAACAGCCATTGCTGCAGTCATTGGTTGATTTGAGCATGGCACGCTTAGTCGTTACCAGGGCCGCTGTGAAAGTAGGGACACCCTATCGAAAGACCGCGATTTGTCTACGCGCTCATGCGATTACATGCACTGAGAAGCCCCGTATTCGAAGAAAAAAAAGAGAGAAAAGGGCTCAATGTCACGAAGCGTGCGTGACGTATTTTCTTTGTCCATGTCATCCCTACCTGCTTAGCTTCCAGCACTTTCGTCGGGTGAGACAAGCGAGCATGCAACTGCAGCGTGCGACACATCTCTGTAACTCCGCTCATACTGGAGGGACTCTGGAATTTTCAGCGGCGGTAAATTCGTCAGGCAATGAGCTCCTTTAGTGAATCCATTCGTTGGTTACTTGAAAAAGTGTTCCAGGTCAATGATCGGCCTAGCAGCAGAACTTCCCAGCACGGTGAAGATCACTGCATACGCTGATGACATATGCATATGGGCATCCGGAACTACTCGTCCGCAATTGCGAGCTCGACTACGGCGTGCAGTGACGATCACATACAAATATCTACGACGTCAGGGGCTCACTCTTTCAATCGACAAATGCGCAGTGCTTGCGTTCACGCGCAAACATATGTCGCAATACCCGATATTTATTAATGTGACAGCGATACTTGCTGTAACGCACAAGTTTCTTGGGGTTCTCGTACACAGAGATCTATCGTGGACGAGGCATGTCGCAGTACTTTAAATTTAAGTTGAAGACCTTTGCTCTCATTCTTCGCCACGTAGCAGGAGCAAGATGGGGCCCATCAGAATCATCGCTACTTCAATTGTACAATGCTCTATTTGTGGGATACATTCGATACAGCATGCCGGTACTCTCTAATATGAGACCTAGTTGTGTGAAGACACTAGAGAGTGTTCAAGCTCAATGCTTACGAAGATGCTTGGGTCTACCGCGCTGTACTTCAACAAATGGGACAATCGCAGAGGCTCGGGCTTGTCCAATCAGTGTATACATGCTCTGCGAGCCACTTAGAGTTCACTTCCGATTACTGAGCAGACACAGACAGCACCCACTGTCAGTACTACCCGCCACTCACCCAGATTGCAGTTTCTCAAGAGCAATATCGCGGCATGAAAATATTTTACCATCTAGGTTTTCTCCGCCAAATGCCCCTGCAGTGCCTCCATGGGTCCTGCCTAAACCACCTGTCTCCTTTACGATACCTGGAATTACGAAGAAGTCGCTCATTTCTTCTGTTGGCCTCAGACAACTGACCCTATATCACAATTATACAACGTACAGTGATTCTCTGCACGTGTACACCGACGGATCCACCACGCTAAACACCTCCGCCGCAGCCTTTGTCATCCCAGACATGGATATCTATGTCTGGGATGACAAAGGACCATAAAACCACATCAACTCCCGCAGAGCTTCTCGCTATCCGGGAGGCAATAAGGTTTATTTCCGGAGAGCGACCTCGAGCCTGGACGATTTTCTGTCATGCCAAACCCGCTTTGCAAACCATTAATTCCATCATCCAACCTTAGCGTAGATACAATGAATGATAATCTGACGAGTATCATTACGGAGTGTGCAGTGGAAGTTGGAGGCAGGGTAGTTAGACAGGACACTGGCAAGCTTTCCCAGGAAACGAAGAAC
The DNA here is from genome assembly GCA_013436015.1 of Rhipicephalus annulatus. NCBI lineage: Eukaryota > Metazoa > Arthropoda > Arachnida > Ixodida > Ixodidae > Rhipicephalus > Rhipicephalus annulatus. The sequence continues at coordinate 333,276 of WOVY01009777.1, read as the reverse complement.
CTAACTAAGAAGCGTCAAATCATGAAAGTGTCAAGTACAACAGACAAAATAGAACTGGCAGAGCTTTCGAAGTTCATTAATAGACGTAAGGTATGCGATGTGAGAAGGTATAACATGGAGAGAATTGAACACGCTCTGAAAAACGGAGGAAGCGTCAAAGCAGTGAAGAGGAAACTTGGGATAGGCAAAAGTCGCATGTATGCACTAAGGGACAAAGAAGGCAAAGTAACTACCAATATGGATAGGATAGTTAAAATAGCGGAGGAATCTTACAGAGATCTGTACAGTAGCCGAGACAACCACGACCTTAATACTATAAGAACTAGCAGTAACCCAGATGACACCCCACCAGTAATGATAGAAGAAGTCAGAAAAGCGTTGGAGAGCATGCAAAGAGGCAAAGCTGCTGGTGAGGATCAGGTAACATCAGATCTGCTGAAAGATGGAGGACAGATTGTGTTAGAAAAACTAGCTACCCTGTTTACGAGGTGTCTCCAGACGGGAAGAGTACCAGAGTCTTGGAAGAATGCTAACATCATCTTAATACATAAGAAAGGAGATGACAAGGACTTGAAGAATTACAGGCCGATCAGCTTGCTCTCTGTAGTATACAAGCTATTTACAAAAGTAATTGCTAACAGACTAAAGAAAACATTAGAATTCAATCAACCAAAGGAACATGCAGGATTCCGAACAGCCTACTCAACAATCGACCACATTCATACTATCAATCAGGTAATAGAGAAATGCTCAGAGTATAACCGACCACTGTACATAGCCTTCATAGATTACGAGAAGGCGTTTGATTCAGTAGAAACATCAGCCGTCATGCAGAGATTGCGGAATCAGGGCGTAGATGAAGTATATATAAACATTCTGGAAGAAATCTACAGGGGATCAACTGCTACCATAGTGCTTCATAAAAAAAGCAACAGAATACCAATAAAAAAGGGTGTAAGGCAGGGGGACACAATCTCCCCAATGCTATTCACTGCGTGCTTACAGGACGTTTTCAGAAGCCTAGAATGGGAACAGTTAGGGATAAGAGTTAATGGAGAGTACCTCAGTAACCTGCGCTTCGCCGATGACATTGCATTGCTGAGTAACTCAGGGGACGAATTGCAACTCATGATTACGGAGTTAGACAAGGAGAGCAGAAAGGTGGGTCTTAAAATTAATCTGCAGAAAACGAAAGTAATGTACAACAACCTCGGAAAGGAGCAGCGCTTTGCGATAGGTAATAGTGCACTTGAAGTTGTAAAAGACTATGTCTACTTAGGGCAGGTAATAACCGCAGAGCCGAACCACGAGATTGAAGTAACTAGAAGAATAAGAATGGGGTGGAGCATATTCGGCAAGCACTCTCATAATATGACAGGTAGATTGCCACTATCCCTCAAGAGGAAGGTATATAACAGCTGTATCTTGCCAGTACATAGCTATGGAGCAGAAACCTGGAGACTTACATAGAGGGTTCAGCTTAAATTGAGGACGACGCAGCGAGCAATAGAAAGAAAAATGGTAGGTGTAACCTTAAGAGACAAGAAGAGAGCAGAGTGGATTAGGGGACAAACGGGGGTTAAGGATATCATAGTTGAAATAAAGAAGAGGAAATGGACATGGGCCGGGCATGTAGCGCGTAGACAGGATAACCGCTGGTCATTAAGGGTAACTAACTGGATTCCCAGAGAAGGGAAGCGGGTTAGGGGGAGACAGAAGGTTAGGTGGGCAGATGAGATTAAGAAGTTTGCGGGTATAAATTGGCAGCAGCAAGCACAGGACCGGGTTAACTGGCGGAACATGGGAGAGGCCTTTGTCCTGCAGTGGATGTAGTCAGGCTGACGATGATGATGATGATGATGAATTCCATCATGAAGCAAGGTTCGTATTACAGCTTGGCAATAGAAATCACAGAACTTATTCAGGTTGCTTCAACAAATGGTCATCTTATAACTTTCCAGTGGATTCCCGCTCATTGCGGCGTGATGGGAAACGAAGAGGCAGACGCTGAAGCTAAAAATGCCTTAAGCAGTGCCCCTGAAGTACGCATTGCGTTTTCACGAGCTGACATGAACGCCCTGCTTCGGTGCGTGATGCGCAGCTACACACTTCAGCACTGGACCAAACCGGAACCGCGACACCAGCGACTTCACAAATGGGACCCGGAAATTAAGTTCCGCATGCCTCCTAAATTGAAACGGCAACTCACAAGTATGATCCACCGCATTTGTCTTGGTGTAGCGTACACCAGACGTTACGCACATATCATCGGTAGCAGTGACACCGGTCCTAATTGTGAACACTGTGATGTGACAGAAACACTTGAGCACATATTTTGTGTCTGCCCAGCATACGCACGTGAACGACAAACACTGATTTCTTCTACTGAACTATATCGCAGTAGGTCATTAACTGATGAGACCATGTTGAGCCCTTGGCCAGACACCAACAGTGCAACTGCGGTCACAAGAGCAGTTATTACCTTTTTACAAACAACTCGACTATGTGCGCGGCTGTAAAATGTGTCTCAGCTAGAAAGAACACTACATACTCACCTCTCTATCTCACCACCGTCATCCATTAATCTTTCTTTTCCCCTTTCCCTTCCCCCAGTGTAAAGTAGCAGGCTAGAGCAAGCTATCGCTCAGGCCGACCTCTCTGCCTTTCTGTAAATAAACTTACCTCCTCCTCCTTAAGGTCATTCTTTTAAGCGATCCACAAGTGGCGTATTTCGCATTGTACGACACGCGGCCATTTTACTCGCCTATAGCGCTGCATTAGATACGTTAACGGGGAACTCCGGCGTTTTTTTCTATATTCGCCGATTTGAATAAAACTTTGAACATGTATTCTTGTCGGTAATGGGGTGATCTATGCCAAATTACACAACCGTGACTCATTGAGTTTTTTTTAGAAAACAAGTTTTAAAATTTGTAGCTGATTTGGGAATCATACTTGTAAACGCGTGCCACCCTGTGTATGTGACGTCAGGACTTACTCTTTTTCAAAAACCCCACCTCAGATAGCAACTTCAATCACCCTTTGAACTAGCTCGTTTGAAGTAATAAGTTCAAACGAGCTATCACAGCTTGATTAGGGGTCGTATGACATCGCCAACTTCATTTTCGCGCTATATTTACACTCTGGCCAGCCGTGGCAAGATGCAGCGGATTTCGTGACGTCATCGGCGAAGCATTTCGTGACGTCATCCGATACCCATGAACGACAAAGCAGCTTCCGGTTTCGGTTTTCGTTTCGACTCGCCGTTAATTGCCTAATTAAAATTTTTGAATAGCGCCTGGGCGAAATGAACTACCCTAGCTTTTACAGGGCTGTCAATACTGTTTGAAAGCAGAATTATCTCATTATGGTCGAAAATGCACCGGAGTCCCCTTTTAACGTGGGAGGGAAAGGAAAAAAAAACTTTATTGGAAGTCCAAAGGAAACGAATTATAGTGGCCTTATCAGCTTCCTTGGCAACTAATACTAGTACACTTACCACGTACCCACTACGCTATAAATTGTATCTTTTGTGAAGTAGGGAAGCATCCAACATGCCATTATTCTTCAATCCGCGGAGCAGTGTGGTGCCTGCGACACAGCTGTAAGGCATAGTGTACACTTTTTTGACGATGCGGCTTATTTGATGATGCGTCAAAAAGACAAGCGCTGACGCGCTGCATCGGGCATACGTATGGTCAGGCCTTGAACACCGTGGGCCTTAACAAGGCAGCGTTGATGTTCCCTCAGCACTCGTCGAGAGCTCGCAAGTGAGTTCGCTTCTTTTATTATCGATCGTTTGTAGACGAAATGCATGCTTCTGAGTGGAGGCCTTGGAGGCGGACGCAATAACTACTCGACCACCGCTACGGCTTTGTTTTCTTCATTTGTTTAGGGTATCTTTCCTGCTTTCATTCTGTTCTCTTACGCCCTACACAGTTCAAGGTGGTGTCTGCTCGACAGTTTCATCGGGGCTATAGATATTGTCACGAAGGCAAAGTCACGCCGAAGGCCTTTTTTCTCAGCTACTGTTAGAGTTTTTTTTTCTGTGAAATGCTGTTACACATCATTTTAGGACCGCTCTTTGAGGAGGGTCCTCGAATAAGAAATCAAGCTGACGAGGGGAAGCAGCCCCCGCTCCCCAAACGAGCGGGCCTACGCAGGAAGCCTTCAGGACGACCAGATACAGAAATTCGAGCACGTGTTTTCACGCCATAGCCGTTTTCTGACACGTGCTGTTTAGAGACTAATAAGTGATTCTAAGAGAGGGAAAAGAAGAGAAAAGTGAGCCCCTGAACTATCTGCATCGCGGTGCGACACCTCAACAGTAGCTCACAAGGAATGGGGGTGAGGAGAGAATAAAAGGATAGAAGTAAAGGTATAGAGAAAGAGAGATGCGCTAGGCCAGCGAGCGAGGACATATCTAGGGGGTAGGAGAGATAGGAAAGATGGAAACACGGTCACAGGAGTCCGAGGACGGGGCACCACTATCGAGAGGTCTTGTCGGCGTCAGGAGGTGGTGTAGGGCAAGTCCAGTGGGTCAGAGCTACGCTGTTGTTGGAGATCGGCGTCAGGAGATGACGTAGGGCCAGCCCAGTCGGCCCGAGCTGCGCTGACGTTGGAGATCGCGAGGGCACAACCGGTCGGCACGGAATCCAGTGAGCGAGTCCGCTGTTTAAAGAAAGAGCACTATAGTTTTGTTACGAAGGGGTATTCACGCGACCACGTAAACTCGTGTTGGGATTCGCTACCTTCGGCTTGCCTGATTGGTCAGTAAAAGCAGGGTGGAAAAAAAGTGGTTCTCCCCGCGGCCCGCGTATCCGTGAATCATTCAAAACTCCATTTCAGCAGCAACTCGGGCTCTTTTCGGGGTGAGTGGATTCGGGCCCCACAACGCATCTCACCACCGAATTGATTGATTGATATGTGGGGTTTAACGTCCCAAAACCACTATATGATTATGAGAGACGCCGTAGTGGAGGGCTCCGGAAATTTAGACCACCTGGGGTTCTTTAACGTGCACCCAAATCTGAGCACACGGGCCTACAACATTTCCGCCTCCATCGGAAATGCAGCCGCCGCAGCCGCCGAAGCCGATCTCACCACCGAAGACCAGTCATGCAAGTCGATGGGTAAGTCATCATTTTCAGTGTATTGTATTCGTTATTCAGTACATTGTGTAAATTAAAGTTGTGCTACATAAACTTCCAATGAGTGCTTCCCGAAATCATCGTATTGACTTCTAATCGATTGCCAGTGCGGAGTTGCTCCCACACCTCTTCGTCTCCCTGCTCTTCCGATGCGCCTAGCTTTAAACAACCCCGAACTACAATATAGCGATGCAGCACCATACAAATACCAGTCCACTATTCATGCAGTGTTTTAACGACGTTCTTTCCCCCTAAAAAATGGAAGACCCCTAAGCTTCGCCTTTTATAGTGAACGCCTCGGTGTTATCGGGCCCCTTTTCCATCGCCTTCTCATCGCCTTGCCACGATTTGCTTCTCAGTAGACACCTCAACCATGCCATGAGAGAAGGGACGTCCAAGTCTTTGAAATTGGCCGTTGCAAGGCCTACGTTTACAGCAAGCGGGCTTTCAAACTGACCACGTCAACATAATGCACCATTTTGTGAAGTAGCGCAGTAGCCCACCTTGTGCAGGAATGGCAACAGGGGCCTCTATGTTTATTGACAGGCTGATGATGGCGATGATGATTAGTTATGGCTGAGCAATTTCTAGCAGCTCCCAACTATCCATTCCTTGCGAGATTCACATGGTGCGATGCCTGGAGCGACTATACGCTGCGGCTATGTAACGTTACTCATTGCCCGACATGACGAGTGTGTAGGATCTATCAAAATGCTTTCAAGCACTGGCGTGATTCATTGACGTAATAATCAAGTGCCAAGCAGAATTCTTGGGTTCGATTACTGCTTGTAACTTGGTTTTCATTACCGTATTTAGTCGATTGTAATTTGACCGGAATGTAGATCCACCCCCTGAAATCGGACAAAAAAAAAACAAGAAAAAGCACGAGCACATTTCTTAAGGCATATTTATTTAAGATTTCACTGAAAAAAATTTTGTGAAAAGGCTGTTTCGCGGCAGAACTTCAAGATTATGCAGAACAGGTAGCTTCGCAGCAACCCGCGAAGATCATTTTTGTAAATTTTGACGCGAATCGTTGCTGAGGGCATGAGTTGATTGATTGACTGATTTGTGGGGTTTAACGTCCCAAAACCACCATTTGATTATGAGAGACGCCGTAGTGGAGGGCTCCGGAAATTTTGACCACCTGGGGTTCTTTTACGTGCACCCAAATCTGAGTACTGAGGGCATGAGTTATACACGAGAAAACACGGTATACGATACAAGTGGAGCCGAAACGTAAACATAATATCGTAACCCTGCCACAGCATGCCTGATTTGTCGTTTGTTTCAGTTTTGCTTGTAAGTCGACCCCCAACTTTCGGATCTCAAATTTAGATAATAAAATGAGTGAGTACAACTGTTAAAATACGGAATGTGATTTTTACTAAGGCCATATGATTTTTGCACCAAACTGCGTGCTTTTCAAGGTCAGCATCTGATGAGGCACTTAATTTAAGGCCTTTGTCTTAAACTCCATAATTTATGTTAGTCACAACCATACGAACAGACCATGAAACCACAGGAAAACGCAAGGACTACAACACAGAATGCATACATCTACACAGTGTAAGTGAATAAATAATACGAAACAATGTTTACACAGCAAATGCATATTGAGAGTTCACGTCTCTCGGAAACACTCCACAACTACTCACGCGAGTGGCGCACAGGTGACTGTGCAGTGTATTTGGGTGATTGCTATGCCGCTGGTTGCAGGCCATGAGGACCTTTGCTCCGAAGCATACCCTCGCTCTCTATGCAAGATTGCCGAGCGTATAGCTGCATGGAAGGGAAGAGGAGGATCATCCAATAGAAACATTGGATGTCAGTGCTGTGGGTAGTGGTGCGAATAAATTGACTATATCTCTTCCCCCTTAGCTTCTGGCTGGGATGCTATGCATGGACCACGGTTTGTTGTACCCAGGGGAGACACGCTACCCACGCGTAGAGCTGCGGTACCGTAGGGACGGCTTCCTGATTGGCGTATCAGAAAGAGTGCTTTCTGAGCGCAGTGTGCTATAAACGTTCGCGTGACCCGGATCGTTGCACTGGCATATATTCGTGTGGAACTCTGTGTTGAGATATCCGACTAATTTTGTGCATACAACTGAGAGGACAGCGTCGCCTGAGGAGCACGGCTATCTTCGTCGGCGACAGCTGAATAACGGTTGTGTCGCTGAATAATGGTTGTCAGAAGAAAGCACCACCTAACAATTGAAAGTTAAAAATTCCCAGAAGGAAATAACACTTATCGGTTTCCGTTGTGCATCTAGCATAGCGCATGGACTCAAGAGCACCTCTTTACACAATTATACGGGCTATCTGGAGTGCATAAACTTAGTGAATAAGATATGACTCTTTATATTCTATGTCTCTTGGGGAGCGGAAGTTTGACTGGAGGATGTAAAGCTTGAGGTCGAAGTTATGAGTGGCAAAATTAAAATGCTGTGCCACAAATTTCGGTCATTTCTTCGCCGTGTCCGCCGCGGTGTGCGGGTGTACAGCGATCTGAAGGTCGCAGTTCTGGTCCCAGCCGCGGTGATCGTATTTCAATGGAAACGAAAAGCTAGAGGCCCAAGTACTGTGCGATGTCAGTTGACGTTAAAAAAGCCAACATAGTCAACATTTACCAAATCTTCGCTTACAGCATTCCTCACAATCAGATAACGATTTTGGGACGTTAAAACCCAGGCATTATTTTATTATTAACCTCCTCCTGAAGAGATAAGGTCGCGAGCAGGAACGACCACGCCCTACAGACTGCGCCCGTGAACATATAGAACAACCGCAACTCTGCGCCTTTCAGCGACCTTTCTGACGTCTCCTCGTAGCTCCCCTTTCAATTCTATTATTACGTACGCACCAGTTTACTACAGTCCATGGCTGCCACGTGGCCAGGTACTCAGCGATGTTTCTGCCTGCTTAGGAAAGCTGCTCTGCATTTCATGAATATGGGATTTTTCCAGCGATGCCTGCGAAGCGGTGAAAGTATCCCCGCCTTTATCCCCTTCGAGTGACTTGGCCCCAGGACGCTGTCACAAGATTATCCCAGACAGACACGCCCAACTTCTAACGCTAGTTCGAAGTTATTTTCATTTAAATGCCATGCATTGCTTAGCGAACTTCGGTGACTTTGAGCGTCTCTCTCTCTCTCTCTTTCTATATATATATATATATATATATATATATATATATATATATATATATATATATACAGAAACATAGCTGGCAACATAGAGGAATACTATAGCATTAATGAAAGGGTGGTAGGTATTGTAATTAAACTGAATAAAAGATACAAGATGAAGGTAGTACAGGCTTACGCGCCTACATCCAGCCATTATGACGCTTCAGTTGAAAGCTTCTATGAAGACGTGGAATCGGCAATGAGTATGGTAAAAACACAGTATACTATAGTGATGGGCGACTTTAATGCAAAGGTAGGGAAGAAGCAGGCTGGAGACCAGGCAGTAGGAGATTATGGCATCGATACTAGAAACGCCAGAGAAGAGCTACTAGTAGAATTCGCAGAACGCAATAATTTACGGATTTTGAATACCGTCTACCGAAAACGAGAAAACCGCAAGTGGACATGGAGGAGCCCTAATGGCGAAAATAAGAACGAAATAGACTTTATAATGAGTGCACACTGTTGCGTAGCGGACCGATCCCACCGCTGCCACCACTGTTGCGAACGACGGGCCGATCCCGCCGAAGCCACCACTGTTGCGTAGCGTAGGTTTATCAGCTCGCGACTGCTTCTGCGCAGAGCTGATAAGACGAGCGGACGAGACGACGGTGAGTTAAACAAGGTTTATGTACAGCATATATACAGAGGCGTTACAATTTCGGCACTGGGGCCGACAGAGACTCGAAGAGCCGAGCTCTCCTCTCTAACACATAGGTCAGCCCTTCGCCTAAGACCGCCGACTCACACACATGTCGGCTCTCCGACACGGGGCCTCCTCTCACTCACATAGGACTGCCGATCGCGACGCGCCGCAGGGCTTCTTTTATTTACACCGGGTCCAACCAAAAGGTCCAATCAGAAGCGCCGCTGGTCGCCAGGGCAGATTCCTCCAATGGGGGGTCGCCGCGCCATGCGTCAGACCACCAGACACGAGAACGCCGGCTCGCTGTCACGTGCGCAGATGACTCAATGCACGTGGGCCAGAGACGCGCCGCGCGTGTTTACGCCGTTCGCGCCAGGCAGACTGCGGGCAGGCCTTGACCCAGATTGCCTTTTTCAGAGGCACGGCCGTTTGACGAGGACTCGCTGGCATAACAGCACCCCCGCCGCCAGACAATGCACCGGAAAGACGAGCTGCTTCCACGGGGCTCGGATGTCAGGTGCGCTCGTTCGCCAGGTCCCTCCAGGTTCGCCTCCAGGGCCATGGGGAGAATACAGCTCCAAACTGTTCCGGGAACACATCCCATTTTTGACGACGGATCCCAGCTCCACTGGCTTGTCGCCACAACTTGTCGACAAGCTTCACTCGTCTCTTCTGACCATCTTCGGTTTCAGCACTTGTCGATGGTTCTGCAACTTGCTAAGAACGGTTCGACAACAGACAACACACGACACAAGCAAGTGCCCTCGGTCACCCGACAGAACACCAGACAAAGTATAGTACAACATATACCTAACTACGGGTTTATCGGAATTTTGTCCCCTCTACATCAAGAGGCACATGTGGGACAAAAGACCCCTAAAATGACAACTCAATTTTTTTTTCCCGTACAACAACGTAACGGATTAGAATACCACATAAAGTTGGCCCCTTTAGATCACTCTGAACGAGAGCGCTCAGCCCAGGTCGTGATGAGGTCAAAATTTTGCCCCGAATCGCCAACGAGAAACAAAAGGTTGAGAGGGTACTAGCTAGAACGCACTGCTCAATGCACCTGCATTAGCGTTTAGCTTTCCTTTTTTTTTATAGCGAACGTCAAAGTTGCGCTGTGGAGCAACATGCTCCACCTCAGTAACCGGCCACTTTTAGGCGACGATACCTATGCGGCACCAAGAGCGGCTCACACTTTCGACGTTGCACAGGGGAACAACGATACGGCTTGCTACGGATTGACTCCTCACCGCTTAGCTCGATATCGTGTTCGATCACCCTCATGTTTCCGGGGTGGTCCGAAAACGCGTCTTCAAACTCGGAACCAATCTTTCTGAGGTCCTCGTTCTCAGGTCCTCCTTCACTTAAGCTAGGCTCTAGGTTTATCTGCTCCCGGATTACTTTCGATCCCCCTTCGGTTACCTCACTAGAACTCAAATTTTCTGCTTCCTCTTCCACTGAAGCATTCAACAGCAGATTTACGTACGACCGCTTGATGTTGAACGTATGGTTTCATCAAGTTGTAAATTTTGTCCGGCCGCCTTCCTAATTTCACTTCATAATTTGAATCGCAAGGCTTCGATAATACGTTGGCGGGCCCTTCCCAATCAACCTCAAGCTTGTTCCTTTTGGATGACTGCAGCCGCATTACCTGATTATCAACTTCAAAAGCGCGCTTCTTCCCCGATTTCTCGTAGTGCTCCTTCGACAGCACTTTTGCCGCGTTTTTCTGGCTTTCCACTAGCGCTTCAATTTGGCTTTCCACTAGCGCTTCAATTTGGCTTTCCACTAGCGCTTCAATCGAGAGATCCTCACGCTGCTCTCGAATGAGCGTCTCTCGATCAACTCTCGGCAGCTCGCTCCAACTTTCCGCTACAGGCGAGAGCGTTGCAACCCTCTCGCTCTGACTCAATGGCGCCACGTCGTCTCCCCCAGCGCATACCGCGCCGGCCGTGTCGGCGACGGGCCGCTCGCGTGACTGCTCACATGACTCATGCGGAAACTTTCCTTTCTGGGGTTCCGTCGACCCGCCGACAAGGTCACTTGAGAGTTCACCGCATGGAACCAGGTCCAGCTTCCGCGAAAGCTTTCGCGCTTGCGATCGCGTGAGAGCCATGCACGCTAAGTTGGGGAAGAATGATTTGCCCTGCTCTTTGAGAAGCTGCTCCGAGTTGTTGGAGAAAAGATAAGAAAAACGATCATTTAGCGCGGCAGACACAGCCGCTTCGGTGCAAAGCTTACCGAAAGGGCCTTCAATGACAACCGTGGCGATTGGTAAGCGAACACTCTGCTCCTCGGCGACTTGCCTGATCCACGCGCATTCTCCTGTGAAATCATCCGGAGACACCAATGAAGGATGGACAACATCCATGGTTGCCGCTGAGTCTCTAAGCGCTCGGCACGTTTTCTTATTTACTTTAATTTCTTGGAGATACGGCTCCAACAACCGCATGTTTTTTTCTGATTCTCGGATTGTTGCGAAGGCAAATTTTTCCTGACAGTTTCTCGCGATGTGCCCTTCCTTTTTGCAGTTGTAGCAGATTAGCGGCTTCCGTTTGTTTTCCGATTCAAATGCCTGTGTGGTAGAAACCTCACTCGATTTCTCCGCTTCTGCTTGCCCTTCCCCTACACTGTCCTTCGTAAGAGACGGTTCCTTCTTGAAATTACGGTGCGGAGCGGGTTTCCGTTGATCAGGTTTCCTAGAAAAGCCCTCTTTCCTTTCATACTTTTCAACGCGCACTGCCCTGCTGTGCAACTTTCGGCGAGTATAATACTCCTCAGCTAACTCTGCTGCCTTGTTTAGCTGTATTTCCCCAAGTCTGTCCTGCAGCCAAAGTCTGACATTATCCTCGATGCAGCGGTAGAATTGCTCCAATGCAACACATTCCACCACTTTATCGCGGTCGTCATAAACACCTTCGCCCTTGAGCCATTCGATCAAATCGGCTTTAAGACGAAACGCGAAGTCAACGTGTGACTCATTCCCCTTTTTAGCATACCGGAACCTTTGCCTGAAAGCCTCGGGTGACAACTTATAACGTCTCAAGAGCACTTCCTTAACCTCGTCATAGCTCTCAAACGCTTCCCTCGACAAGCAAGTTATCGCGTCGGACACTTCGCCGGGAAGAAGAGCTAGCAGGTTCCGCGCCCAAAGAGACTGCTCCAAAGCATTTCGCTCACAGACGTGTTCAAACTTGACGAGATATTTCGCCATGTCCTCGCCTACTACGAACGGTGGCAATTGGTCCCTGATTCTAAAACCGCTGACCTGAACTGTTGGAGAAGCTACGCTAGGCGCCTGCGAACACTGTAGGATTGCCAATTCTAGTCGTTTCATCTCAAGGCGCTCCTGTCTCTCGGCCTCCTCGCGCTCGCGACGTTCACGCCTTTCAGCTTCCTCGCGCTCGCGACGTTCACGCCTTTCAGCCTCCTCACGTTCGCGAGCTTCTCGCCTTTCAGCCTCCTCACGTTCGCGAGCTTCTACTTCCCGCCTTTCAGCCTCCTCACGGCGTGCTTTAATATCCACCCAGGCCTCATCGACTTCCTCAGCCGACACTCCCTCATCCTTCATGATCTCAAGGATCGCTTGCTTTCGTTTCGCACGGCCCAAAGTAATGCCGAGTTCCTCACAAATTTCGATGAGTTCCTTCACCTTAAGGTTCTCCATCGTTCACACTAGCCTCTTGCTGTTTGCCCCTGTTAAGAATCTACTTGCCGTACCCACTATAACTCAACTAGCAAGACGCGCAAGCAATTTTTCACACTCCCGTGTTTACCCCCTCCGCATTAACTTCGGTTTCAAAGCACTTCGACTTTGCTTGAAACGATCAAAGCTCACTACAATGCTTCACACAGCCCTTCTCTAAACTACTACAACCTGAGCTAGAGTAGTCTGGTGAACTGAGGGGAAAACATCAGGCACTCACCGCATCGATGTCGCTGACGCCGGCCGATCCCGCAGCTGCCAACCACTGTTGCGTAGCGGACCGATCCCACCGCTGCCACCACTGTTGCGAACGACGGGCCGATCCCGCCGAAGCCACCACTGTTGCGTAGCGTAGGTTTATCAGCTCGCGACTGCTTCTGCGCAGAGCTGATAAGACGAGCGGACGAGACGACGGTGAGTTAAACAAGGTTTATGTACAGCATATACAGAGGCGTTACAATTTCGGCACTGGGGCCGACAGAGACTCGAAGAGCCGAGCTCTCCTCTCTAACACATAGGTCAGCCCTTCGCCTAAGACCGCCGACTCACACACATGTCGGCTCTCCGACACGGGGCCTCCTCTCACTCACATAGGACTGCCGATCGCGACGCGCCGCAGGGCTTCTTTTATTTACACCGGGTCCAACCAAAAGGTCCAATCAGAAGCGCTGCTGGTCGCCAGGGCAGATTCCTCCAATGGGGGGTCGCCGCGCCATGCGTCAGACCACCAGACACGAGAACGCCGGCTCGCTGTCACGTGCGCAGATGACTCAATGCACGTGGGCCAGAGACGCGCCGCGCGTGTTTACGCCGTTCGCGCCAGGCAGACTGCGGGCAGGCCTTGACCCAGATTGCCTTTTTCAGAGGCACGGCCGTTTGACGAGGACTCGCTGGCATAACAACACCCTGGAATCGTGCAGGATGTGGAAGTGATTGGCAAGGTACGATGCAGTGACCATAGAATGGTACGGTCTCGAATTCGCCTAGACTTGAAGAAGGAACGACAGAAACTGATACGCAAGAAGCCAATCAATCAGCTAGCACTGAGAGGGAAAGTACAGGAATTCAGAGTGTCGCTTCAGAACAGGTACTCGGCTCTTAGTGAGGAAACCAACCTTAGAGTAGATATGTATGTATATATATATATATATATATATATATATATATATATATGAGATCTAACAGACAGTAATGCCAAGAAATGTACAGGGGAAGTTATTAGAACCAATGGAATGTAAATAAGAAGAAAGAAGAAAGAAAAGTGGATGAAAAAATAACCAGCCGTGAGCACAGCATCGAACGCGTTATTCGAAGGTCGTAGGTTCGTTTCCTGCTCACGGCTGGTTATTTTTTCATATATTTATTTTTCAGCCACTTTTCTTTCTTCTTTCTTCTTATTTACATTCCATTGGTTCTAATAACTTGCCCTGTACATTCCTTGGCATTACTGTCTGTTAGATCTCATTAATATTGTGTTAAAACACGGAAAAACGAGCCCTTAGGTATACACTTCTTTCCCTTATATATATATATATATATATATATATATATATATATATATATATATATATATATATATATATATATATATATATATATTGTTGCGTACATGCACGAAGACAAAGAAGCGTATACGGTGAACGCACTTGTCGCCCAGAGCGAGAGAGGAAGAGGATCAGGAGGATCTTTAATCAGTCGGCCGCTTCTGAGCTGCCCCTCACGACCTAATAAACGGCCCCTTTCAACGTCTACCAGTCTCTTTCAAACATAACAGAGTGGTGGAGGTGCTGGGTAAGCGCTTCAACTACGGAACGATCACTGCCACAGCTTCGACGAAGCCGTCGACTTGCTGGTCTCCCACCATCTGCCGTGAGTGACTTCGACATGCCCGAAGAAGCAGGCGTTTTCAGGACGGCACCATCTGGCCCGCTTCCGTACTACCGAGTTCCACCAGCCTTCGGAGGAAAAGCCGAAGAAGATGTCGATGCCTGGCTCACCAAGTACAAACGTGTGCGCATGCAAGTCCAGTGGTTGGGATGCAGCCGCTATGCTAGCCAACGTAGTGTTCTCCCTGACCAACACCGCACTGGTATGGTACGAGAACCACGAGGACGCCCTCACGACGTGGGATCTTTTTGTTGAAGAGCTCAGGGCATGTTTCGGCGACTTGGTTGCTAGAAAGAAGCGGGCTGAGCAAACACTGTCGCAACGGGCACAGCTACCAGGTGAGACATGCACCACTTACATAGAAGAAGTGTTAAGGCTGTGCAAGGTGGTCTGTCCTACCATGTCGGAAGAGGACAAAGTTGGGCATCTGCTCAAAGAGATAGCTGAGGACGTATATAATTTTCTAATTGGAAAAGAAAGCCTTAGTTCTGTGTCCGACGTCATTCAGCATTGCCGCACGTTTGAAACGCTCAAGATGCGTCGAATTGCGCCCAAGTTTGGTCGGCTGGCTAACGTTACAACTGTTGCCAGTGTGGACACGAATCCTGGCCTCGACCTTTTTTCTACCATTCGACAGATTGTTCGTGAGGAACTGTCCCACCGAGAAATGTCGTGTTCGACAGCTGACCATCGCGAGTTGTGTCTGCCACGTGAGGCTATGGATGTGCCTCCTTTGACCCCATGGCAGCTGACGATGAGCGTGGCAACTGTGGAGTACATCCCAGCCCCACAGTCAAAGATGACAACCAGATTTCCCGCGTCGCGGTATGACCGACGCTCTCAGCGCATGCCTCCTCGACACCCGACGTCTCGGTACGATGCACCCGACCAGTACATCCGTCACACAAGAGCAAATGATGACGCTCTATTCATCGACGAGCGACCGACGTTTCAACCTCGGCCGGTGTGCTATTCCTTCGGTGTGCCAGGCCACATATCGCGATTTTGCAACCGTCGGGTGACTCCTCGGTATCACCAACCATCCGACTTTTCACGACCCTTCGAACAGCCTCATGGTGTCCGGCGGCCAGCCCACATACCACCTGTTGACAACTATTGGCCCAGCAACTTCCGCAACCACTCCCCGGCATCTGACAGGAGTTTAACGCCCCCCCCCCCTCGACCTCGTGCTCATCGTTCTCCTTCACCGCTGCGTCGCAAAGCGCCCTCTTCGCCACCGGAAAACTAGCCTGCGCGGCCAATGGGGGTGAGGTCGCTAGAAACGTGCTACTGAGAGAAATACCTCCTGTGTGTATGTTTAAAAACAAAGTGCGTGTTTTGGTGGATCATGTGCCTGTGATGGCCTTGGTGGACAGGGTGCAACGATTTCCATGATGAGTGCTTCCTTTAAAGACGTGTTAGGGCGGAAAGTTGTTTTTACCTGGGATGAAACTTCGACGTTCTGTGGAGTGAGTGGAGAGCCATTGCGCCCTAATGGTGTGTGTAGTGCTGAGGTATTTTTGGGAGGCCTTATGATAACGACAGAGTTTGCGATTATTCCTCAGTCGACACATGATGTCATTCTAGGCATGGACTTCTTGCGAGAATGTGGTGCCACTGTAGACTGTCGCACGGGGAAAGTCTTTGTGAGTGGCCAGATGCCTTCAGAACTTCTGGAAACTCCAGCGAATGACCAAACTGTGCTGTGTGTCCGTGGCGATACGTTCATACCTGCGTTGTCTACCGTACGTGTTCCTGTAGTTTGTCGCGGCGCGGATTCTGACAGCTTCGATGCGAGCGTAGAACCAACGCACATAAACTGCGTGAAGAAGAATGTGTTGGTTCCCCATTGTGTGGTGTCGATTGATGGCGGACGAACTGGCCTATGGACTGTAAACTGTTCCTCTGAGCCCGTGACACTATCCAATGGTTTGAAATTAGCTTCGGTCAGCAAAGAACACGCGACCTTATCAGTGGTCGAGCTCACAGACGTGTCGGAAGAACGTGACGGAACTGGTTGTCACAATTTGGACGGGACGCTTTGGCAACGATAAATAAGTCGCTTAGCTCAAGCGCGCGCCGAACTTTAATGAATGTGCTGTTGAAGCACGTTTCGGTATTTGACTTTGCGCAGAAGGGCAAAGTAATCCCTATCCCCCTGTCTCGAACGCGCCATACCATCAACACTGGCGCGGCAAGTCCGATTCGCCAAAAACCATATCGTGTTTCCCCGTCAGAAAGACAAATCATCAACGACCAAGTGCAAGAAATGATGCAAAAGGGGAGTGGTACGAGAATCAGCCAGTCCGTGGGCAGCACCGGTAATCCTTGTTGAGAATAAAGATGGATCTTGGAGATTTTGCGTCGACTATCGCCTACTGAATGCCGTGGCTAAAAAGGACGTATAACCGCTGCCCCGTATAGAGGACGCAATAGACTGCTTACATTCGGCCTCTTATTTTTCCTCCGTAGACTTACGACCCATTTAGTGGCAAACTCCGATGCACCCAGAGAACAAGGAAAGGCTGCCTTTGTAACCCCTGATGGGCTCTTTGAATTCCACGTGATGCCATTTGGACTGTGCAACGCACCGGCAACGTAAGAGAGGTTTATGGACACCATTCTGCGTGGCTTGAAGTGGAACATCTGCATGTGCTACCTCGACGACGTCGTCATCTTTGGCCGTACGTTCAGTGAACACAACTCTCGTCTGGATACTGTTTTGAACTGCATCCGAAACGCTGGCCAAATTTTAAACTCGAAGAAATGCCACTTCGGAGACCGCCAGACGCTTGTGCTTGGGCATCTCGTTGACAAGGATGGCATCCGCCCTGACCCCCAGAAGACAGCAGCAGTTGAGGCGTTCAATGCACCGCGTTCCGTCAAGGAGCTTCGTAGTTTCCTGGGGCTTTGTTCGTACTTCTGCCGCTATATTCCCAAGTTTGCCGACGTTGTACATCCTCTCACATGCCTCTTATGAAAGGACAATTCCTTTGAGAGGACTCCGGAGTGCGATTCTTCATTCCGTCAATTGAAGTTTTTGCTGACGTCATGACCCGTCCTTCAGCACTTCAGTCCTTCTGCTCCGACAGAGCTTCATACGGATGCTAGCGGCATAGGTATTGGAGCCGTCCTAGTACAACGTTACGGCGACCGCGAACACGTCATCGCATACGCAAGTCGCTCCTTAAGCAGGCCGGAACAAAACTACACTGTTACGGAAGAAGAATGCCTGGCGGTATTATTTGCAATTCAGCGGTTTAGGTCTTACCTGTACGGACGCCCATTCGCAGTCGTAACCGACCACCACTCGTTGTGTTGGCTTGTCAACCTTCGTGACCCTTGTGGCCGCCTTGCGCGCTGGGCACTCCGGCTTCAAGAATACAGTTTTACCGTCGCTTACAAGAGTGGTCGTCGACATGCTGACACGGACTGTCTTTCACGTATGCCACTTAGCACAACAGACTGTGAATCCGATGACCTTGACCAGCTTGTAGCGTCTGTGTCGCCTACGTTCCCGAACTATCCCAGTTTCAGAGCAGAACAGCGGAAGGATGCTAAACTAGCACCACTATTCGCCGCTGCATCCGCTTCCACTAGTGCACGCCGTTTCTGTATGCGTGATGGACTGTTGTTCAAAAGGAACCTCTCCAGCAGTGGCGCGCGTTTCCTTCTAGTGGTCCCGGAGAGCCTGTGAACAGTTATTATGAGTGTCATGCACGACGACCCTGCATCTGGACATTTAGGTTTGGCGCGGACGCTTCACCAGACTAAAGAGCGCTTTTATTGGCCTGGCATGCTGAAGTCTGTTGAGAGTTATATGGCAAGCTGCATGCAATGTCAGCGTCACAAACGTCCATCGACTGGTCCAGCTGGTCTTCTATAGCCGATGCCTACTCCAAGCGCACCTTTCGAACAAGTGAGCATTGACTTTCTGGGCCCCTTCCCAAAATCTGCTAAAGGCAACCGATGGATAATGTTTGCGTCGACTACCACACACGCTACTGCGAGACGGCGGCCGTCCCCTCCGCAACTGCCAGTGAAGTCTCGTCGTTTTTGTCACAGTACGTCATCCTCCGACATGTCCCACCTCGCCTGATTATCAGTGATCGTGGACGACAATTCACAGCGGATGTCGTGGAGGAGCTACTCCGTTTATGTGAATCCCGCTTGCGTCACACGACACCATACCACCCCCAAACTAATGGGCTGATGGAGCGTACCAACCGCACCATTATCAACATGTTGTCTATGTATTTCTCATGCGACCACAAGAACTGGGATGACGTAGTCCCGTTCATTACTTACGCGTTCAACACCGCGAAGCATGATATTACAGGCTATAGCCATTTCTTTTTGTTTTATGCACGTTCACCCCGGCGGCACACAATCGACACAATATTGCCTTTCTGTGACCACGACAATGTCACTGTCGCCGAAACTCTCTGCCTCGCCGAAGAGGCGCGTCGCATAGCTCGACTACGCACATTGGCATCGCAAGACAAAGCGAAGGCATGCTATGACATTCACCATCGACCAGTGATTTATCGCCGTGGTGATATGGTGTGGTTGTGGACTCCGAAGCGCAAGCGCGGGTTATGCCAAAAGTTTTTGGCCACTTACGATGGACCATTTGTCATTGTCGACAGACTTACAGAGGTCAACTATGTAATAGCTCGTCTCACGGCGAGTGATCGACGAGCTGCCAAAACTCAAGTGGTTCATGTTGCCCGCCTGAAACTGTACACGCCACGACAACTCGACTGACTCGTCCGGCGGCCTTCGTCTGCGCGGAGAGGAATGTTGCGTACATGCACGAAGACAAAGAAGCGTATACGGTGAACGCACTTGTCGCCCAGTGCGAGAAGAGGATCAGGAGGATCTTTAACCAGAGGAACTTTAAATTTATATATATATATATATATATATATATATATATATATATATATATATATATATATATATATATATATATATATATATATATATATATATATATGTATGTATGTATATACAACGTCAAAGCAACGTCGAAGGAATCAGGCGGCGAGGCGCGGTCACGCCACTCAGCACTTCTAGCACACTCTACCAAAACCCAGTTTTATAGATTCTGTTAAAAAATTAAGGCTCGTTTCGTGTTACAGAGGTAAAGAAAGAGTACCACTCTAAACAATACCTTTACTTCTCGTTACTTAAATAAAGGTTAGAATGCAAGCGTAATTTCATTTTCAAAACTGTTTCAAGGGCACAAATTACTGATCAGTCAATTTGGCTGAACATGCAAACTCTTGATCATGCACCGAATAAACCACAGAGGCTTATGAAAAATAGATGAACATCTATTTCCACAGCTGGACGGTTGCGCATATAGTCAATGTGTTTTTCTGCCATATGTAGGGACGGCTTATGCTCTCCCATAGTAGAGTACCTGGTACTCTAAATCGTTACCCACTTTTTCTACCCACCCACCCCCCCGCCGTACATTTCGTCTGTTTGGGACGGCTTTACGCTCTCCCATGGTCGAGTACCTAGTCCGCTAGTACTCTAAATCGTTAGCCACTTTTTCTAAACACACGCAAGTTTTATCTTACTTACTAGTGCGGCTTTGGACATTGAGTCCCACGGGACGACTTTAAGCTCTCCCATAGTAGAGTACCCTGTACTCTAAATCGTTACACACTTTTTTCTCCCCCCCCCACGGGACGGCGTAACGCTCTCCCATAGTAGAGTACCTCGTACTCCGAATAGACCTGTTATTCGAAACACACTGAGCTTTCCTCGGGACGGCTCTTGTATAGTTTGGTACCTGGTACTTCAGTCGTGGCACACCCTTACTAAACACACAAATTTGAGGTCAAGAGCTGTGGATGGGTGCTCGCCCGCCTTAAAGGGGGCCCACGTCGTCGTGGAGCGGCCGTATAACGTATTTCTATTCCGTTTCTCCTGTTACGTCACACTTGAGGCCACGCCCACGCCGAAAGCGCTACGTTTTTTTTTTTAATTTGGGCAATGAAGAGCGCTCCCAGCAAATAATCAATATTTAGAGGATGTCCACAAATGGTCTGAATATCAATTGTTATTTGTGAATGTTCAGTGGATATTGAGTGGACACTTCTATTTATATATTAAAAGTGGATATTCATAAAATATTCGTGAACATCGTTTTACTAACATAGATAACATAACTAACACAAGTATGTGTGTGTGTGTGTGTGTGTGTGTGTGTGTGTGTGTGTGTGTGTGTGTGTGTGTGTGTGTGTGTGTGTGTGTGTGTGTGTGTGTGTGTGTGTGTGTGTGTGTGTGTGTGTGTGTGTAACGGATGAGACATAGCGTCAGTCAGAACACCAGTTTAATCTGACCCTTCGTCTTCCTCATCTTCCTTCCCCACATTCACCTGTAAAACGTCCCACGTTTCCCCCTCCCCCCGAGAGAGCGTCAACTTATTGGGACAATAGTAGCGACGCAGTTTGTTGACGTGCACAATGTCAGTAGTTCTGCTTAACGGAGCTACGCATCAGTCGATCTCATAGTTCACAGGAGAGACTCTGCAAATAATTGTGTAAGGTCCTTCCATGACTGAACTGAGCTTTCCTTTGTTCCGGTGCCAAGGTGTTTCGTAGAGGACCAATTCACCAGGTTAAAGATCTTGTTGTAGGAACTTTTTGTCGTAGATTGTCTTGTTCTCATGATAGGCAAGCGTGTTATTGATTGCACTTTTTCTTGCTTCTTGCACACTCTCCATTGGTGCGTCTAAAATTGTGTCGTATGAAGGAACTCTATACATGAGGTACGATGGGGGATATTCTGTTACTTCATGTGGGGTTCTGTTGTATTTATCGACGACATCCGAAAGATGTTTGACCCAAGACTTCTGTGGCTGCTCATTCATTTCGCATTTTAGCCGGGTTACAATAGTAGTCTGATTTGTACGTTCGTTCATGCCATTACATTGAAACTGTTGGGAGGATGTGAACAATTGGTGCACACCATTGCGTTTTAGAAACTGCTTGAATTTTCCAGCTGTGAAAGTTGGTCCACTATCAGATAGGAACTTCTCGGGTTTTCCTGCTGCAAAGATGGTGGTGATGCACGAAATGTATGCGTCACAAGTTTCGTTCTTGTGGGGAAACGCCCAGACATACCACGTAGCGCGGTAGATCGCCAAGTGAATGAACTTCTTTGTCGAGCCATATCCTGAAAAACCACCTATAGTGTTCATTGCTAAAAGATCAAAGGGTTGCTCTGCAGGTGGTAGTGACTCGAGAGATCCGAATCTCTTGGTTTTCGGCTTCTTGCAACGCTGACATGTGTCACAGTGGCGGACGTAGGATGAAAAGTCCGTGATGATTTCCGGCCAATAGTAGGATGATGACAACAAGCCCAGAGTTTTCTTTACTCCGACGTGTCCGAACTGACAGTGTGCTTTCTGCAGAAGGCCCAGTCGAAGCTTGAGAGGAACGTACACTTTGCGAATTCCTTTACGTATCACGATAGTGACCCCGTTTTCCGTCATGTACTTGCAGCGAGGGCGGTCATCCTGGTAAGTTTGAAGTTCTGGTAATGAAAGAAGTTGAACCATAGGGCTTCGCGAAAATGCGTCCGCCTCGATGTTTTCACTGCTTTTTTGATGTCGAATGTTAACGTCATACATCGACAGCTTCAAAGACCATCGAAAGAGCCGGCCATGTGGTTTTTTTATGTTTCTGAGCTATTGTAAAGCAACATGATCTGTGACAACAGTGAATGGTCGTCCATGTAGATAGCAGTGCCACTTGTCAACAGCGTCAATTATAGCGCGGCATTCGAGCTCTGTATTGGCATAATTTAATTCGTGCTTGAGTAGCTTACGTGAGTGATAGGCAACGGGGTGTTCTTTACCATCATGATCTCGTTGCTTGAGATCTGCACCTACGCCAACGTTAGATGCGTCGCAATGTAAAGAATGCATGGTTTCTCGCAAGAAAAAGTTCGTAAAATGGTCAGACAGTATTTGGTAAGACAGACTTTGTTCAGACAGTATTTCATGTTGTAAAAAGCTTGTTCACATGAGGAATCCCATTCCCATGGTATGTCCTTCTTCAACAGCTTCGTAAGTGGGAAATAAATATGTCACTGAAGTGCGGTATAAACTGGCGGTAAACGTTGGTGGTGCCAAAAAAACGCTGAAGCTCTTTCGGGGATTTCGGTCTCGGGAATCACAATACAGCTTCTATGTTTCTTCGTATAGGCGACACTGTACCGTGCGACACTCTGTGACCCAGATATTAAAAAGAATCTTGGGCGAAATGGCACTTCTTCAATTTAAGCTTTATGTTCTCTATTTTTAGGGCATGAAATAGAGCTTGGAGGTGCTGTAGGTGCTCAGTAAATGTGTCGGAGAAAACTACGACATCATCAAAATAATTACCGACATTCTTTAAGTTTTGTTTTCTGGTAACTGATTTCACAGCTCTTTCGAATGTAGCAGGAGCATTTCTCAAACCGAAAGGCATAACAAGCCACTCATAATGGCCATTCGGCGTGACGAAAGCTGTTTTTGGGATGTCCTCTGGGTTCATTTTGACATGCCAATAGCCTGACGTGATATCCAATGTCGAAAAATATTTCGATTTTCCCAGGTTGTCTAGAACATTGTCTATACGCGGAATAGGTTGGTAGTCAGGCACAGTGGCAGAGTTAAGCTTTCGATAATCAATGCATAAACGTATGCGTCCTTCACCTTTTCTCTCTGCAAGAATGACTGGAGCCTCTTATGGGGAAAAACATGGACGCACTACACCTTGCTTGAGAAGTAAGTCTACTTGCCTGACAATTTCCTCTTTGTCTGCCAGGGAGCATCGATACGGTGGTCTCTGGATAGGAACGTTGTTGCTGAGGGCAATGCAGTATCGCTCATCCGCGATACATCCGAAGTCCATCTTAGACTTTGAGAAAATGTCTTCGTAATTGTGAAGCACCTCTCTCAAAGCAGCTTGTTGCGATGGTGGAAGGTGCGTGACATCAACGGCTTGGAAAGGGGTTGTATCGGCGCTGAAGACACACTCATGTGTTTGAAAGGAATTCTGCAAAGCTTTGTTGTCTTGAAGCAAAGTCATCGTGTTTAAATCCAGTGACAGGTTGAAAAGGAGGCGTTGTCCAGGCCTAGCAAGAATTCAGTCTTCATGCCTGGTAGAACGTGTGCTTGGGCCCCACCGCGGTGGTCTAGTGGCTAAGGTACTCGGCTGCTGACCCGCAGGGCGAGGATTCGAATCCCGGCTGCGGCGGCTGCATTTCCGATGGAGGCGAAAATGTTGTAGGCCCATGTGCTCAGATTTGGGTGACGTTAAAGAACCCCAGGTGGTCTAAATTTCCGGAGCCCCCCACTACGGCGTCTCTCATAATCATATAGTGGTTTTGGGACGTTAAACCCCACATACCAATCAATCAACGTGTGCTTGGACTGCCCGCTTTATCTTCGCTATTTCCAACTGTATGTGTAGGTGGCCCAAAGTTTTTGTGGTTGAGGTGACTTGTTGGACACTAATCCATGGATCCTTGAGCAACTGCAGCTTGCGTTTTTTGAACCCAACTTCATTGATACAGGTAATAGTCGCTCCTGTATCCAGAGTTGCGTTCACCATGTGTCCGTTCACAAGTGCACCAAAACGTATTAATGAAGCTTTGGGCCGCCCTCTTCGTTTCCCTGGTTGTAAGTTAAAGCAGACACCATTTCACGACGAGGGTACTCATTGTGCCAGTGAAACTGGTTCGGCAAACCAGCAGATGCACAATGTCGCCACTCACTGTGAGGGGTGCGCATCGATCCTGCTGGGAGCCAGAATGAGGCTCTCAACGCATGAGCTGCCGTTTTGACGAGCGTTGGGAAGCATCTCTGCGGACAGAGTCTTCCGCTTGAAGCGCAGCAGCAAGCCACTTGGCCGGGGTGGTGAGCGTCAATCCAGCGAGATGCCTTTCGATCTCTTCAGGTTACACCATCGGTCAATCCTGATACTATGTGAACGTCTTTTAAGCCTGTGAGGCGACCAAGGTGTGTCTTCTCTTCGTAGTAGTGCCTGGTGCGATGTTTGATCTTGAGCCTGCAGTGTATAAATTCGCGGAAATGGTCGCTAACAGGTGCAGAAAATCGTGATATTACGCTTGTTTTGATGCCTTCCCACGTATCTTCTGCGTCAAAAATCTCGGTGAGGTACCAGCGGAATGCCTCACCTTCCAGGTACTCGCTGATGCAGTCGATGCGATCTCGTTCGGACCAGCTGACGTTGCTCGCCTTCGTTTCGAAGAGGTGCAACCGCTTGTCAACAGGGACGTCGTCTTCAGCTCCGGTGTATTTCGGCAGGCTGATCATCTTCTTCGGTGGGCTCATGATGTTTCTGCGGTAGATCCTGTCGACTTAGTGCAACGGATGAGACATGGCGTCAGTCAGAACAGCAGTTTATTCTGACCCTTCGTATTCCTCGTTCTTTCCCCACATTCACCTGTTCATATATATATATATATATATATATATATATATATATATATATATATATATATATATATATATATATATATATATATATATATATATATATATATATATATAACCGCCTGCGACTTTAGCTTTCGTGGCCGTATCGATAATGATATCGATACCAAAATTGGTATAAAATAACATGACGGTATGACAAGCATTAAGTGACCAGTCACAACATAAATGTCATAATTTACATTTCCTAGTCTTGCTGCTCTTGCGGTGGTTTCGTTCACATGACATGAGTGACTGAGTGAGTGAGACTTTATTAGAAGACAGAAAGGTCGGCCTGAGCTAGTTTGCTCTAGTCTGCTACTCTACACAGGAGATAAGGGATGGAGGAAGGAAAGATGGATGAAGGGTGATGATGGGGACAAGAAGAGGTGGTGCGTTTGTACAGTAGCCACTTAGCATAGTACCCTACAGTCTAGTTTCTAGTCCAGTGCTTTTTATAAAGTCTAGCACAGCCTTTGTAGCAGTTTTTGACACTGTTTGGTCGTTCATTGCTGACAACATGTGGCTTTCACTCAGTGGCGTTCGTCCGATGCTTGCCAACGTTGAAATTAGCATTTTCCTTTGCGACACGTATAATGGGCAGTCACAAAATATATAAGCTAAAGTTTCGCGCACTGGCAGCGCTCACAATTCAGGCTGTCCGCACGGCCGATTAGGTGGGTGTAGCGACGAGTGAGGGCGACGCCCAGGCGAAAACGGTGCATTACATTAGCATGTCTTCGGCTAATTTTAGCCGGAAGACGGAGGAAGCCCCTCGCAGAATGCTCCTGCCCGCCGTGTGCCGAGCAAGATGTCGAGGAAGAGCAGGGAGCGCGCCTACCTGCTAGCTTCCAAACAGGTTCTTGTTCTACCAATCACCAGCAATAAATATTGCTTGAAGAGCAAGGAATAGTGCTCAAGTTCATCCGTGAACTCTTTAAGGAAAAAAAATACTCCAGTATTTGAATTTGGAACTTCATCTCGCAAGTATGTGGACGTGCTGTAAGCGTTACTCTAGGAGAAGGAGAAGTTAAATTATCGGTCAGATTACTAAAAAAAATTCTACGCCATGAACACCGTCGGACAGCAAACTTGTCTCGTCTTTTGTCAGGCATTCCATTTTCATCCCACGTTTCGGCAAAGTTTTCACATAGGGTTTTATGTACATGACTTGTATTGGCGTCACTCTGGTCGCCATTTTCGGGTACCAGCCGGTTGAGATGCTGCGTAAACTCTCGCTCGAACGCGCGTAGCAAGAAGCGGGAACATCACATTATTGCCGGGAATCCCTTCAATTATTTGCATTCCCCCTTGGCGCAGCTGGCAAAGCGGGTAGAGCGCGCACGCACGCACGCACGCACAAACACACACACACACACACACACACACACACACACACACACACACACACACACACACACACACACACACACACACACACACACATGGAAAGCGAACGACTCCCATGCACTGACACTCTGAAATGCCATAAAAAGTCATGGTGGCCGCCATCTTCAAATACCCGGCGCAGAGAGCCTGTCTGTGACGTCACACGAAAGTTATATTCGCGGTGTCTGCTCTCGCAATCAATTGAGTAAAATCAGATGAAACTTTCAAAAATAAAAAAAATATGATTTATAGAGGCTAGTCCCAAAGATAATGTACATACGACGTCAAACGTGCAGAGTCTTATAATGCAAATGAAGGGCAAGGTTCTGTCTGGCGTCGCCTAAGTATCGTTATTTTGGATGTGTCTTAGTTGGCTCGTGTCATCGGAGGCATATGCCGCGCCGCTTCGTAGATTTATTTTACCACCTTCACTATACGTATATAGTGTTCACATGACGTGACAGACAGGTTTTCGGCGCTGGGTACCCAGACATTAAGGTAACCGTGACTTTTTATCTCATTATATAGAGGGTCGCTGCAGGGGAGGACACGGAGTCATTCGGTTGCTGCGCTCTTTTGTGCTGCCCCAACTTTCTTCTGTTCTCCAGCCGCGCCAAGGGAGAACACAAAGGAACGCCAGGGATGTCGGCACTAATCTGATGTCACAGTTTCCTGCTCCGCGCATTCGAGTAAAAGTGCACGTGGCGTCTCAACTAGCAGGTACCCAGACATGGCGGCCACGGACACATTCACGCACACTATGTATACTGCCAGAGCCAGCGTCGACAGCAACGTGCCACACTACCAATAACGCCATATATATATATATATATATATATATATATATATATATATATATATATATATATATATATATATATATATATATATATATATATTATGTTTCTACGCAAGTCACGTGACGTCAATGTGATACGCAAGTAGACTCTTTATCGAGTCTGTTCCTGCGTAGGATATATACTGCATGGGCACAAAACCACGCACATATAAGGGCACAAGGCTCTCCGATTGTTATACCCGCTCAACCATGTCGTACACTGGCACAACAGAGGCACATGGATGGTCACTGTTGAGACTCCGGGTCCTGCCGGTCTCGTTCTCGGTAGCTGGCCCCGTCGCAAGATCCATCGTCCAACAATTCAGCGAGAAGAAGCGCCCGAACGAACAACAGAGATTTATTTACATGTGGAGAAGTGGTCAACTGACCCAAAGAGAGAAGAGTGCGTGCGATACAAAACGTCTTCGGCATTTTATAGCGCCACGTTGTTGACACTGGGCGTCTTGTCCGCATCGCCAGCCAATACGGTGTCGCCGGCACCTCGGCCACGAGGGAGGGGAAAACACCTCTCACAACACAAGGAGTGGCACAATCCAACACCATATATGGTCCCGGCGCCCCAAAATGTTACCAAATATGGTCACGAACGCACAGCAGACTGCGTAGCTCTCCCGGCGAGGAGGAACCCGAATGGGGAGGTGGGGGTGGCCGCCACCGCGAGTCACGAACCGGTTCTCCCCCAAACACTTCCTGCTTGGCTCCCCAGGGCCGATCGTAACAGTCCACTTCCTGCTTGGCTCCCCAGGGCCGATCGTAACATCACTTAGCAATGCGCAGGGAAATCCTTATCACCGAAGTGATGAACAACAGCTTTTACGGCAAAAAGAAAAAACATCTTGATTGGACAGCAGAAGAGGCTAATTTATATGTCCTAGTGAATACATTCAGTAGACGACTATGACCTTCAACCTTAGACGTTTATGACCTTCAGCCAGACCTGCTAATGTCATAACAGCTGGTTAAGAAACATCTTGACAAGATCAAGCTGATAATTCCTTAGTTATTTTTAGAATATAAACGATTGCCCGATCCTTGCATGAGATGACATAAGTAATAATAATAATTACATTATTATTATTATTAATAATTGGTGTTTTACGTCCCAAAAGAACATATATTTATGAGAGGCGCCGTAATGGAGGGCTCCGAAAATTTCGACAATCCACCGAAATGCGAACGCCTAGGCTGCGATCAAACCCGAGACCTTCAGTGGGGTTAGAACCCACTGTTCCACCTGGGCGAACAGGTCCCAAGTAGTGTAGGAGTTGTCCGCGTGATTTAATGCTTGCTTGTAACTATATATATATATATATATATATATATATATATATATATATATATATATATATATATATATATATATATATATATATATATAATGTTACGGGTAGCTTATTTAATAAATTAAATACGATGCACTGTGCTCGGCGAACAAGATGGCGACAGTTCATAAACAACCAGCCACTAACGTCGTCTTTCTCTTTCTTCCAGACAGGCTGTGCCGGCTGTTGCGTATCATAACCCCCCGGTGGTAGAAGCACCGTCTCGGTGCTTGAGCGACTCGGATGCGGTAGAAGGAGGGTGATAGGGCTTGAGTCGAGCTATGTGCACGATGTCACTCGAAGGTGACGATGATGACGTTGAATCGGCTGGAATGATCTCGTATGTAACGTCAGTCACCTGGCGAACGACGCGGTATGGTCCAGTGTAGCGTGACAGCAGTTTTTCAGAAAGCCCTACACTCCGAGTCGGGGACCAGAGGAGGACAAGGGAACCCGGTGAAAAGTGCACGTTTCGATGATGGGAATCGTATAGCTGTCTTTGGTGCTCCTGTGAAGCCTGCAGGCGGCTGCGGGCGAGTTGGCGTGCGTGGACGGCTCGCGCGATGGCTTCGCCGACATACTCAGTGACCGAGGGCAGCAAGGTGTCAAATGGTAGGGCGGGTTCTCGGCCGTATAGAAGATGGAATGGTGAATAGCCGGCAGTGTCGTGACGTGACGAATTATATGCGAACGTCACAAATGGCAAATGAACGTCCCAGTCCCGGTGGTCGGCCGCTACGTATTTAGAAAGCATGTCGGTTATGGTGCGGTTGAGGCGCTCCGTAAGACCGTTCGTTTGTGGATGGTACGAAGTGGCAAACTTGTGCTTGGCAGAGCAAGAGCGCAGAATTTCATCGACGACAGCTGATAGGAAGGTGCGGCCCCGGTCAGTGAGAAGTTGGCGTGGAGCTCCGTGTACTAAAATAATATCATATACCAGAAAGTCCGCCACATCGGTTGCGCAACTCGTCGGAAGTGCTCGTGTGATAGCATACCGTGTCGCATAGTCAGTGGCGACAGCGATCCATTTGTTGCCTGAGCTGGAGATCGGGAATGGGCCAAGCAGGTCGAGGCCAACTCGAAAAAAAGGTTCGATGGGAATGTCGATCGGCTGAAGGAATCCAGCTGGTAGGGAAGATGGCTTTTTGCGGCGCTGGCAGGGTTCACAAGCGGCGACGTAGCGTCGAACAGAGCGGGCAAGACCAGGCCAAAAGAAACGACGACGTACACGGTCGTATGTGCGAGAGACGCCCAAGTGGCCCGCCAAAGGAGCGTCATGAAGTTGGTTGAAAATAATCGCACGAAGATGTGCTGGTATGACGGGGAGCAAGTCACGGCCATATGGATCGAGGTTACGGCGATACAGGATGCCGTCTTTTACCAGGAACATTTGTAGAGATGCGTCGCGAGGCCTTGACTCAAGTTTGCCAATGATGGTTCGCAGGGAAGCATCCAGGCGTTGTTCGTGCCCAAGGTTGAGTAGCTGCGTCACAGACAGAAGGTCTGGAAAGGTGTCAGTATGGGCAGCCTCTTCCACGGGGTAGCGTGATAAGCAATCAGCATCTTGGTGTGACCGCCCTGTTTTGTACGTTACGGTGAACGTGTATTCTTGTAATCTTAGGGACCAACGAGCGAGGCGTCCTGTGGGATCCTTGAGTGAGGCCAGCCAGCAGAGCGCGTGATGGTCGGTGACTACCCGGAATGGACGCCCGTATAAGTATGGGCGAAACTTGGCGACTGCCCACACGAGAGCGAGACACTCACGTTCCGTGATTGAATAGTTGCGTTCGGCTGTAGATAGCAGGCGGCTTGCATATGCTATAACACGGTCATGTCCGCGTTGATGTTGCATTAGCATTGCCCCGATGCCATGCCCACTAGCGTCAGTGCGAACCTCGGTTGGAGCTGATGGATCAAAATGGGCTAAAATCGGCGGTGTTGTAAGGAGCGTCGTGAGCTGGGAAAAGGATGAGGCTTGATCAGCGCCCCAGAAAAACGGGGTGTCCTTCTTCAGGAGGTTTGTGAGTGGGCGTGCAATGATCGCGAAGTCCTTAACAAACCGTCGAAAGTAGGAGCACAAGCCCACAAAACTGCGAACGTCCTTTGTTGACTTCGGAACAGGAAAGTCCGTGACGGCGCGAATTTTCTCTGGATCCGGGCGGACTCCTGCGGCATCGACGATGTGGCCAAGTACGGTTATTTGACGACGAGCAAAGTGGCATTTCGACGAGTTCAGTTGAAGTCCGGCTCGACAAAAAACTTCAAGAATCGCCGATAAACGCTTGAGATGGGAGTCGAATGTGGGCGAGAAAACGATAACGTCGTCTAAATAACATAAGCAGGTTGACCATTTAAACCCTTGGAGCAATGAGTCCATCATTCTTTCGAATGTGGCCGGCGCATTACAGAGACCAAAGGGCATAACTTTGAAGTGATAAAGCCCGTCAGGAGTGACGAATGCGGTCTTCTCGCGGTCCATCTCATCCACAGCGATCTGCCAATAGCCAGATCGAAGGTCGATAGTGGAAAAATACTTAGCACCGTAAAGGCAGTCTAAGGCATCGTCGATTCTAGGCAACGGATAAACATCTTTCTTCGTAATTTTGTTGAGATGCCTATAATCTACACAAAAGCGCCATGTTCCATCCTTCTTTCTGATCAGGACTACAGGAGAAGCCCAGGGGCTACAAGAGGGTTCGATTATGTCTTTTGCAAGCATCTTTTCGACTTCCTGTTGTATGACTGTGCGCTCGGACGCGGAAACACGGTATGGACGTCGGTGAATGGGACTCGCGTCACCGGTATTGATGCGATGAGTAACAACACTCGTTCGGCTTAAAGCCGTGCTGGCGAAGTCGAAAATGTCACTATAGGACTCCAGGACGTGACGAAGGGCTTCCGCTTGATCAGGAGCGAGGTCTGATGGTACCATGTGGTCAACGTCGACGCCCGATGAACGTGTTAGAGTTGGTTCATTGTCTGAGGTGCAGCAATCATCCACTGTGAAGGGTTCAACCGTATGGTCTTGTAGAGCAGTAATTTCGGCCAGGGAGATACCTTGTGGAAGAATTTGGGCAGTGAGGCCAAAATTTACGATAGGAAGGCATGTGCGGTTTCCAACGATTGTCAAAATGGTGTGCGGAACAGTGACGCCATGCGTAAACATCACGGCATGAATTGGTGCCACCATGTAATCGCCGTCAGGTACAGGTGGTGTAGAGAAGAGGTCGATATGTGTGACACAGTTAGGCGGAAGACGTGCGAAATCAATGCAGCAAAGGCGACTTTGGGGTGGGTTGGTCAGATCAGAAAGTAGAGGCATTTCAAGGTCAAGACAGCCGGCTGAACAATCTATACGGGCCGAGTGAGCGATTAGAAAATCCATGCCTAGAATTACTTCATGAGGACAATTTTCTATAACGGTGAAAAGAACAGCAGTGCTTCTATCGGCGATAGTCACACGGGCAGAGCACATGCCAATAATCGCGGCAGTTCCCCCGTCGGCGACTCGAACGGCTCGGTTCAAGGCGGGTGTGACAACTTTCTTTAGGCGGCGACGAAGAGCAGCACTCATTATGGACACATGCGCGCCGGTATCGATCAATGCGCGCACAGGTACATTGTCTAATGTAA
Source organism: Rhipicephalus annulatus (assembly GCA_013436015.1). Taxonomy (NCBI): domain Eukaryota; kingdom Metazoa; phylum Arthropoda; class Arachnida; order Ixodida; family Ixodidae; genus Rhipicephalus; species Rhipicephalus annulatus. Next base: position 300,981 of record WOVY01009777.1, on the reverse strand, counting down.
CGTTCAACAGATTCCGGGTCGTCGGTAATGTTACACGAGGATTTCTTGTAGAGGTCGTCGTCAATGCAGCTTCACCTCCAGAAGCTGCACTGCCTAGTTTTCCGGTCGGGGGCACTGCGAATAGGTCGGAGAGGCAGGACGGCGTTGTGGGGGCGAACGAGATTGACGGCGAGCAGGGGATGGTGAGCGGGCGTAGCGAGGTCTCGTCAGAGGTGCGGCAGAATCAGAAGATGCGGTCGGCATAGGGGAACCAAAATCAAATGTTGAGGACGACTGGTGGTCAGAAGTGGCTTGGGTAGGAGGCCCATAGCGTGCCGGCGGAGCCCAGTGATTGCGGCAGTGGCGAGCAATATGACCGACACGTCGGCAGTTGAAGCATATGGGCTTGTCGTCCAGTGTACGCCATTCGGACAAATTGCGCTGTCGAGAGTAGTTGGACCCAAATCGAGGAGCGGATGGACGGCGATAAAAAGGCTCGGCAGAGTAGACTGGTTGAATGGGGTGTAGGCCGACGTTCGATAATTCTTGACGAACGACGGCTTGTATCAGTGAGATCGTGGTCGGTGAAGGATCAGGCGTTGGAAATGGAGTAGCTACTGGTTGGGCTGCCTCGACCTCACGACGAATGATGCGGGTGAGGTTGTCACATCGGGGAACTGGGCGGACGGAGTCATCACAAGAGGAAGTAGCAGCTGTGTTCGGCAGGCGCGTGATGCCGTGAGTGACGCGGCGGGCTGTAGCCTGTTCTAGACGGCGGCACTCTGTCAGGATCGTGTCGATTCTCGTGACATTATTAAAAACCAGCAGGTTGAAGGCATCGTCAGCAATCCCTTTGAGGACATGGTTAACTTTTTCTTCTTCTGACATGCGCTGGTCGACCTTGCTACAAAGCGCCAAGACGTCAAGAATGTAAGAGACGTACGATTCAGTAGACGTCTGGGCGCGAGTGGCGAGAGTCTTCTTGGCAGCGAGCTGACGACCAGATGAATCGCCGAAAAGATCACGGATCTTTGATTCGAAAAGATCCCAGCTTGTGATTTCGGCTTCGTTGGTTTCGAACCATGTCCGCGGCGTGCCGTCGAGGTAGAACACAACATTGGCGAGCGTGAGCGTGGGATCCCAGCGATGGGTAGCACTGACTCGCTCGTACCGGTGCAGCCAGGAGTCAACGTCGATGGTGCCGTCAGCGGAGAAAGTTCCAGGATCCCGCAGGGGTGGCAGGGTGACGTAGGGTGTCGACTCGGATCGAGAGACCGGTGGGGATGAGGCATTGGCAGTTGAAGTAGCCGAAGAGTCCCCGGTGTTGCGACCGCTGCGCGTCTCCATCGAGGTACGGGAGTCGTCCACCTCCACCAATAATGTTACGGGTAGCTTATTTAATAAATTAAATACGATGCACTGTGCTCGGCGAACAAGATGGCGACAGTTCATAAACAACCAGCCACTAACGTCGTCTTTCTCTTTCTTCCAGACAGGCTGTGCCGGCTGTTGCGTATCAATATATATATATATATATATATATATATATATATATATATATATATATATATATATATATATATATATATATATATATATATATATATATTGTAAGATGGCGTCGTATGTGCCCCACAACCTAAACTGGAGTGGTGATGATGAGTATGTACAGATGAAAAGATGGAACGAGTAATGATGCTCACACTTATTTTCCCCGCGCACTTGATCGGCCGACTCGGCCGAGACTTAGGCGGGAAAGGTACGGCGAACAAAAGGTTTAAGTTGTGAAACGTGAACTATCTCGGATGCACGGTAACGACGGTCCGAGGAACCCTCGACGGGAGTGACAAGGTAATTGACGGGAGATGTTCGTTCACTAACAATGTAAGGTTCGAAAAAGCGTGACTGAAACTTTTCACACAATTCGGGTGTACGAACAGGCGTCCAAAGTAGTACTTCATCTCCAGGACGGAAGGTGACATCTCGACGAAAGCTGTCATATCGTTGTTTGCGGTCTAGTTGACTGGCCTCCGTGTTGAGTTGAGCACGTTGCCGTGCCTCAACGAGCCTGGAAACGAAATGTTCTGGCGTAGTCGTGGACGTTTTTGTCGTTACATTGAAGAAAGAGGCGTCAATGGTGAATGTCGGTGCACGACCATAGACGAGGAAGAAAGATGAATACCCGGTGGTTCGTTGAACAGCGGTGTTGTGTGCAAATGTTACGAACGGCAAGATTTTGTTTCAGTTATCGTGGTTCGCTCCGATGTACATGGATATCATGTCGATTAGAGTCCGGTGGAATCGCTCTGTCAGGCCGTTTGTCTGCGGGTGGTAAGCGGATGTGGTCTTATGAACTGTGCCACAAGTTTTTAGAATTTCGTCAAGAATTGTCGACATGAAGGCCCTGCCCCGGTCGCTCAACAACGTGCGAGGTGCACCATGACGCAACACAATGGCTTCTAAAAAGAAAGCGGCAACGTCTGAGGCGGAGCTAGTGCGTAGAGGAGCGGTCTCCGCGTATCGTGTGAGGTGGTCGACGGCTGTGACGATCCAGCGGTGGCCCGCTGGCGTTACGGGAAGTGGTCCGACGAGGTCTATTCCGACAACGACAAAAGGTGTATCGGGACATGGAACGGGTTGTAATAATCCAGCAGGAGCAGAAGTTGGTCGTTTCCGGCGTTGACACAGTGCACAAGAAGCGACATAATTAGCCACAAAGGTAGAAAGACCAGGCCAGAAGAAACGGCTCCTAACGCGGTTGTAGGTTTTCTGAAATCCCAAGGGTCCAGCTGATGGATCGTCGTGGAGTGCTTCAAGAACTTGTTTTCGCAGTGAACGGGGAAGTACTGGCACCCACTGATGCCCATCCGCCTTGTAAGTATAGTGCTGCTGGACATTGTTGTCTAGCTTGAACTGCCGTAGCTGACGACGTAGTCCGGCATTAGGTGGAGAAGGCGAGTCATTCAAGTACCCGATGATGCGGTTACAGTATGGGTCGTCACGTTGGCACGCGGTGAACTGAGCGCTGCTGTTTAAAGATAGCGGCCCAGCAACTGCCAGGGGTGATAACGTGAGTGCAGATGAAGCCGCTTGATCACCTGAGGGGCATCGAGGATGCGTGGTTGGAGATGAAAGTGGCAAACGGCAGCGAGAGATAGCGTCGGCATCCTGATGCTGTTTGCCAGACCTGTACACAACGTCAAAAGTGTACTCTTGCAAACGGAGTATCCAGCGACCGAGTCGCCCAGACAAATTCTTCAGCGAGGACAACCAGCATAGGGCATGGTGGTCGGTAATGACAGTGAAGTGGCGTCCATACAGATAAGGTCGAAACTTCTGGATGGCCCAAACGACAGCAAGACATTCCTGCTCTGTTATCGAGTAGTTCTGCTCTGCAGGTGTTAGTGCGCGGCTGGCATACGCAACTACTCGCTCACGTGAAGTGTCGTCGCGCTGGAGAAGGACAGCACCGATTCCGTGGCCACTGGCATCTGTGTGGCATCTGTGTGAATGCCGTTCCTGACGTCAGAAGTTTGTGTAACGGCCCCGCAATGGCAGCAAAGTGACTGATAAAGCGGCGGAAGTAAGACGCCAGGCCCACAAAACTTCGCAATTGTTTTTGATTGCCCGGACGTGGAAAATTAATTACGGCAGCAACCTTGTCGGGGTCGGGTCGAACGCCATCTTTGCTGCTCCTGCTGGCGAAGTGGCACTTCTTTGTATTGAGCTGAAGCCCAGCGTTCGAAATGTACGTAAGAACTTCGTCCAAATGCTTAAGGTGCTGAGGAAAAGTAGAAGAATAAATTACGATGTCGTCCAAATAGCATAAGCAGGTTTTCCACTTTAGACCACGTAAAACAGTATCTATCATGCGCTCGATTGCTGGAGCATTGCATAAGCCAAAAGGCACGACGTTGAACTCGTAAAGCCCATCAGGCGTTGCAAACGCTGTTTTTTCCTTGTCTGCTTCGCGCATAGGTATTTGCCAATACCCGAATCGAAGGTCAAGGCTGGTGAAATATTCTGCGCCTTGTAAGGAGTCCAGGGCATCATCTATGCGTGGCAACAGATATACATCTTTTTTCGTTATCTTACTTAGCGCTCTGTAATCAACACAAAAGCGGACAGAGCCATCCTTTTTCCGGACCAACACCACAGGAGACGACAGAGCTGGATGAAGGTCGAATAATATCCCGTTTGAGCATGTCGGCGACGTTTTCCTCAATCATTTGCCATTCCGCCGAAGACAGACGGTATGGGCGGCGGCGTACAATGGAGCTGCCTTCGGTTTCGATTCTGTGCTCTGCAACAGATGTGCGGCCTAAAACTTTCGAATGTACGTCGAACGAAAAGCTGTGCTTTTGGAGAAGGTCTAAGAGGTCTCTCTTTTGCTCAGCAGTGAGGTGAGGACTTATGGTAGCATTTAAAGCAGCAGTGGTTGCCTTAGTATCGGTTGTAGCAGATGAAGTCGGTGATTCTGCGTGAAGAGGAACCATCGAAAAAGGCTCGCTGTCAGCGAAGCAGCTCACAGCAGTGCCCTGGGGCAGCATCACTGGCGATGAAGTTGGGTTCAAGGCGGTGACCAGTGCCTTACCGTCGTTAAACCGCACAAGGCCGAGTGCAATGGTAAGCCCCTCAGGTTTGGAGGGAACTGATGGAGCAATGAACACGTCACCGTTAACTATAGTATCCGAAGCAATCGTGAGAATTCGTTCATCTCCTGGCGAAATGAAACAATCCACGGCAGCAACGAAACGGAAGCTGTATGGATCGACATCGGATGAACTCTCAGTAGCTGACATATGAATTACTCGCTGACGACACGATATGAAAGCTGATGCCGAAGAAAGGAAGTCCCATCCTAAAATGATTGTGTGAGTGCACAAAGGAAGTACAAGGAACTGAATGTGGTGAAGGATGCCATCTATGAAAACGCGGACTGTATAAACACTTGAAGGCTGAATAGGGGCTCCATCTGCGCAACGAAGGGGAGGGCCATCGTATGGCGTCCTAACTTTTTTCAAGCGGGCACAAAAGTCTGCACGAATTACGGAAAGTGATGCGCCTGTGTCTACTAGTGCCTCTGTCTGTATACCTTCAACATACACCATTAAAACATTTGATGGGCGGTCTGGAGGAGTTTGACGCAGTTCGAAAGATGCAGCTTTCCCTCCCGAAGCTGCACTGTTTAGTTTTCCAGTTGGCGGTCGGGAATCGAAGTAGAAGGTCGAAGGGGAGAGGAGGAACGCCGCATCGGTGAAGGTGAGCGACGACGTGAGAAACGGGAACTGCCAAATGAGGCAAAGTTCTGCGGAGACGGTGACCGGCGTGTGCTGTTCTGATACTGTCGACGATAGGTTGGTCCAGTTGGGTAGAAGTCGTCCCGTTCATAGTCACCGTAGCTTCGTCTTTCGTCTAGTTGACGGCGTCAGCAAAACCTTGAAATATGACCACGGATGCCGCAATAAAAGCAAGTCGGTCGTGTGGTGCGCCAGGTGTTGTAAGGCTGTGAAGGTGGTCGCGGTGCGAGCGAGTTGAGCGAGCCACGCACATCGGACGCTGGTAGCTGCATTGGGCTGTGCTGGGGTGCAGGTGTCCTATCAGCAACCTGAGCATAAGTTGGCGTGGCCACAGGATAAGAACTCGAAACAGGTGTGACAGTCATCGAGGCCAGGCTTTGGTGGGGCGCAGGCGTCGTTGCAGCAACGTGAGCATAACTTGACATGGGCACGGGATCTGAGCTCGGAACTGGTGTGCCTGTGATCAAGGCCAGTTCCTTCCTCACGACGTCGCGTAAACTAGTAGCAGGTGGCGTCGTTCGAATATCAAGGTGGCGATGTGAAGCCTGTGCATGAAGTTCCTCGCGGATGATAGAGCGGATCAATGAACGCAGCTCTGCTGTGTCATGACTCGAGCTGAGATCAGGCATATCAAGTTGCACCCGAGTGGTTTGAAGCTCCTCGAGGCGCTGACAGGTAGCTACAACATCGGCGACGGTCTGGGGATTCTGCACCACAAGCGCATTAAAAGCGACCGTCGCAATGCCTTTCAGCAGGTGGCGCACGCGGTCGTTTTCCGACATATGGCTGTCGATGCGGTGGCAAAGGGCGAGAACATCTTCAATGTAAGAAGTGTAAGACTCGCCGGGGCGTTAAAAACGTGCACCAAGCCTTTTCTTGGCAATATCCGAGCGCACTGACGGGTTGTCGAAAATCTGGCGGAGCTGGCGCATAAAGGCGGGCCATGTCAAAAAATCGGTAAGTGTGGTTTTAAAACCACGTTTTTGCGACGCCGCTCAAGTAGAAAGCAACCTGGGTGAGTTTCGCAGGCTCATCCCAGTTGTCGATGGCACTCACGCGGGCATACTCCTCGAGCCAGTCTTCCACGTCCTCACCCGGAAGCCCTGCGAACAGCGGAGGATCCTTTTGAGGGCTGGTGACCAGGTGAGAAGGGTTTCTTGGCGGTGGGAGCGGTGGCGCAGCTGCTGCGCTGGGCTGGTCGGCTTGCGACATTACCGCACCCAGGACGTTTAAGCGGCGGCCTGAACGGAGCTCCAGGGATGTGTTCTAGAAGACGCTGGGGTTGTCCGAGAGCGCGAGAAGACGCGGGAATCAGGCAGCACTCTCCACCACTTGTAAGATGGCGTCCAGTAGCCTCAAGACTCTTCTTTATAGTCTCGAGTATGTGCCCCACAACCTAAACTGGAGTGGTGATGATGAGTATGTACAGATGAAAAGATGGAACGAGTAATGATGCTCACAATATATATATATATATATATATATATATATATATATATATATATATATATATATATATATATATTGTCACGTTACAACGTAACTGTAACCTGCTGCTGATGGCACACAAGGACGTCAAACAGATTCGAACAACGGCAGTACCACTATTGTTTTTCTCTGCACGCGCATCTTTGTCCTCTTCTGAAGAGCGGCACATACAAGCATGCCAGCATCTGTGGAAATAATAGTTTCAGAACTTGTACTAGTGGCATTACCCCCCCTTCCCAAAGGACATCGTCCCGATGTCATAACATTATTGCCAGATGAAAACACGCACGATAAGCAGTACACAAGGGGGTGTTCACAATCACTGTAAGTCTACTCAAGGGAGTGTGACGAATAGTCAGCGTTGGTAAAATTGTTTCATCCTCGAAACATGGACGACGTGTGGCTGTTGTGAACGGCGGGATTGACGAGCCATGTCCTCGTCAAGAACCTCGTAGTTCACTTCGCTGAGACGACGGAGGACTCTATAGGGACCAAAATAGCGGCGTAACAACTTTTCCGACCGGCCCCGTTGTCGAATGGGCGTCCACAACCATACTCGTTCTCCGGGTTGGTAAGAGACATCGCGACGACGAGCGTTGTACCGCAGCGAGTCGATGCATTGTTGCTTATGGATTCGTTCGACTGCAAGCTTACGAGCCGCGTCTGCCAGTCTGATAAATTCGTTCGTCTTGACACTAATATGGTGTCTGTCTGGTAGAAGCATGGCATCCAGCATTGTAGTGACCTCCCTGCCATGAAGCAACCGGAATGGTGTGAATCCAGTTGTTTCTTGCACAGCGGTGTTGTAAGCGAACGTGACGTAAGGGAGGATGTCATCCCAGTTTTTGTGGTCTTGGTCAACGTACATGGATAGCATGTCGGCGATCGTCTTGTTTAGTCGCTCTGTAAGGCCGTTGCTTTGTGGATGGTATGCTGTAGTTTTTCGATGTACTGTGCCGCTAAGCTGCATGACGTCTTGTATCATCCGGGCGGTAAAAGCTGTGCCACGATCAGTTATGACAACTGCTGGTGCTCCATGTCGGAGGACGATGTTTTTCATAAAAAAGTGGGCAGTCTCAATGGCGGTGCCACGTTGTAATGCCTTCGTTTCGCAGTAGCGCGTCATGTAATCAGTAGCGACTACAATCCAGCGGTTGCCGTCACGAGACTTGGGAAAAGGTCCGAGTAGATCCATGCCTATTTGTTGGAACGGTTGTGTCGGAGGAGCGATGGGCTTCAAAAAGCCGGCTGGGCGCTGATGTGGTGCTTTACGGCGCTGGCACTCGTGACACGTCTTCACGTAATGCTTTACGTCTCGACTGAGCTTAGGCCAGTAGTAGTGTTGGCGAATCCGGGCCAAGGTACGTGTGTATCCCAAGTGGCCTGAGGAAGGCTCATCATGACAGGCGGACAAGACATCGGCTCGTAACGCTGGCGGGACAACGAGCAGGTACTCAGTCGCGTAAGGGTCGAAGTTTCTTTTATAGAGGATATTTCTGCGGACGCAGAAGGATGATGACGATCGGGCGAATGCTGGTGGTGGATTCGGCGTACGGCCTTCGAGATATTCGATGAATTGTCGAAGCTCGGAATCATTCTTCTGCTGTTCGGCCAAGTCGGATACACTAACGGCGCAGAGAAAACGGCCGTCGAGATCGTGATCACCTGACACTGTCTTAAGAGGAGCTCGGGAAAGGCAGTCCGCGTCAGTATGCTTCCGGCCAGACTTGTACACGACTGTCAAATCGAACTCCTGAAGGCGTAAGCTCCACCTGGCCAGACGTCCGGAAGGGTCTTTAAGGTTCGCCAACCAGCAGAGCGCATGATGATCGGTAACAACTCTGAACGGGCGACCATACAGGTACGGTCTGAATTTAGCTATTGCCCAGACAACAGCTAGGCACTCCTTTTCAGTTGTTGTGTAATTCGCCTCCGCAGATGATAAAATGCGACTCGCATAAGCAATAGGGCGTTCGACGCCGCCTTGCCACTGGACGAGGACTGCACCAAGGCCGATGTTACTGGCGTCTGTGTGTAGTTCAGTGTCGGCATATTCGTCGTAGTGTCCGAGTAAGGGCTCAGATTGGAGACGCTGCTGGAGCTCGGAGAAAGCGCGTGTTTGCTCAAGGCCCCACACGAAGGGAACGTCGTCTTTTGTCAGACGAGTGAGGGGTTCGGCAATGTTTGCGAAATTTTGCACAAAGCGTCTGTAGTATGCGCAGAGGCCTAAAAATCGACGCACATCACGTTTGTTGGTAGGTGGTGGAAATTCTGCGACAGCCAATGTTTTGTCTGGGTCCGGCCGAATACCATCAGGGCTAACAAGGTGACCGAGGAACTTTAATTCGTTGTAACCAAAATGACATTTTTCTGGTTTCAGTGATAGGCCTGCCGTGCGAATTGCAGCAAGTACAGATCTAAGTCGCTGCAAATGCTGCTCAAACGTTTGGGAGAAGACAACGACGTCGTCTAAGTAAACAAGGCATGCTTCCCACTTGAGACCGGAGAGCACTGTATCCATCATCCTCTGGAATGTCGCAGGGGCAGAACACAAACCGAAGGGCAGCACCTTGAATTCGTACAGACCATCAGGCGTTATGAATGCTGTTTTCTCTCGGTCGCGTTCATCAACTTCGATCTGCCAGTAGCCACTGCGTAAATCCATAGAGGAGAAGTATCGGGCGCGTCGGAGGCGGTCTAGTGAGTCGTCGATGCGCGGAAGCGGATAAACGTCTTTCTTTGTGACTTTGTTGAGTTTGCGGTAATCGACGCAAAATCGGAGAGTGCCGTCCTTCTTTTTTACCAGTACGACGGGGGACGACCATGGACTGTTCGAGGGTTGGATTACGCCATCTTCGAGCATCTGCTTCACTTGAGAACGTATAGCCTCTTGTTCCTTTTGTGATACTCGGTAGGCGTGTTGACGTATGGGCCGCTCAGCATGATCAGTGACAATGCGGTGCTTTACGGTTGGCGTTTGTTTTATCTTGGATGTAGACGCGAAACAGTCGCTAAACATGCGGAGGATACAGCGGATTTGCTCTTTCTGTGCACATGACAGCTTCGGATTGACATCGACTGCATCGGCTACCGTGGTGTCACTTTCAACGGCTGCAGAAATTGGGGCTATCGTCGTACACGCTTCATCGTCAATGGATTCGAAATGAGCGATAGTTGTTCGCTTGGCCAAATGTTGGTATGATCCACTAAAATTGGTGACCAACAACTCAGTCATGCCACGTTTAAATTGAATTATGCCGCGGGCAACACAGATTTGCTGAGACAAGAGCACCGAAAGGTTGGCTTCAGCGATGCCACTACTGTCATGGTCTATGTCGCCCTGTACTGTAACGAACATACTGGTGCGTGGCGGAAGTGTGACGGTGTCGTCGACAATGCGAAGCGCAGTCTTCTGCGGATTGGTATCTCTAGGCTTCGGGCCATAGTCGTCAGCAAACGTTACGAGGCAGTCTCGAAGATTTATAACAGCGCCATGTTCACGAAGGAAATCCATGCCAAGGATAACTTTCCGGGAGCATTCGGCAAGCACAATGAAAGAAGCAACGAACGTCGACTCACAGATTTGCAGCCTTGCGGTGCATCTCCCGATTGGTGTCAAGAGATGACCACCGGCTGTCCGAAGATTTAGTCCATGCCCCCAAGGAGTCGTGACTTTCCTGAGTTCAGCCACAAGTTCAGCGCTGATAACTGAGTAGTCGGCGCCGGTGTCGACCAGAGCAGTCACTGGATGGTTGTCGACACGAACGGCAATGTCAGCAGAAACGGGTTCGTCAGCGATGCGAGGTGTCGGCTGAAAGGAATCGTCGAAGGTCGGTGGAAGGGTCGGAGGAGGCTGTTTTGACGATAGCTTAACAGCGGTCCCACCCCCGGAGGCCGCTGATTCTAGTTTCCCCGGCGTGGACTTGGGGACCTAGCGGATCGTCTCCCAACAACATCGGCGAAAGTGGAGTATTGATTCGCGGACGTAGAGCGTCGAGGAGACGGAGAGCGTGATTGGCGTCGCTGAAGATTCGGAGACGGTAGACTTGCCAAGTATTCTGCGATGGCGCGGGGTCGCTCGCCGTCCCTGGGCCGACGAGCGTCTGGCCGAAATCCAGGTAGGCCCATCTGTCTGTACGAGCACTCCCGGTACAAGTGACCTGGCTCACCACAGTGGTAGCATAGTGGCCGATTGTCGGAAGCGCGCCACACGCTAGATTTCCGCAAATTGGGCCGCGGATTCTCATAGTGTGGTGGGCCCGAGAAGTACTGCGGCATCTGCAGGCAAGTCGGTCGTTTGTTTTCATAGCGTGGCCCGCCTGAAAAGGGCTGTGGCGTCTGCAGGCTAGTCGGTCGGGGGAAATAGCTGGCTGCCGGTGCAGGAGTACGTACAGCTTCCGCATACGTTAGCAGAGGAGCTTCGGTTGGAGGTGGCACTAATGGTCGTACCAGCTGCCGCACCTCTTCACGGACGACGTCTGTCAGAGCAGCCACTTGAGGCTGTGAAGGCACTGCGTGAAGCTTTTGTAGCTCGTCACGTACAATGCTACGGACTAGCTCAGCAAGGTCTCTCACGCTCGTGACATCGGGTGTTAACAAGGGTGCTGACAGACATGCAAGGTTGTCGGACCGCTCATACTGCGAAGACCGCTGTCTCAGCATTCGCTCCATTGTCGTCGCTTCACGGAGGAATTCTGCCACGGTAGCTGGTGGGTTTCGTACAAGTCCCGCAAACAGCTGCTCCTTGACACCCCGCATCAGAATGCGCACCTTTTTGTCTTCCGTCATTGAAGAATCCGCTCGACGGAACAGACGAGACATCTCCTCAACGAACATGGCCACACTTTCATTGGGTCGTTGATTGCGAGAATGGAGGAGACGTTCGGCTTGTTCTTTCCGGTCAGCGCTACCATACGTGTTCCGCAGCTGAGTGCAAAACACCGGCCAGGTTGTCAGGGCGGCCTCGTGATTCTCGAACCAAATACGCGCCGAATCCTCCAGGTAGAAATAGACATACCGAAGTTTCCGGTGCTCGTCCCACTCGTTGGCGACGGCGACTCGATCGTATTGGTCCAGCCAGTCTTCAACGTCTTCGTAGGGCTCCCCATGGAAGGGCTTTGGCGTTCGAGAGGCTGGTAGCCATGGTGCTGGCGGAGTCGCGGTCTGTTCAGTCTGGCTTGCAGTTGTCGCATATGCCATGGTTCTGGAGCGTTCCGGAAAAGGGCTGAACTGGGGTGGTAGGCCTAGTTGCCGCCGACTTCGTCGAAGGTTGGCTGTTTCTACTAAGGCGTCGATGTTGGGACCGAGATCTTCCTCGTGGTAACAGTGCATAGACTATTACCCAGCGCCTCCACCAGTGTCACGTTACAACGTAACTGTAACCTGCTGCTGATGGCACACAAGGACGTCAAACAGATTCGAACAACGGCAGTACCACTATTGTTTTTCTCTGCACGCGCATCTTTGTCCTCTTCTGAAGAGCGGCACATACAAGCATGCCAGCATCTGTGGAAATAATAGTTTCAGAACTTGTACTAGTGGCAATATATATATAGCCTTGAATATATATATATATATATATATATATATATATATATATATATATATATATATATATATATATATTCAAGGCTCTTTCAAAGCGTGCGAATACGAATTATAGTTACGGCACGAGTGGTGTTAGTAATGTTCTCGTTCAACTTAGTAGTGTTCTCGTTCAACGCCTAAAGTATCCTCGGTTGCGAATCAATACCAACTATCTCAAACCAGAATTCTGCCAGAACAAGAAAGACGCACAGAGTGACGTTTAGACCATCCATCAGGAACGTGGTTACCCGTCCTCATTCATCGATTCGATTCATCGTGCCCCGCCGCGGTGGTCTAGTGGCTAAGGTACTCGGCTGCTTACCCGCAGGTCGCGGGGTCAAATCCCGGCTGCGGCGGCTGCATTTCCGATGGAGGCGGAAATGTTGTAGGCCCGTGTGCTCAGATTTGGGTGCACGTTAAAAAACCCCAGGTGGTCAAAATTTCCGGAGCCCTCCACTACGGCGTCTCTCATAATCATATGGTGGTTTTGGGACGTTAAACCCCACAAATCTTTCATCTCGATTCATCGTCATCCTTCACGGTCGGTACACCCAAGCAATGTTTCAGCAAAAAAAAAAAGAGCTTCAGTGAGGCACTCGCCAGAATTCCGCGCTCCTACGACGAACAGGTCCCATATACGTACCTGCGCGGAAACTTGGAAACAGCTTCATGAACGTCAAGGACACGTTAGAGCAGGACCAGTTTCCAGGTGTCGTCTACAATATCCCATGCACAGAGTGCGTACATGTTTATATCGGTGAGACCGGCGATTTCAAGAGAAGGTTACATGAGCACTGCGATAACGTGAAAAAGAGAAAAGGTATTGGTGACGTCAAATGCACTCGCCGAACATGTATCCACGGGCCATGTGATAAACTGGGAACATTGATTGATATGTGGGGTTTAACGTCGTAAAACCACCATATGTTATGAGAGACGCCGTAGTGGAGGGCTCCAGAAATTTCGACCACCTGGGGTTCTTTAACGTGCGCCCAAATCTGAGCACACGGGCCTACAACTTTTCGGCCTCCATCGGAAATGCAGCCGCCGCAGCCGGGATTCGATCCCGCGACCTGCGGGTCAGCAGCCGAGTACCTTAGCCACTAGACAGCCGCGGCGGGACACAACTGGGAAAATGCTTTCATCATAGCCACGGAAAAGAAACTCTTTTCGCGGCTTCATCTCGAACCGTTGTTTATTCAAAGCACTGCGCACCTGCTAAACAAGAGTTGTGGTAATCTCCCGCCTACGCATGCACGTTGCCTCAAGCCCGTGATTAGACGCGAATTCGCTGCTCTTGCTTCATTGTGAACAAGTCTCCCACGTGGTAACGAAAAGGTCTATTTAAAAACATGTTTTTAGTTTGGTGAGCTCAACACCATGGTCAGCACTGCGATTCTTTCATCCATAACATTGGTGTTATTAGGTGCACTGCAAGAGGGGTGCTGATTCAGTATATTTCACGGTAAATGTTAAAAACGCTTACCACTTCAAAGAGAACCGATAACAGCACCGATAGTAGGGCAGCGAAGTTAACACTACATAATTAAATGTATATTGATTGTTAGTTCGTTTCTATAGCGCTCGTGGGTGCACATATATGAAGTCTTTTGCTAAAATCAGTTCAGTTGCGAGTGCAGCGACAGTTGTGTAGCGAGCAGACAAAGGAAACTTGTTTCCTCTGCCTTCGTCAAAGTGCGCTACTTCACCGTACGGTATAATGACCAGTCACCAACAAGCCCATCTCTCAACCTTAATAAATATATAGGCCCCCATTTCGAAAGGAAAAGCGATAAGCCGCGGTGCACGAAGAAAAAACCAAAACAGAAAAATAGCATTTCTTTACGGCTTAGCAAAATGTTTTGCCTTCAGGACCAATTTTTTTTTAACAATGCAGTGATATTTATTCGTTGGAAACACGGAGCACGGTTTCAGGCGCTGCGAGTGTGGTGCAGAACCCGCCATAAACGTCATTTAACGTTTATTTATTTTTTTACATGAAAACGTTCCTCGAAGGTTCAGAAGACCTTAACTGCTGACAAAAAAGTCGCAGAATTGAATATCAGCCGCGGCGGCCGCATTTTGATGGAGACGGAATGCTAAAGACTCTTTTTTTACATTTAGGCACACAAATGATAGATGGTAAAAATTTCCGGAGCCCTCCGCTACTGCGTCTTTTAATATAATCATATCATGTCCTTAGAACAACAAATCCAGACGTTTTTTTTTTTTTGCTTATACGAACTGAAGTGGGTGTAAGTGAGCATACGAACGGGCAAATACATAAAGTAAAGCTTCGGTGCGCCAGTACATCTCCGTAACAGAGTCGCTATATTTCATTTGAAGCGCTACTACTTTCTCTGTGTTAATGTGAATATACTGGGTGCATTTTAAAGCTGTTTTTTTTTAAACTGAGTTACTACATTTTTTGCTGAGTAACGCTGTCAAAACACAACTTCTCGACACTTCTATCTGACCAGCAATACGGTTTTCTATCTGACCAGCATTACCGACGTGGGTCTGTAGGGGTGCTTGACGTCAGGAAAATGTGGGAACATCAAAGGTATTTACGACAAGGGTATGTGGGAACCTCAAGGGTATTGGTACAAGTACTTACGCACATTCTTTCTGCATGAGACAGCAATCACTGTGGCCAGTGCTCGAGCTTTTGTTCCGTAGGTATTAGTATTCCTAGTATTCGTAGTAGTATTCATTCCGTGTACCCGTGGGTATGTGCTACTGTCTGGCGGGAAGTGTTTGACGACGTACACTACGGTATTGTGACATTATTCATGTCTTCACCAGCGAGTCATTATTCGTTAAACCATCTTACGCCCCCATGCTAATTTCGGTTCAAGTTAAGGGGGTTATAGATAGATACGCTCAAAATCACCGAAGTTTGCCAAGAAATGCTTCGCATTTAAAATTCCTGAGTTTGAATATTTGAAGCTAGCTAATGAAGTGACATCAGATATGAAAAGAAAAGAAACAAAAGCACTCTGTGTGCCATATATAACCACTACATGCAACGACCCGTGGCTGAAATCGCATTAATGTACAACCTTTAAAAACACTGAAAAAAGCAATAGACAATCTGATTATATAGGCATATCCCTCCTCTCCCCTGTGCCTATGTTAGTGAGACTAGTGCAAGCATAAATCGTACACAAGCATAACAAAGGGGTCTATTTCGGCAACCCGTCCTTCCATAATAAAAAAACTCAATTTTACCTCAATGGTGGAGCAATGAATGAGATAGCAATAAAAGCAAATGTTATACAAAGTAATGGTAGTAGCTAACTCCTTTAACATGTGATCTCGCACAACTCACCTAAGCCCAAGGAACACGACCATTGCAGCGAGACGACCTTGTGCATATAGACGTGCTTAAAAGGGAATGGGGTGACATGCTCACCTTTCTCTAAATCATCTAAAATGGGTGCCAAGTCTCTCCCACACGTTTACTCAGTCTAACCTATCGTTACTAGATTAGCTTTGGTCAGACCTATCTCGTCATTACTCAAAGTTTATGGTTATATGGCCATGCACGTTTTTAACAATGTGTAATGGGGGCCTAGAACGTGATTTTCCATTTCAAGAACTGCTTGCTTCCAACCTATACACAGCAAACCGGGAACCAAAGGGAGGCTGCTGTGAGCAGCATGTTATCGCTTCATTTTTGCACCCATTTTGAAGCTTGTTTGCTCTCGGACATGACAAATGAGATGGTGAAGATGTGGTAAAACTTCGCTTCCGCTAACTCAGCATGAGCCATCTGCAGGCAACCCCCGCCCCCCTCTTCCCATGGGCTCTTCACGAAACCAAAAAACATACGACACGCAGGGTGACATTATTGCTTTGGATTTTGTACGGAACCTCAGGGCAACAGCAAGAATGCACCCAGAGTGTCTACATAATTGCTATCACAATAAAACTAATCTCAAACTAGACAGGCATTGTAAAATAAGTTACATATGTGTAAATGAACTTGTGACCAGATTTTGGGCACCCAGAGTTTAATTTACTTATTATTGCAGTACCAAAATGTTAACCAAGGCCAAAAGAACCCGATCAGCACAAGACATTCAATCAGACTGGCAGATGTGTTCTTTATTTGGCAATATTGCAAATGTCACAATATTTTTCATAAACCTTAAGGCTGTCCAAGTCCTGAAGGTGTACAGGGGAAGCAGCACTTCTTTTACCCTTTCATATACCTAAACTTATAGTACTTCTAGCTTACCCTGCATAACATCTCACATATTGGAAAAAAGAAAAAAAAATGGCCTCAAGAAAAAAAAATATTTGGCAGAATAAGACAGTAACAGAGCAACCATTTTTCAGAGCATAATGAATGTTTGAGATAATTTATGTACTTTCAGCAAGTACAACTTTGAACCAAACCAGGCTCTGAGAAGTAAGCAATGCTACTGGTACAGAAGTTACAGGAAAAATTGCCCTTGAGAAAGCACAATGACATTTTTGTCATCAGAAGAAAACCTAATACTGTACATTTCAGTAAACAAATAAAAGGACTTAGGAAAGCCACAGCTTCTCTCTGTGTGGGTGTGTATGTAAAATGGAACACAAATGTCTCCTGGTGTATATTTATACTGTGGCCGCTTTGGCGCAAATCAGTTGCAAGCTCAGCTTCTACAGTGGCAGTCGCCGTTGCAAGACAAATCTATCAGTCGATGCATGACATAGTAACTGCGAGAAAACACTTCTTGGAAAATAGATCACAGGGGTTTCAGAACAAAAACAAATAAATAACCTTTCTCACTGTACAAAAACAAATTGGCTAACAAAATGCACTTGGCTTAAGTAACTTCACTTGTTCTTGGCCAAAATATGTCATGCCTGCACATGCCTGCAAACAAACCACACAAGAGCTGTCTTTGTTTAGAGTTGTGTTTCATTTTTACAACCCATTAACATTCAGTCTTGGAGAATAGGAGGGCAAGAATAAAGAGATACGGCAGGTAGAAGCAAAGTAGAAAGAAAGAAACTTGGCAATCACTAGACTACTCAGTATAGTACAACATATTTACACTGAAACTAAGACATCACATATGGAGTGATTGGTGAACCACAAGAGTATGTCCCACTTGCTTCTTAGCCTATATGCTCTCACATATTCTCCATGTCTGCTTCTAAAACATCAGTGATAGAAAAAAAATTCTACCGACTATGCATCATCAGAGTAAAGTACTCAGGCATGGCCAAGAAGGCAATCCACATGTGAACACTTTGTAGAAAAACGAGACATCACACATACCTACACTCTAAACAGAATTGCAACTTGAGCACCACAGAATTAAAAAAAGCTGATATCACACAGATTTTGTCACTTCAGCATTACTGTCAATGTATGCCACAAATGAAAAACTAAAAATAAATGTTTTAACCCAATCACAACACCCCTTACAGTCTCTTTACAAGTGAGATTCCCAATCTAACACTGAATGACAGAAACATGTCCCCCTACAGTGCTAAGGAGAGACAGCAACAAAAGCTGCCTACAGCACGTCTTGAGATCAGCTATTTTTTCCAAATTCTGTCATGCTGAAGTCATCTAACAGTACTACTTGGCATGAACATCTTCTTCTATAAGGGTCCAAGCATGAACTACACTAAGATGACATTGCAGCCAAAGAACGCCGCTCATCCTCAGAAAGATCCAGCCCACTCTTTAAGGTACGGCGAACTGCACAAGGGAGGTGGGGGGAGAAAAGAGAAAATCACACTTTTATGCTCAATTTCTCTGCTTGTTACTAAGCCATCAGCATGAAGAACCTTTAAAAAAAAAAGAGACTAAAATTTTCTATTCTCATGAAACCAACAGGAAAAAAAAAAGAAATGCAAACAGTTCAGCACCATACAGGATGTTGCAGATAGCTCAGAGTAAGATACAAAAAAAAAAACAGATGTGTAACATACTTTAGAAGAAGAGTTCGTACAAGAAAAAAAAAAGATAAGAGCCCACGTGCTTCCAAGTAAACTCATTGCACAGAATGAGGGTGCAACAGAAAACAGACAGATAGTTGTTACATCATGAAACATGTCACCCTTCAACAATGAGAACAGCCATCGTTTGTTAGCAATGGCAAGGATGGTTTTTCGCAAGCCCCACATATGCTTGTGTTCTCTGTTTTGAGCGAGTAAAGCTATGTTCACACTACGGTCGTAACGTGCGTAACAGCTCGTTCGGCGTATCGAACGCAACGGCTATAAAAAGCGTTACCGCAGTTATGCCGATACCTTTGTTCACATTTACAGCTACGTACATTACGATTTTTACGATAGGCCAATCATATTTGTCGCTGTAGAATCGACGTCACTAGCGGTCCAATATGGCTCCCATCAACACGCGAGCGCTGGCTGAGTTGGAAAAAATTCACACTCAAAATGAGCTTATAGTCATGTATTCAATCGCCCGAAGACGGCGATTGAATACACGCAGACGGCACTTTTCACTTCCCAGAAATGTCCAACGACTAAACCACACCAAATGAAGACAGTACGGCAGGCAGCGCGGAACAACTTTTTACGCACGTTGCGAGCAAACAAAGCCAACCCAATCGTCACCGCGGAATGGCGAAGTAGCACTTCCCGCGCCGGCAGCTACCGCCATCGCCTCCGCGATGCTGCTGCAGCCGGGAGGACGGAAGTCCCGTCAGGTCTCGTGACCGGTTGTTGAAAACCGAAAGCTGATCGGTCATTGGCTGTGTCGTAACGGTCGTAGTATCGCAGTCGTAAAAGTTGCCTAGCCTTTAACACTCTCGCCCACGATTTATGCGTTCGTTGCGAACGTTGGTACCTTTACGTTCACAGTCTGAACTAGACGCATACGCTTGTTGTGCTTCCGCTTACGCGTGTTACGAAAAATTGACGCCTTACGACCGTAGTGTGAACATAGCGTAACTCTTATCTAGTGACACAAGAACAAATGGGCTTGCACCACTGTGGAGGGAAATAATATTCTGTGTAAAGAAGAAGCAAGCATAAGTAAACCTTTTCACTTTGCCTTTAGAAAAAGAAGTTGGTTTTCAAGCAGAAAAACAATTTAAACCGAAGACCATATAGTATATAAGGCACATGTACTGTGAACAAAAAGCAAACTCAAACTGCTTGCACAGTTACAGCTGACTGATCTTTTCTGTATACACTAACTAGCCAAGATTTAGCAGATACAAGCACAACCTGGCATTAGAGTCACTAGCAGTGCTAAGATGCAAGAAATTGTCTTTAATGTGACAAAACTACCTGACGAGTTAGGAGTCACTACAAATACGTGCATGGAACAAAATACTACGAAACCCTGTTACTGGTACTAAATGTGAGTGAATTAAGAGCTTTGGGTACATTTGCAATTGCAATACTAATTATAGCAACTTTTACAAAATCTCCTTTAAGTGTTTATACCATTTCCTCATTTTTTAAACAGTGCTGTCCATCTGGCCTTCTACATTTAACTGCAGTCACACAAATGTGTTCTTCAAGCATGAGTTATCCTTCATAACATGTCAAAAGAATGCACCAAATCGCTTGCATAAGATATGTAGGCGTTGTGTCATTGGCGATATGCTGTCCATGAGAAGCATAGCTGGAGCATGTTCCCACGACCTGAAACCCCAGTGCCTTTTTCTCGGAACGAGGGTGAAGCACTGGGACGCAACAAAGGAATAAAATGTGGCAACTTCGATGGTCCGTGAACCAACATCCCTACAGGCATTTCCTTCATGATGGCTTGTTTGGGGAGGCAGCGCAACGAACCACCCTCGCAGGTCGTGACTATACGATTAAGTCACTTTTCCTTTGCTGCCCTTCCAAGGAAAGACGGCAGAAAGCACTCATCCACTAACTTGCTCTGCGAAGGACCCCACTCCCCCTTTCTTTAGTAAAACTGACCGAAGAACATTGCGTCAACAAGTGCAATGACTATTCAACAACCATGTGTTATTGGCTGATGCCAAGGTGGTGGGTGGTATCATGCCTGTGATTGATGTTTTAATCCAGAAGGAGTCGTCCGACAGCGCTTAAAATGATGCTGCAAAGTGCAGGACGTCACTCTGAACCATGGTTCATCCACCACGCTCGTGGTTTGTGATACGCTATAATCTCTTGTGCTGTTTTGATTGATCGATATGTAGAGTTTAACCTCCCAAAACCACCATATGATTATAGAGACACCGTAGTGGAGGGCTTCGGAAATTTCGACCGCCTGGGGTTCCTTAACGTGCACCGAAATATGAGCACCTCTTATACTGTTAATAATTGTAAATAGTGCCAGTAAACCTGTTCGTTTTCATTTCCCCAACTTGTCAACATCGTTTCCTCCACCCGGAGTTGCTCCATGCTGCCACACGAGTCTGGGTCCGACACAACCCTGATGTCTCGGCAACCCACGTCAGCTGGGAATGCATCGAGTAGAACCCAGACTCGCAACAGTGTGCTTGTGGGCACAGTCTTGTTTCTCACTTTGTATAGGATTGCAGACTCAAGTAAACCAAATACACCCTACTCAAGGGTGTAAAGCCATTACAACCAGCAAGCAAAAATACCTTTACTTTTTCACACATTGTTTACATTTTTTTCTTCAAAACTTTTTACGTGATGTTCCCAGCATTTTCTCACTACAAAACTTGTGTAAATTAACGGTACACAGAACACTAGGGGATTTCCCAGTTTTATATGAAAAAAAAATTTGTCGAGCAGCAGCAATTTCGCACACCTTTTTTTTTTTTTGGAGAGATAGAACTTCAAGTGTGCACTACTTACGTGACTTTCTATCACCGTAGCGAGCTTTCTTGCGAATGCGAGGCTCATTTCGTGCTGGCTGTGCTGTTGCTGTTTTGACAAGGCTCTCTAAGATCTCATCATCAGCATCAGTGAGGTTGTCATCCCTTGTTGGAGTACTGTGCCTACCAAGGGTCCCTCCAGGGCCTGCAGAACAGGAAGTGTCATTGTCTCGTTGAAACCTCCTTGCACAACCACTGATATTACAAAAACTCCTGAAAGCAAAATACTATTTACAAAACAAAAGTAGGTACTTGAACTCATCTATATGAACTTTATAAAATTGGCATGGTAATAAACCATGGGTTATCATGAACCACACTTTTATAAAGACTTCCACATGACCAAAAAATACCAGAACTAAAGCATGTATGACTATCGTCTAACACAAAATACACACCAGTAGTGGCAACTGAATAGAAAATAAAACCTATTCATTTTTCTTTGCTTTTTGTCATACTTACTATATCGGGAACACATTCTTGCAGAAAAGTTACAATGCAAACTGCATTAATATGTTACGAGTATCTGTGCTCCACAATGGTAATGTAATCACAAGATTAGGTATACCACATTATCCTGGAATTACATCTCAACACCTAACAGCATGTACAGCCATAATCACAGCAACTCTTCAATGCATGGTCAATAATTACCTGCTCACACCACACATGTGCAGGCTCTAGACACCGGCTTAATTAGTATACATGTATTGAGTGCATGCATATGTTTGACGTTTTCTTTTTAAGAGACAGGTGACCTTCTGAAACTATTTCCCAAGAGAGCTGCTAAAATTTCTTGAGAAGTTTACAAATACGGGTTCATATGAAAGTGCATACGAGGTGCCTGCTCATAAGAGACAGCTCATATAAAAGACAAGAATTGCCATCCGGAGCATGCCTCTTATAAAGGTGTTTAAGGGTATATAGCATCGTTTGTTGAAAGAATAAATTTTTAGATAACTTTGAGAACCTATTGTAAATTCCACGTCATGTGCTTCGCTATAATATTTAGCTCGTGTGTTCTTGGGAGCCTCGACTACCAACCGGCTGCATTTTCTGACCATGCTCAAAAAGTGTTGCACGGCCCCTTTAATAATTATCATCCTTACATGCACAGTATGTGTGATGACCTTTGTAAAGCTAAATTCTTTCAGCTTTTTTTGTTTTTGTTTTCTTGAAGCAAACATTAAGGGGGAAGCAAACATGAAGGGGAAACATGGAGGGGGAAGTATTCTGTGTTCTTTTAGCGTTCTTAATTTTTTGCCAACAAAAAACTGGATAGACATTAAATAGCCCTCCAATCAATTTTCCTTCCCTTTTGTCCCAAAATAACCTTAAAAATGCAATTTGTACTCCAAATTACTTCTGAAACATAAAGCTATAATCATAAATAGAATATTTCATGAAGTTTAAACCAAACCTTGACAAAAGCTCCAAAACAGCATTCTGCAAAAATAGAACCAGAGCCAGAGCTCATTTTCACGAACACATACTTTCTCTTGTTTTTCAGATTTTGTGGTCTGATTTACTATCAAAATGAGGCTGGCCCTTGGGGCTAGAGGAGAGAAGCATTGATAATTGGGGGCTGGAGGGCAGCAACTCTCTTGCAATGGAAACACTGAGACCTCACGCCTTCCCTGGTTTCAGAGAACCTGGGCCTCAGAGTAGTTATTCTTTACTGAACGAAATACGTTACAGCTTATCAAAACATTATCAAAACACTCTTTCCTGTTTGCAATTGTTATAGGATTGCATATTAACATTTTTGCTGAAGACATGTACCCAAGGAAAGCCGCTTACTTAAAGTTAAATACAGTGTAGACCATTTATAATGTAACAGCTTATGGTGCAGAATCATTTACAATGCAGTCTTTTTCGACTGTCGTTTACCCTTCCATAGAACCCCATGCATACGCCTACTGCTTATTGTGCAGTCCCCCAAGATGAAAGAGCGGTTATAATGTGGTTGCCGGAAATCGTTTGTGACAAATGCGGTAGCGAGTGCTCTTCTGAAAGGAGGTGCACTGGGTGCGCCGCTGGGAGTGAACGATGAGGTCGTTACAGAGGAGGAGAGAACACGGAGTGAACAAACGAAGGCGGGAGGAAAGAAAAGGAAAATAAAAAAAATGCCGCAGGACACTGCATGTGCTTGATGAGTAAGGGAAAAGGACGGTTCCTTCGGTAACCGATAAGCTTTTGCACCGGCGCCGACGCAGCTACAGCGTGCTACATCGCTAGCATGGCTTCGGCTGCGCACCGCTCGTGGCACGTGGGATCCCATCGTTATCAACTGCATGCGCTTAACAGTTTCCGAAAGACGTCGTCGCTATCGAGCTTCCAACAAATATCGCGTTTGCTTCCTTGTCCGTAAATTGAAAACCTTTTATGGTTTTATGACGCGAGCTTTCACTTTTACTTTTGCTGCCAGTGCGCCCTCATAAGTAAGCTTGCCGAGTTGTCGTCATTGCTGATCTGCCAGCCACGAACGCGAACTTCGTATCATGCACGTTGTTCTTGGTTCACTACTAGTGCGATCTTTTTGACACCGAATCTTCGTGTTTTGGACAAACTTTCCACAACAACATACCAAACAGCAAGCCAGGCCTATTCGGCGTTGGTTGCACTTTGATCAGTAGCAGTCGCATGAATCTAATTTGTGGTTTGGTGCCGAATCAACGAAAATCTTTGCGGTGGCCCCGTTTGACGGGAAGAGATACATATCGTTAATGAAAATGAGGGCGGCACCTGTAGTGCTCGAATAGTGGTTTGCGATTCGATTGTGATGTCTTGAATCGGGTGTGCACCCATGAAATCGAATGGTTGGCATCGTTTAACGCGTCAAATTCTGGACGTGATTCAACATAGTTTCTATGTAACGCACATAATCGAAGTGGTCTTGTAGTCAGCGAATTTCCGCGATGGTGCTTTTATTTGTTAAACAACCCCACCCCCCCCCCCTTCGTGTTCATTTCATTTTCAACGCGAGTATTTGGACGTTAAATTTTTTTAACATTCAAAAATTTAAAATTTACCAAGCACGCATCGCACGTTTCGATTTTCGGACACGCGAAGTTGCATGTTCAACACGTTTTGCGCAAGTGCGGCCCTTGAAAAAGGTTGTTTTGGTTACAGTGCGGTACCGCTTATAGTGCGGATATTCGCGACTCCCGCGCCTTACGTTATAGGCGCTCTATACTGTAAATACATTATACCCATTATACCAAAACCATCCACATGTTAGAGGCAACATCCAAATCAAACCAAACACAAGACTAAAGTTCCATTTAAACATAAGTTTTTAATATTCTTGCAAGGTTCAGTAAGTTACTATCCGTAACAAAAAAATTACATAGCAATGACACTGGGTTGCCAAAAACGCTGCAGAACAGTGCAATTAAATTACAACCAACCAACAACCCATCGATGACACCTTCACTTGCAAGTTGACAAAGTATATTAACAAGAGCAGATACAAACATGTGCTTTTCAATTTATAGGGCTTACCTTGCGGTATCCTTGGCCGAGCACGCATGCCAGGTACAGTTCCCCATTTCCCTCCTTTGGGTTCATCAACATCAGAGGTTCCATTTCCAAGAAGCTGCCTCAACTCTTGGTCAGCTTGCTGCTCTTTTGTCCTGAACTTGTCCATCTACAATAGTACATACAATAAATAGTAATATGTAGTATCAAAACTGAAAGCTTATAAATCGTTTAAGTTAATAGAATGTTCTAAGTGACAGACTTTTTTTTTCTTTTTCATAAAAACTAGTTCTCAGCTCAGTAATCACAGCAAAGGCTCTTTTGTGCCAGCGTACAAAATATATGATCATTCAATGTTGTCAAAATGTATGCCAATACGTGTACAGCTTTATGAAACTCGGCCATATCACATTGACAGCACCTGAAAAACATATAATACCACATGCCAGTGATGCAAGTCAGCTCAATATAGGGCACAGAGTACATGGTGCTATCAAAAGCAGAATCGGTCCTTTTTATTCAGCTTTATTCACCGACTTTTCAGGGTCTACTTCAGATAAATTAAGATAGTAAAAGCCACATTGACATTGCAGAATGTGCCACTTGAAATCCAGCCACCACAAAATTCATTAGATAATAATCAATTACTTGTGATACCTCAACAGTTTATTTATGAAGCCTTATAGAGAAGAGAGATGCCATAATAAAGTTACAACTACAATACAGTGACTCTCGTTTATTCAAACTCAAAGGGACCTCTGAATTTTGTTTGAATTATCAGAAGTTCTCCAATAGATGACTTTCGGTGAGGTGACACCACACATTATGACTAGGCATTGATTTTATCACATTTAAAAACTGTGAAGTGTTTTTAAACCCTAACTGCATTCAATGAACAGAAAGCATAGGAGTAAGGTCCACAAGTTTATTGGCCATTTACTGCTAATCAGACTTTTAATGAATTTCCAACTACTTCTTTGCTATAGGTATGTGCCTTCGACACAAAGCTCTCTATACCAGTTGAGAAGCATCACGATTTACCATTCCTGTGCTTTGTTTCAAACACTTGTTTACTAGCAAAGCCTTTTACCTCGAAGGCCTGAGGTGTTTATTTTTTATTTTAGACTGTTAAGATTAGTATATAATCATGCAAATTTTTAAATAGTAGTGGAAAAGAAGGAGATATTTCCTGGTATGGGACTGCAAAAAGTATGAATTAACTGAATGATGGAGTTTGAATTAAGAGGCTTTTAAACACATTGAAAGAATAGAAGGCCTACCAAAAAATTTCTTTTACTTGAATTAATCAAAAGTATGAATTATCAGAGTTTGAATTATCGAGAGCCTACTGTATATGATAGTAGGAAATGTATATGAGGGTACAAAATAACATGTCTAGAAACTCCTCTGGTAGGAAATTAAAAAAAAAGAACAGCCACATTAGTATGATAAGCAAAGACAAAATATAAGAGTACCAGAGGATTGAGTAATGACAACAGATGTCCAACAAACACTGCTACCAAACCAAATGATACGGCACATTGAACAAGAAGGTCACTTGAACAAGAAGGTCAACAAACTGCATGGAAACCAAGATAATATACGTAATGCTGACTATATTACAACTTGAGGAATATAAGCTCCACCCATAGAATTGTGGTATGCCTGCTCTTCCCCTGCTAGACAGCAGTGCCAGATGGCTTCTTTGAGACTAAATAGTATTTGGCTTTCGTGTCCCTTTAATATATGATCGCGAATCTACGAGATTGAGACACTAAAGTAAATATCTTATCTAAAACACCTAAAATATATTATCCAAAATAAAAAATATATATATATAATATTTTCCTGAGTGTGGACCAAAACACTGGCAAAGCAGTCAAAACTACATAGGAATGGAACATTGGAAAGACATTATTGGGTACTTTACTGATGCCACTTGAAATATTAGTAGGGAATAACACAAACAGCTACCACTGACATGAATGACACTGGTGCTTCAAAATTTCTTGATATTGTACAATTATTCACACCAATAAGAAAGATAGCTGTTTTCTGCCAGCAGTGTACCACAAGTCAGTAATGACTGTCTACATGTTGGTTACGAGGACAGAAAAAAAAAATGAGACAGAGAAGGGAGAGGGTGAGCAATATCAGTGCTGCGGTAAACAAAAAATCTCATTAATGTTTTTATTTATGTTGGAGCTCCCTTGCAGAGCCAGTGACCTTGACAGGAAACTGGCAGTGACTAAAACATCTGAACAGATGCTGAACATAAGCAGGGTTGAAGACAGAATTGAACTAGGGTCTATGACAGTCAGATACTATTTTGCCAAAGAGACATGCGAACACTTGAAACTGTTTTGTAAGAAACTCCTATACTGTCCTCATATTGAATGAGGAGCCATGTGAACCGATGTAATATTGAATGCCAGAAGGATAGAATCTAAATTTGTAGGTGCAATGTTTGGGAAAAAGTTAAAGGCAAGCGAAAGTCTGAACATCTTTGGAAAAGACATACAAAGATAAGTGTATGCATAGGCGCTCAACAGGTCCATTTATTGCAAAGAATATGGGCCCCTGCTTGTTGCAGCTCATTTGTCGTATATGAATGCAGCCAGGCTTTTGCCTTCTTGGGTAACAAGAGTATAACACCCGTCAATCTTTTGAGAAGACCCTGTAGCCCTTTTTTAAGTGATCATAGAATCACCTCCCTATATGGGCTTCACTGCCTCGCAAATCACCCATCACAAGTTTTTCAAACCCACAAAGTATAAGTGTAGTTATTGCAAAAACAAACACTTTTTTTCTCTTTTCATTACCTCAAGAGTGCTGGGAGGTACAGAGGGAGAGTTGTGAAGAGACCTCTGCTCCACCCAAAGGTTACATAACAATGCACCATGCACCATGGCATTGAACATCTTCCGTACATTTTTCTATGACCGTATTGGCCGTTACTTATAGTTGATCTGTGTGCAGCCCTGTCATGTTCCAGTGCCCCATAGGCAGCTGTAGTACCTACACAACATGGCACATGGCCCGCAAGGTCGTCGCCCACTACCCTCGCTTCGTCCTTCATTTATTTCACCCCGCTTGGAATGTCTTGGGGAAGTGTTTTTGACACAAAATTGTGCATTGCCGACAGCATGCACTACAATATTATTTGGCTCACATGTTAACATGAGCTTTGCCAACAGGCTGGCAATGCTTGCTTTGGTGAAAAACTATTTTTTCTGATGCTGTTTCAAAGAGAAAGACTCAAACTTTGCGAAAATGTAATCTATTGCCACATAGACATCCTGAAAATGTAATGTGATTGCATTATAGAGGGAGGTGTGACTTCAATGTGCAATCATCTCACCTCAGTGATCATCTTTCCACGTGTCTTGTTTCTTTCACGGTGGTTTGCTTTCTTCTCAAACTGCTGCTGGACGCGTTCTCTAGTCGTACGATACTCCAGTGCAAATTCACTGATGACTTTGCATACTTGCTGTGCTTTGGTTTCTCTAATTGAGTGTGGTGGGCACCCCAGATACACCAACAACTTGTGAAACCTGGAGGGGCAAAAAATAAATAAGTTTTACTTTCTGAGTGTTGTCCTAAATGCACTAAGATGGCACAGGTAAAAACATCCTTCCTGAGAAGAGTCAATACATCATAGTGAGAAAAAAAAAAGTCAGCCTGCATGTCTGGAAATCAATAACAAAAAAAAAGACTGCAATTGAGTGGAAGACATCTGTGAGAAACAAACAGTTGAGCGTCAATAGACCATTTTCATAACTATAAAGCTAGCTTTTCTGCAATGCTGTTTTTACACTCAATGATGGCTTGGCACTAATTGCATACTGCATGTTCAAGAGCCGTTTGCTAGCGCTATGGCTTGAGAATGTAGATTTAGCTCTCTTGAAATAAACGCATACATAACAGACATACCCAAGCACATGCAACTAGCACCTCATGTTCACTTGAAGCACGACACATCCTGCCATTGTTGCGCAAATATTCAGCACAGGGAAAGCACTCTTGCGTAGTATTACGAAAAGGTCTATTAACACTTTCAGAATGAGCACAGGTAAGACAAATAGGTTATTTTATGTATTACACTGTTTGGACTTTTGACACAACATTTGCAATCGTCTTCAATTAGATGCTTAATTTCACTATTTTTTTTCTAAAGTGACAGTATAGAAAATCTGTCATGACTAAAGATGTGTCCACTTGACAAATAGTATCCCAAAACTATCAGTCGTATTTTGTGTGTTTGTTTGTCCTCAAGGTCTGAAGAGGGCCTAGAATCGTATTTATAATATCGGCAAAATATCAGCATGTTAAAGGACCAGTCAACAGGCTCCGACTTTTTTTTTACACCGCCCAAACAAGGTCGACAATTCGTAGAATACACTGCAGCGATCACGTTTTCTGAAGATTACAGAGCTGCGCGCAAAGTCTCTATTTCGAGAAACAATTCCCACACTCCTTTCCTATGCCTTACCAATGCTCCTTCCACATGCAGTGACGCCAACTCTGGGATCGGCTACGTGACGCAGCACACAGCTTGTCAATTGTCTAAACTAGGTCTCAATAAATAGTAGTGAAGTCAACAACAGTTCCCATTTCCACCCACGGCTACGACAGAGCTATTCAATCATATGAGTGGCAAAACGCCTCATAGGCTCCATGTATCGAAATATGGACACGTCACTGGCCCAGTTTTCGGGAGCGAGTAGATTGTCACGCCACCTGTTGATGAGCACACCCATTATTAAACACATTATTTTTGTTTTGTGTTGCAGCTCCCAGATGGTGCGACAGTCTGCTCCCAAAAAATCAGGCCAATTTCATGTCCGGGTTTTGAAATGCAGTTTTGCTGCATATCGTTGCCAGCTGCAAATCGAGTGACTGGGCTGCAGAGAAGCATCGGCGCCCAGTAAACAGTAAACAACCAGGCACCGCAGCAAGCGGAAGTGCATTGCAACTGATCGAGTTCACCGATGATGTCAATTGCTGATGCCTTGTTACATTGCCAAAGTGGGTGGAGTCACAACAACGGGCTATGCCTTCCCCTCCCTCTGAAAAAGAAGGGTGGCGAGACTGGGCGAAAATTTGAAACCATCTTAAAGCGATATTCTAACCCCGGTAACTTCCTTAATATAGCCCCGTCGCGGTGATCTAGTGGCTAAGGTATCCCGGCTGCGGCGGCTACATTTCTGATGAAGGCGGAAATGCTGTAGGCCTGTGTGCTCACATTTGGGTTAATGTTAAAGAAGCCCAGGTGGTTAAAAACTTCTGGAGCCCTCCACTATGGCATCTCACATATTCATATGGTGGTTTTGGGACGTTAAACCCCACATATAAATCAATCAACTTCCTTAATATAGCACTTATTTGTAAAATTCTTGCGGCAGCATGTTCACAATGTAAAAGTGCACATATTTTTCTTTATAAGAGTTTTTGAATCTTGGAGTTATTTACTGGCTCTTTAAATACTACAAAATATATAAAATATGAATTAACAAATAAATGAATGAATTAATCTTCATTTCCCATTGAGCAATTGAGCAGTGGAGGAGGGCGCGAAAAAAACTATGGAAAGATAGCTTGGGAACTCTCACCCTTCGACTTGTTGATAAAATAGGAGAGAAAGATAGAGAGAGCAGAGCGAAATGAAGTTCAGGCATAACAGCATATGCAATAAAGTACCATCAGGTTTATCTTTTTTTAGCTTAAAAACTTTGTCTACACAGCTTATAAAATATGAACCTCAGTCGACAGTTTATGGAAGAAAAGAAAAGCACAACTGAATGCGTTCGTGTTTTAGGAAACTTGTCTCATAGTAATGGCCTCGGCACTGTAATGTACGTTAAGGAAAACTAAACAAAAGTCGTGGGGTGCATTGTGCCCAGAAATTTTGTGATAGAGGCATCAGCTTTGTCGAAAATATATTGCCAAAGACAACCAGTCACCTTGATATTTCAAATAACTATCTAATTCTTTTCTACCAGCTTTTCCGAGCTTTTCATCACACATCGTGGCATCAACAGGATGATGCATGCGACATAAACAGGATACAAGCTGCCAATACATACTTTGCATGCAGTCACACCCAACCAGACAATCAGTATTGATACCGCTAGACCTTGCAAAGAAGTGGCAAGGAGATAGCACCAGTAGGGAAAAAAACAATGGCAACAAAGAAACTGCTGTTTAACCTTCAAGCTCCCAGAGCTTTAATTAACACCCTTAACTAAACATGCACTATTAATATGAACTTGATGCATTCTGTAGGTTCTAGATCTCTGCAATATCCCAAGAGGCCTGCCACATGTACGCACACACATGTCAGACTGCGCTTTTACTTCTTTCTAGCGCTTCACATTCCCCCATGCACTATCAGAAATATAAAGCAGCGCACTTTTACATTCAAATTACTGTTATAGTGGTGTGTTGATGCATAGCACAACTGCATAATTTGAAGCAAACAGACCGTGCTGCAGCAATAAGGGCTGTAGAGAGGATTTTTTTTTTCAAGGATGGATTAGAGAGAATAGGATGGGTGCCATTTTAGAAGGTTTGTAGCACCTTATTTTTGTGTGAAGAAAAGTGTATATTTAAGGGCTCGTTTTCTTTGTTAGACAGAATATTAAACGAGAACTAATAGACAATAATGCCAGGGAAAGTATAAGGGAAGTCATAAGAAGTAGCTGTAATGTATATGTAGAAAGAAAAGTGAGCAAAAAGATAACTTGTCACCGGCAGGATCTGAACCTGCGACCTTCCGATGCTCTAGCACTGAACTGTCCGATGCTCTAGCACTGAGCTACAGTGGTGGTTACTCCCGCACTCACTATATAGGGTATATATGTAGATTAAGCGTGGGAGCCTCAGTCAGCACCACCAGTTGCCCTCATGATGAGTGTGGAACACTCTTGACTGTTTGGCGTCACGTTGTATGTGATCTTATTATAAGATGGCAGGTGACCAATTATACCTCGCATATCACCTCAATGCATAAGGTCTGCCAGAACGAGACCCTCGCTATGAATGAAAGAAAGTGTATATTTAAGGGCTCATTGTAATATGAAAATAGGTCATTATAAACCTTCCCTTTATATAGTGTAAATCAAGCACAACTCTTATATATAATAACTAGACAATACTTTTAAATTACTAGTTTTAAATTAGTTTTGAACAATTTTCGTGACTGGTGGTGATTGTGAACATGTGCAAATGTTTTAGTATATCATCTTAAAAGTTAAAGAATGAGGAAAATTCATGAAGAATGAGGGGGGTCAGGACCCCTTAAAACCAACCTCTAGCTGAAGCCCTGATATCCAGCGTGGTGCTTTACATGTTTACCCACATGAGGCATTAATGAAAAATGTAGGTCAAACTCCTAGCATTGTTCCTTCCTAGTGAGTGCACTAGGGAAGGACAACGGTATTTGGTCATTGCATAAAGAGGTATCTTGTTACCAGAAGGGACAAGAGCAGCAGGATTGTTGGCCTCTTACCTGTTATGAACACGCCGATGAATGATGCCTAGAATGACTATCCTTTCAGCACAATCATTGAGAAATTCAGAGAGTCTGGAAAAAAAATTAATTACTTAGCTGATTTGTCCACAATGCTTGAAAAATTGAATTTTATATATTTTTTTAATTGTGCAGAAACACAGGTGTCTTTAATCGAACCAAAATCAAAACAATAGGTACTGGGACGTGCATATTTAACTTCTAAAATCTTAGAAAAAAAGATTTTGTACTTACTGCCGCACTGGTCTTGCTAAAAGTTAGCGCAAAGTTTTGCATTTTATTGTCCCGACTGGTGGCGAGGACTCATGACATGATACTGCTTATGAAAATATTTTTTTATTTGCTTTCTTTTTTAAAAGTCTTAATACATTACAGCCATGTTTGTCATTGATATATAATTTTGTACAGTATATTTGCGAATTTTGTATGCTTTAAGGCTTCTTATGTCAAATTTGTTAAAAAATGAAGCTTTCATTAAGCAGGAAAAGTGCTTACGATTTACCAATGTTGAACATGGCAATATGCTTGGTGTACACACTTACATAGGACACTGATGTCATCTTATGTGAAAATGTTTAAGAAAAGCAATAATAATAATAATAATAATAATAATAATAATAATAATAATAATAATAATAATAATAATAATAATAAAGACCTACTTTATCTTGAAAAAGTAAGCCCCTCACAAGAGATTTCGGTTTGTGGTGGCAGTAGTAAACTCACTTGGCTTTCATGGCTGATCCATCATGCTTGGCAATAACTTTCAGGTGCTCCCATGATGCCTTGCAATCACTTTCCATCTTGCTCAAATTTTTTGCAACCTCATCATAGTCAACCTGATTTTAAGCAACACCAGAAATCATACAATATATAAATTAAGTGATGTAAAATGTTCATTAGTACAGGAGGCTGTTAACTTTTCCACTATTAATAAATTTTTCAACATAAACTTTACAGCCATCCTCAACTCAACATTTAATTTACAGCCTCAAACTCCTACAACCGTAGTACTTGTGGCACAACTGTAGTAAACTTTCCTCTAGGTGCACAAGTTAAAAAAAATGTATACACATAGTTACGTTTGGCCCGGCAGTTCGTCTTAGCAGATGCCATTGTGCGTGAGCCCATCTGCGAGAAGACTTTCTCCCCAATATGGGCGCCCGGTCGGAAGTGAAAAGCACGAAACTGTCCTCCAGGTGGGCCTAGCAGTTTGCTGTGGTCAGGTTACGTGGAACTCGACAGAAGCTTTGCGAACACCCCTTTGTTGAATCGGGTTCGAACAGCGTGAGACAGCACCAGTGTGGCAGCTCTTATGGAGTCTACCTCTCGACTCGGCTATCGCCGCCTAGTACGCGAGGTCGCCACAAAAGGGCTGGCAGTTCAAAAGCGTGGGAAGGAATCATTGTGGCCGTCCTCAGGAAACGAGCACCTGGACAGCTATGTTCAAGAAAGTTCCAGAACGCAGCAGAACACAGCCTTGTCAACGTGTCAGCGTCTTTGTGTGGCGCGCTCGTGATAACCATTGGACATTTTCACCCACTCGTTCTTCTCACGAGTGGCCCAATTTCTGCACCCTTTTCGGTGGGTGGACCACTGAGACTTCGTCACCTGATTTGTGGCAAGAGTGGTCATCGACTTCTTCGGACCTCCATGTAAGGAGACGACGGGCTATCAAAGCCGAAGACTTTTTGTAAATAATTGAGAAATCTCAGCTGAATCTTTGTACATAGCTGGATCTCTACTGAATCTTTGTACAGTCTCATCTTTCAACTATCATGTGAAGAAACCTTCGTTCTATCTCTATTAATGTGCCCACTAATTGGCGAAGATCGGCTATGCGAACGACGACGGGAAGCCAGCTACCCTAGAGAAGCCCGTCGTGCCTTCATCAGCCTCGAGCCCTTGACAACTGGTGGCAGTGGTGGGATGCTGCCATCGACCTCGGGCCCGTTACAACATACATTACGTAGTCAAAATTTCCCATTTTTATTGTTGAAAAATTTGGCTACCTCAATTTGGCACTTATCGAAGTTTCTTTTTTTCTCCACAGAACAAACTTATGCATATGGGAAGTGTGCTGTCCTTGTTGTTTTTTATGTCACTATTTTGTAACATAAGAACATAAGGGCATACTAGTCTAAAATACTGATACTATTTAAAAGAAATTTGTCACAAACGTCAAAAGTATTTCCCATTGAGGTCATCTGCAATGGCTATTGTTTCCATTTTTTTAATAAGTGGTACATTATGTATCATTAATATGAGGTATCTTCGTGGTAAGCAATTAGAAGAATATGCAAAAACTCATCAAATGCAACATGAGGATAAATATAATCATTTACCCTGCCCTGCACAGCCATCACCAAAAGAAAACACTAACTGTGCCTAATCCTTATTTCAATCTCAACTAATTCATATGTACAGCATGGTCCAATGTGAATATAATCTGTACGGATAATTCTTTATGCACATACATATAGCATGACTATAAGATATTACAGCGAAGGCTGTTATACGATCACAACTCGGGTCACGCGTGGTGCCGTAGTTGTCCGCCGCCACCGGTGTCTGTAACCACTTCGCACGAAATAAAAAAAACTAGTACCAAGGACAAAGAGGGGCTCGAACCGGGGTCCGCTACGTGCCAGCCCAGTATTTCACCACTGAGCCACGCCAGTACTTGGGGCTTACTCGCAAACTTGCCTTAGGCAGGCTTCATGTTGGGAAAAGAATCGGGTTATTATGAGTAATAAAGCCTTTTAAAATCACATGGACCAACCAGGCATCACACAATGTGAATAGCATAACGAGTGGGTCGTCCAGTGCTCCAACCCATCTCAAAAGCTTGATCTTGATCACCTATCAACTGCGGTGCATAACCACTTAAGACATAATTCCTCATCGTCGTCAGTCATTGCATGAACAATGGACACAAAATTACTTGCAAGTGTTTAGCAGATACCACATTTCTCAGAAGAATGACGAAGGATAGCATTGCAAATGCCGGTCCACTACCTAGAAATTATTGTCATTACTAATGCTGTAGTGGGTACCCAGCAAGTTTGCTTGCAGCAGCTACCCAATAAGTATTTTGAAAAGGCTCTGAAAGGCTGCTCTTCTAGCTTTTGCTGTGACTGTGCTGCGCCTCCCGTGCAGACCTGGTGTTTTTTTTTTTCATAACTCAACACTGTAGAAGAGAGCAATAATAACAACTATAAACAGTTCATTAAATGTGAGTCCATTAAACTTATGAAGAGTGCTCAATGCCCGTCTTTGATTATAAGGATATGGGCATGGTTCAAGCAATTTTCTAAGTGTAAGTGGTCGTCTGTCAAGGCTGTTCCGTCGATGTGCCCTCACTCCTTCCACTCAAACTTTAAAAGTGGTGAAAATGATGCTATATTTACAAAGCAAATAGTAACAAAATTACTGCTGCTAAGGGAAGTGGTATTTCTGTATGGCAAAAGATAAAGTTTCCATGGCTAGCTCTTATGTTGGAATGGCGCTAGCTGTTACTGCCAGATTGACTGTCTTACCGCAGTGATCACTCATGAAAGTAAAAAAAAGTCTAATGAACATTTCATCATGCAAGCAATATGGTCTGGACAGAAAACTTTGCTTTCTGAAACAGTGCTCCCTCTGGTCACATCTGCAGCCTTAGTTCCTCGTATTCAGCAGTTATGGAGTTGGCCTACTCAGCAGCAAGCTGCGGAAACGCAACCCTTATGTGGCACTGACTGACGCTTCAATGCAGAAATGTGCTGGGCTCTGAGATCTTTTTTTCCATCGTCAGTGCTAGCAATACTTCAATCTTGGGAGTGCATAACTTCAATAATGCTAATGGTGATTCTTCGAGAGAAAAGGGAACAGAGAAAGAGGAAAAAAAGGCCATTGTGTAAGAGAAAAAAGTATGTCTCGTGGCATGAATGTGGGGATGTAGGGCATGTGACCCACATCTAAACACTTGGACATGGCTGCGGACAATGAACATTTGGAGGACACCTATGGGAATACAGTGTTAGCAGACTCTTTTTATGCTCAATGGTCATTTTTTTAATGAATGTTTAGGTGTTTGAATGTTTACTAATGCATGTACAGTGCTTATTCAACTATGCATAAACATTATGATTTAACATTTTGCTTTGGTCAAGAATAAATAAAGTAAGAAATGTGAAACTCAGTACTAAATTTTTAAATAAGAAAAAGAGGCACACTGTCTTGGAAAAGGACTTAACCTCTGACAATGAAAGTTATGTTTGAGACTTTTATACAGTAATTTGTATCTTTGTATCTTGGTATGCCGAAATTTAACGGTAAGCTCTTTAACACATCGTACAATTAATGCAAGAATTGTTTATACATTAGTTCGAAACAACAACTTAAATACCATAAGAAACTAGCACCCAACAACGGATCAGCGCCCGAGACAACATGCGCTCAAGCTTCAGTGATGCTGAATGCGCTGTTTTCAAATAAGGGGACCTGCAAGCAGTGAAGAACGAAGCGATGTGGGTGCTTCGAGTATGTCCCCCTTAGAAAAAATAAAAGCATTCTGTGCGTAACCAGCCAAAACCACCTCAAGAGCAGTCCGACAACAGAGAAAGAGGGGTGACGAACAATAGTCCTCACTGGGCGCCTATAGCGAATGCTGACAATACTTGCTTGACCGCTGCAACATCATAAGGGAGCCTCTGTCTATGTCAAATCATAGAAAATGTTGATGGAACCTGAACACTCGAGCACTCACCTTTACTTTAAAACCAAATTAAAATATCTTATAAGCAACACTCATCACTAATATCAGTCAGATGTGCCCCAGCATGCAGGACTCTCAAACAGCACAAGCATTTTGAGTTTTCAAATTTAGTGTCAGAGTTCCTTTAAAGAAGGTCATAGAGCCTATTCCTTCAATATAACTTCAAAAGAACAACCTTCTTGACTCACTTTAGAACTCCTCGTGACAGCTCCAATCTCAGAATAGAGGTCAGTGGTGTCGGGGTGCTTTTCCATGACCATATGGCACAAATGATGCAACAATGAGTGCTTGTGAACAGTGTCTTTTACTTCAGGAACTTTGGCCAGGTAGTCAATCTGAAAGCCCTTCACCTGAAATAAGCATGATTCAGTTTATTCTGAAATGCTGTGAAATAACGGGATCACAAGCAACTGAATTATACAAATGTATCACCGAGCCGCTCGATAAGTCATTAGACTATTCCATAACATACAGAGTTCCCTCAGAGCAGATATACGACTACAAAGGTAGCCCGATACCTGAAAGGTTGAAGAAACATTCTTTTTGGTCTAATGATTAGATTAGCCAAGACAAACATGAATCCATAAAATAAAACAAAATTGAAAAAGTGGCCTAGTGCTTGAAATATTTTAAAACAACAGAAACATGAATGCCACCACCGATAATAATAATTATGATGATAAGAACAATAATAATTTGTAAGTAAAAAAAATGGGCATCTGATACACATGTGCCAAAGGTCACCACAGCAATGGGAACTACATACCTGCCAAGTTCAAGGATTCTGAATTCGGCAGATTTCCGCAAGAGCAAGGGGGAGGTGGTAGATGCGCAGAATTAATTTTCAAAAAAGGAGAGGGGGGTAGATAGGGTCCCAATCGCAAGCGCCAACATCGTCTTATGATGGCTTGGAGTGGCCAAATACATGAGGTAGGTTTCCCACTAAGGTGAGTCTCTCAAAGGGGAGCGCAAATACTCACAAAATTTCGCATCATCAAAACAACTAGAAAAATTGAGTTCCGTCAAAACAACTCGCGTTTGTCCTCCTGGGACACATGTGAACGAACGAGACCGGCACAGCTAGTTGCCGCAAAAGCGCGGGTCAAAGCTTTGGCTTTGCTCGCTGCTAGATTCTTTGGACAGAAACGCCATAATGCTTCGAGCCTTTTTTTAATGTCCTTACTTTCTTTAATCTACCGCTGCGTTAGCCACGTGCTCTCGGAGCTCGTAAATCCCTATCGCGTCGCCGCAGTTTTGTGCGCAGCGATTGCGGCAAACAGTAGTTCCGTTTTCAATCCGAGTGCATGGATGCGTACATGCCATCAAAACTAAGTCGTTTTATGCTATTTATGATAGCATCTGTCGCAGTAATGTCCACAAGTTTGTGGAAAGCAGCATTGCTATGACTGATCAAGTGTTGGACGCGCGCAGACTTTCAAAGTTCTCTCAAATATATTGTCGCCATACATGATCGTGTCAAGAACGACCGCGGTTTCGTCCATAGCGGTTGTGGCCAGAACTACATGCACTGTAGAAGACCGTGCGTGCGCTGGTCACAGGTGTACTTTTGAAGCTTTGAGCATACTGCTCTTGATCAGCCTTCGTTCGACAGTTTCGGTAGTAAAGTTCACTTCACACGCCGTGATTAGCAAAAGTGTTCAGAAAAGTGTTAGAATTTTGGCCCAATGGACACAGTGAAATGTGGCTGGGGAATTTCGCGAATTCGTATCTGCCGCAGTTTCGCATCACTGAGACTACTGTACATTTAGGTGAACGCCTCCTAAACTAATTTATAATGAAATGCGGTGGGTTGGCAAAAAGCCTGGAGTTGACTGGCCTGTATTTTTGTCAATGCGGCCAGATAATGTACAGAAATTTCTATTTACGGGAGATTTTCATGACAACCGTACAAACGGAAGAAACGGTCAAAATCCAGGAGTCTCCCAGACAATCCGGGAGACTTGGCAGGTATGAAACTATAGAGAGGACAATTTACATTATTACTATCCTTTATTTCTTACAACATGTCAACAGCAATGATTTGAAAAGTTTAAAGGGACACTGAAGGCAAATAGGAATTTATATGAAACCAAAAGATCAATGTTTGGGAATGTCTAAAACAACAACATCATCAACAACAGTGCGCTACTAATCAAGAAATTAAGATAAATATACGACATCACATGCACCATGAGTGGGGCATTTTTGAAATGATCCTAATGACGCGAGAGTGTCCAACTACAATTATTCACTGGTAATATAACCAACCGCAGTCAGAAAAGAACCTTCTGTGCATTACAACATATAATAAAATGCAGCTTGTCTGATTCTGTTTAATTATTAGAAAAAAAAAACCGCCTGGCGTTGCTTTGAGAAATGGCGCGAGTGGTTCAAAAGTTATTTTTGCCTGGTTAGGCAGAATAGGTGGTGCCATCTAGCAGGGCTCAATTAAACCAAGCAAGCTGAAAATTGTTCAATGGCCATTGTTGCTGTTGAGGTTCCCGCTACCTTGAAACGTTGGACATGGCAACAGCGACGTCAGAAAGACCACTTTCAGATAGATAACTTGAAGTGTGCTAACATGAAACGGACCACTAAAATGTGATTTTATTATATAATATAAGCACTTCCTGGGCACAAAAGTAGCACTACGCAGTTTCTGGGCCGCTATTTCAACAATCAACGTGGACTTAATATTTGTGCTTATGGTCCCTTTGATCCTTAAAACTGCAACGGTCTGATTTTCTCATTTAAAGAGATACTGAACCAAAATATAAAAAATATGACCAAAGCATCAAAGTTCTACTCTGAAGATGAAACTGCTCTGATAAACATTGCTCATTTATCATATTTTTAAACAGATAACTGTATTTTTGGAGCACAGTGGCCACGCAGTGGCTGTGAGCCAGCACATGTGAAGCTGCGCATCGACAGTCATGACAGTCAAACATACCAGCACCAAAAGTAGTAGCAGCAGCAGAGACGGCCGGCCAGTGTGTGCCTTCCAATCCACTACTTTCTTCTCACCACCTCTCCTTTAAAAACCCCTTTCTTCTTACACAAACATGCCCACTTGGTTCTAAAGACCCTAGCACTGCTTTATACTGTTAAACCAGAGTGGGACGAGATGCGGGCAATGGCTGGCAATGGCAACGGGTAAGCAATTATGCAGGGAGCACGATTAACGCACAAGTCACCTCTTCTAGTTCATGGAACAGCTGCTAGACTTGGCAGTTAGTGAAAAGCACATTGAATTTATTATTTGACAAGAGTTTCTTCCTGAAGATGAGGTCATGTAAACTGATTTTTCAACATCCAAGCTTTCAATTAAGCTGAAAATCTTGGTGTCAATGTTTCATTCAGTATCCCTCTTTAATGACAATTTCCAACATCACGGAATACACCATTTCAAAATGTGATATATGCCAGAAGCCAAGTTTCATATTACCTCCAGTTTTACAATCAGGACTGTTCAAAATGGCACGAAAATAACAAATATAAGAGAATATTTTTTTAAAAGTTTTTAGCTGTACAAGAAATGGCCATATGATAAACCAGACATATATTCTTTGTTGGAATAGGAAAAGAATGCCCAATGCTTTCTGAGCGAGTTATAAGAAACTTACTGGCAATCACAATGCTGCGAAATATAATACTTGAGCACAGCAGTCTTGGTAATATAATAATAATTGTTGGAATTTTACATCCCAAAACCGCAATATGATTATGAGAGATGCACACTGTAGTAGATGGCTCCAGAAATTTCGACTATCTGGTGTTCATTAACGTGCGCCTATATATAGGTACACGTGCGTCCATTATTTCGCATCCATCAAAATGCACCGCCGCAGCCAAGATTCAATCCCGGGTCCTGCGGATTACCAGTCAGCCACCATAACCACTAGACCACCACGGCAAGCAGTAGTCTTGGCATTATAATTTTGCACTGAATTAGATAAAAAGTGCAAGTAAGATGTACAAGTACATCTTCAAGGCGGCAACAGCCTGTTTCGGCAGTGTGAACAGCACAGTTCTTCCAGCGGTGGTGCTTAGCTACTGCTTTGCTGGTGCAAACCTCTGAATTCCTGTGTCGACATCACTGAGTCTTGTCTGAGCAGCTTGTGTCGACATCACTGAGCAGCTTGTCTGTTGCAGATGAGACCACTGCTGTTAATGCTGCTGCATTCATTCTTCACTACCTGCATTCACTCTCTTTCATGCTCCCCAGTGCCATTGTTCAGTAGGTTATGTGTATGACAAAAAACACACAAACAAGCTCACAAGATCTCGTAGGAAAAAAGTGCACGCTACTGCATTCTAATGTACTATAATATACTGCTTATTACTGCTGTCTTGATGTATAAGTTATACTGTAGTTTATTTATGTTTCGAATTTCGCTGTCAGAAAGGCATTCATGAAACTACAAGAAAATTGTCACTCTCCACACCATGATTTCTCAGCATTGTACTCACCTCCGCACCATTCAGAAAATTTCCTATTGATAACAATGTGGCCAGTATAACCCTGAATGTCTTGTTGCTTTCAATTTCGTCCATTGCTTGCTTTAAGTCCATTAGTGGCTCGGCAACTTCCTGCAAATGTCAATATTACAGTTGCTTATGCAACTTTTACTGGGTAGAACAAGTGAAAAAGTTTAATCCAATTCATAAAGAGCATGATCAGCATAATTGCTATGATGCAATCACTGCATTCTGCAGTTGTAGAGAAGGGAAACTACTCCTATGACATGTTGAACACATGGTAGTTCCTGCCTGACGGCTCTATGCTTCTTCAACCATGCGCAATCAATGAAATCACTTTAGTGCACTCATGCTCTAAAAAATTGAGCAGCATTGTTATTCCTAAGATCCTTAAAAGCTTAAAGAGGAGTGTAGCATAAGTGTGGGCAATTAAGAAAATCAACAACAAGGCAAGAAAAAAAAGTACTGCCCATGCAATTGAAGAAGGAAGATGCAAATCATGTACACCTATTATATTTAACAGCTGAGACTACGAACATCTAAGATCACCTAAACAAACTTTAAGATCATCACAGAGTCATATAAGCACTAATACACAACACATCATTGTGTAGCATATTTACTGTATCCAGTAGACAAAAAGAAAAAGATAGAAAGCAACTCCTATCAAAAGTGCTTAATTCAAGCAGCCAGATTGTCAGCAGAAGTTGCTACTGCTGACTATAAGCAAGCAGGATTTTGAATTAGAAAGTTAGTGAACCTATAGATAGTAAATAAGGCCAACTAACCCGCTCCATGACATCATAATCCAAGCGGAAAGCCCAAAGTCTCAGACGAGCTTCAAGTTCGCTAATAGATGCAAGTGTCAGTAAGAATTGTTCTGCATTGCCAAGAGGAACATCAGGGTTTGCCATTTGTGCTTCCATGATTTTGTTCTTCTCGTCTTCTCCTGGCATCATTGTCGTCAAAATTTTCTGGAAAAATAAAAACAATAAGGAACCTTTTATAACATGTCAATCGTATTAGTACTTGTATTATTCCAGCACAAGTCATGCTCAATCTTACCTTGTACATGCACAAGCTATGTAACTGATATGATAAAAGCACACAAATGGCCATGAGAAGAGTCATTATAGGAAAGAAATAATTTTTACAAGCGCAAACTATATTCTGCAGTTCTACCCTATTCACTTGTCAACAACGTGCACTGGCTACAACCGCAAACGTTACAGCACACACTTTTTAATTGCACTTAGCTGACACAGTGTCCATTGCTCCTTGTATTCCTGCATCATGCTATTCATGATGCAGGAATCTACAGCTAACTACAGCAACATGTCTAGCAAAAAGTTTATTTTTACAGACATTTACACAGATGGCCAACGAAGTGAAATAAGGGCCAGCATTGCCATATTCAAATAGTAAATCAACGCTAGTGGTGTCTGAAGGTCATAAGCTCCAGTGGTAGCAAGTTGTTTTATTTTCCACGTCTATTCTCTTTCTGTCCAATGGAATTATGAATACACTACAAGTTTACTTTATTACTATCCACTTTCATGGAGCAAATTTAGTTCAGTTTCGCTCTGCTTCCTTAGCCTCAGTGCATGTTGGCTGATTTTTGTATCCACAGAACACTATAAAAAGCATTGTTCACAACACAGCACAAATCAGAAATATTTTAAAGCAAGTTCACAACAGCCTATTAAATAAGTATACATTTGAATGCCGAACCTAGAGAGTTCTGTTATTTTGGTACTCACCTCTATGCCTTCTTTGTTCATAATGGTGCTGTCCATCTTTAGGATAGCTGTTTTGATTGTTCTTGGAGGTGGAAGTTTGGTCATGCCAATGTTAATGGCATTTGAGCGCTTTGCATCAAGAACTATAACCTCATTCTTCTTCCCTTCTTGGTTTTTCTGTAACCACCACACCATATTGCAATGAACATTGCAAAAAAAAAATTATTGCAAGTTTAGTACTACATTTTTAAAAGCTACTACATGAATAACTGCCATAAGAAAGATGAAAAGAAAATTGAGTATCCTAAGTTATTGCCTGAGCAAAAATTATAGGTTTCAGTACATAACCTTGCAATAATTAAAGAAAACAATGACCTGTGTTTAAAAGGCCTCTAAACAATTTTGGACATTGAAAACAAACTAGTGTAGCATGGCACTTAGATCATGCTAGTGGCTATTGTGTCTGCAAAATATGAAACAGCTGCAGAGCAAAAAAAAACTGTCAAAACATAAAACAGAAGGCCAAATGCCCTCTTTTTTAAAAATAAGTTCCACCTCGAGCAAGTGTAAACAAAAACAAATCCTGCATGCAACAAGTGAAATTTTGCCAACTGCGGTCCAATACAGAGTGTGTAATATCATTACTGGAAATATCCCGCAAGGCAAAATCAGAATAAGATAATGTGTGCATGTCAATACAATTACTACATCAAGCTATATAGGATTGTAACAAAAATAGCTATAGAATTTAATTGATATTTTTCCTGACCGCACATGAACTTCTAGCATGTAAAGTGTAACGTTACAACTACAATTGATGTCACAGATTCTTTTCACAGTTCTTGGTTCCTCTCATAAATTCACCCAAATGGCATCAGTCCACCATACATCTTTTGAGCTCCCAGTATCCACCCAGGTGATATCATTTGGTATGGTGAGGTAGAAAAAGGAACATATTCTAATAAGCACTGGGATAAAGTGTCATGGCAATTCCATCACGATTTGTAAAATTACTTCTTCACAAAAAGCCTTGTACAGAGCTGTTTGTGCAAGAGCTTTCCATCAACTTAAAAAGAGGGCAATTACAATAAAGCAGTCACAGCACCGCT
Organism: Rhipicephalus annulatus; assembly: GCA_013436015.1. Lineage (NCBI taxonomy): Eukaryota > Metazoa > Arthropoda > Arachnida > Ixodida > Ixodidae > Rhipicephalus > Rhipicephalus annulatus. The sequence goes on along the minus strand of WOVY01009777.1, from coordinate 256,727 downwards.
TGCAGCGCACATCAGACCTTGTCACTCCTCTTTTCACTAGAAAACAGAGCAACTAAAAACTGCTCAGTAAGTTTCTGTGCGTTCATGTGCTCAGTTACAATGTTTCGCTGCTGTGCCAGTATTATATAACGTGCTACGTTCTGTGGCATAAGAACCTGGGTATGCAATGACCATGAAGCTGTCTGCATTAAGTAGACATATGTACATGACCACCACCACACCCCATCCCAATCAAAGCGTGTGATGTACCATTCCCGAAGTAACTAATGTATTCTCCTTGATGGTCCCCTTAAGTATGTAATATTCAATTCAATTCCAATGACTGGCACAAATACTTCTACACATTCTCCAGCTGATGCACCAAGCATATGATTGTTTTGTGTTAGCCTGCCCTCATATGCTATGCATGATGACAAATCATGAATTTAGAATTTCATTCAGACTACGCACCAGCAAGAGGATTATTTTGCGCTCAAGGGTGTGTAGTTATGCTTGCAAAACTGGCTTTGTCCAGAAGAAATAAGAGGAAAAAAAATAGTGGTAGGAGAAGATGTAATCCTGCTCGATTAATCCTGGTGACATGCAAAGCAGCAGAGAAGACAAAGAACAAAGCCTGTCACAGTTCTTACCTCCTGAACAGAGCACAGATTTCCATTGCAGGTCATCAGCCCAAGCAGCAGCAAGTTTGTTGCAAGGAGAGACGCCTTGTGTTAGCAGGCATGCATACCCCGCAAGAATGAAACCACAGCCCAAATCTATGCCTTGAAAGTCCAAATAACTTTAGTAATAAAGAGCGAGAGAGGACAGTAATAAAGCAATGGGCACCTATTACATAATGAGCAAGCTTTGTAAAGCTCTCCTTTTGAGGAAATTGAAAAAACAACAGGAGTCTCTTATTTCAATTCAACAATAAAGTGTTTACACAATGATGATACTGCTTAGCATGGCAGTATTGTTAAATGTGTCCTAATTATTGATTTACCTACTACTACTTGACATGTGAGCTTACTATGTCTGTAAAGCACATTTGAACTTAAGTCATGATCAAGCAAGCCATAAAACATAAGCAAGTAGATTATACTTGATGCTATTATAATTGATGACTATAGGCCGATTTTATATGTGCCTGTATTGGTAAAGGCTGTGTTGGTTATAAGAATTAAAGAAGCTAAGCATGTTGCAGCTACTAATTAAATTGGCTTTTTAATGTTTTTGTAACAGCCCTTCCTAGTCAGTTAGAAGAAAGAAATTAACAACAGGTTAAACGGCTAATGTCAAGCAAGAAAACTAAAACTAATTCCTCCATACAAGCCTTAAAACACCTTTATATTTTGCAGACAAGTAGTGAAAGACGTGGTGATCTTAAATTAATTTATCATATTGCACTTATTTATCCACGATTATTACTTGCAGCAAAGATTACAGGAGCAGGAATGGCACTAATGCTATCAGAGACAATCTCCTACAAAACACCTCTTGTATTACTGCATTTTTTTGCATAGAAACTTTGCACAAGCACTCAGGTATTCGTCTTAAAATTTTAAATGACAGTACTGAAACTATTTCTGTGATATTCACACTATTTCTGTGCAGGTGCAAACGGAAAACCTTCATTAGTGGTTTCACTAAAGCACTTTTTCTTTCCCTTTTCCAGGATACCACATAAGCTTTCAGTTACATAATACAGGAAATAGGTATCCTGCTTGTACACATGCATCTGCATAAGCTCAAAACAGTTCCACATGATCAGGTCACCAGCAAAGCTTTGGCAAGGCATTAATATGCACTAAGATACAATGTTATGTAGACTAGCTGGCTTACCCTGTTCAGAACTTCTTTGGCCCTGCTCTCAAAGAGGTGTTCCAGCTTCTGTGTGTCGACATGCACCCTGTTGAGTTCATCCCAGATGGTCTTCTTCTTAGGTATTTTCGACAACATTGACTGGTCTACCTTCACTTCCTTCCAAAAAAGCTTCACGGTCTTTTTGCTTTTTGGTGGAAGGGCATTCAGAGCTTGCTGCTGCGCTAGCTGCTGCTGCTGCCGCTGTTGAAGCCATGATGGAGCAGCTGGAGATGGTGGAGCAGCTTTCGGAGGCCCACCAAAGGAAGGACCTCCCATGGGTGGAGGTGGGGGTGGTGGCCCTCCCATAGGTGGAGGTGGCCCTCCCATTGGAGGTGGTGGTGGAGGAAGCCCTCCAGTGGGTGGTGGCGGTGGTGGTGGCTGGCCAGATCCACAGTTGATTGGTTGGAGCACATCTGTGTCATCATCATCTCTAAGGTCTGTGAAATCAAGGTCATTGATGAGCAGTGGCCGCCTGATGGATCGCACTAACTGTTCCCACTGAACATCATTGTCGGCCTTCCACAGCAAGTCAGGAATTGAGGATGAGCTTGTCTGTGGAAGTAGTGATCGGAAGTCAGATCGTGAACGTGATGCGGCAAGCCCTTCTTTTGCTCGACTGACGGCACCAGCTGTGGAGATGTCTGTGGCTGGGCTGTCTGTTGTCCTTCCGCTAATACGATCTTGAAGTTCTCGAAGACCATCCTTTTTAAGCTGCTGTGGTGGTCGAACTAACTCCTCCTCACGCGAATTTTCCTCCTCTTGGTTTTTTCCATACATCATGGACAGCATCCACGATTTTTTGTTTGGATCCCTTTGAGTTGGACTCATGTAGGGCTGTGGGGATTTGTTTGGGCAGACACTGAAGGTCTTTGGTGGCTCCACATGCAGATTTGTAGGCCTCTGAAGTGGAGAGAAGTTAGGAGTTACAGGTGACTGCTGTTGTTGCTGCTGCTGTTGTTGAGAAAGCTGTTGATTTTTTCTATTTTCATCTTCAATGCGGCTTTCAAAACGGGAGCGGGTGCGCTCAATGAAAGATGGCCCTGTAAAACATAAGCTCATTTTACTATTCAACACACTAATTTTTCCTATACATATACATATTTTAAAAGGGGCATATAGTGTCCGACTGTGACAAAGAATACAATCAAAATTCAAACGTCGATATTCTGATGTAATGACTTCAATAATAGCTTGCTTGGCTCGCAAAAGCAACACCATATCCCATGGTCCTTTGTCTCCTACATGTGCACCAAGCAGAGAGTAAATCAGCTATGTTTATTTCTACATGATACGAAAAGGCTAACTAATCATCCTACAGTAGAGATATATAAACATATTCATGTGGGCACTAGTAGTTCATTTAGTAATTTCCAATACATATGGTCTGATTAATGATGATTTAGAAAGTGAATCAGGTGTACTATACTTGATAGTGCCTACACCAAAGCTTTTGCAATTAGAATAGCATAAACAAATAAATTTCCCTTAAATCCCTTGGCATCAGAAACAAGCACCTACTTTTCAATCACTCCTATTGTAAAATATTTCGCATATTTTGACACTGGAGAGCATGTTCAGCCCTGTATTACAAAGTAGTCTTTTCTGGTGTTCAGCACTGCTGCTTGGCAGTTGTCAAACTCATGAAGGTACTCTTCAGGACAGGAAATTGGATTTGCAAAGCATGTTATAGGCAATATACTCTGTAATAACACAATAGATTGCATATAACATGATAAGTTACATTATAATAGGCTGCATGTTTTCACCCACTCTTCTGTAAACAAACAGCAAACTTCTGCTGATTTCAAGCTCTATTTTCTCAGCATTTCTTTGTAATAGATATGTACCTTAGTGAACTTTTTGCACAAGTGTCTGTGATTGCCTAAAGGAGAAGAGGCACCCCTTATTTCTTTTTGCAAATATCTCTCCTCTATGCAGGAAATGCAGAGGTAGCAAAAAAACAGTACAATGAAAATCTAAATGTAAGCATAAATGAACATAAATGAGAACATCATTATTAGAGGCACTCACAGGTGCTTGCCCTCATTCACAAGGAATACATAATTTCAAACAGATAAAGTAAAGTCAATCCAGACATTTTTCAAGATGGTCAAATATTCTAACACAGAGCAATGCCAGAGGTGTAAACAGCCTTGTAAATAGTCTCAAAACCGGCATCAAGTGGGGCACGAAAATCAAAACATTACCAGCTACATAATATTGTGTGGAAGATGAATGAAGTCACACCAGGCATTATGCCATGTAAATAGCCTCCCAAGAGGGTGGTTTAAAGCTGCCCACCCATTAGAAAGGGCTCAGCCATAACTTTTCATCAACACCATTATGATCAGCCACAAGGGGAAATGCTGTGTAGCTATGTAGATGTGCATATTTCCTCACAAATGCATAATAGGCACTTCTCCTCTTTGCAAAATGATAAATTATGCTATTGCAGGCAGTACTTCACAGCTGCATTTGCAGTAAGTGCCATTACAGAGTTTAAAGCTACAAATGTCATGTATACAGACATTCCATCCCTGACAACAATGATTGATATTTCCACCTAGAAGTAAAGCATGGCAAGAAAACAAAAAGGCAATGGGAATGGGTCCTGATAATAATATTATATTCCGCTGTTGAAGGCAATGAACATCCACCAAGTTTTTTTAGCTACAACAAACTGCTACAGCATACTCACCGTGACAAGTGTATCAGTACATAATTTGGGTGTAAGAGCACATTTTAAATAGCAAGTGAACATGGATTTGTCAAAATAATGGCATATAATATACTAGTGTCACATACAGTTTACTGGACACTATAAAAATCTTGAAAATCAGTCAAGCAAGATAGTGTGGACCCCTACCATATTGGTTGCAATATTACACTTGACAGATGCTCAAAAAACTGATAGTATAGCAAAGAGAAACACATGATCTCATAGTTTGGCATGCATAATAGCGTAGGTGTGCATGTGCAAAAATATACACTAAGAAATGCTATACTTAATTCACACACCTTTTTGAGGCTGCTTTTCAGTGAAGTTTGCCGGTGGAGATGGGACTGGTGGTGACACAGTTGTCTGATGGTCACGTCCATTTTCCTCTTGTTCTCGGATGAGGCAACGATTACGTGCATCCCGCTCCCGTCGCCGTCTCAATGCAGGAGTAATGCCATTTACAACATCATCTGAAAAGCACACAAAGACACACACACACACACACAAATATTATTAATAACAATAAATAGAAGCAAAATTAAAAACCTTTCCCATATATTATGACAACATAACACTTAGTTCAACCCACAAAAATGACACAAAATTTAAAAAACAGTCAGGCTGTTTTAAATTTCTTAAAAATAGGCACCCCCCTTTGTTTGGAATATTCTAAGCAGTTATCATTATCGACTACTTCGCGCTCAGCTTTTTAAAGACATTGTCAGACAGACCATGGGTACGTTCAAAGTAACCTCTTTTGATATGTGTATACACACATATGGGTTCTTTCAAGCTTGCTGGAATTTATTAGAACAGCTAGTACTGATATGTAATAGCTATATTTATGTGCTACACAAAAATTTTAGGAAAGGGTGTTTTCCTGGAAGCATGTCGATCGATAGTAAAAATGAAACCAACAAGTAGAGTGCAAGCTTTTCAACTCCGTCTTATGCATAAAATGAAGCGGAATGAGACTAGGCACAGCAACTAGAACAGCTTTTAAAGCCCCACATTGCACAAGAAAAGTTATCACTTCCAAACAAAAAAAAACACAATACAAGCAAACCTAGAGCTTCGGGCACCCCCTTTACTCCCAAAATAAAGGTATTTAAATATGTGTTTTATAATGTAAATATGAAGAGTATATCACACACTCTTTTGTCCCCATTTTATTACATTAAAATTTAACGTCCACATGATGCTCTTCAAAACAAATAGATTTTTCGTAAAATACAACCCAGCCCACCTAACACATAAAGACAAACATCTGCAGACCATTATCCTATATTGAGATAATGTTTGAGTTACAAAAAAGTTGAATATCTTTGCAGCTTGAAAATATAGCCTGACATTGAAAGTTTTGGTCAATGCAATTATGCATTGAATCTGCAATATCACATCCTAATACTAAGCTCTGCCATTAAGTTCTAGATTTAAGGCAGAGCGAATCTTTCAGTGCTACTAGATTAGGCACAAATTCACGTATAAGAGCATAGCTTTATAGTCTGAAGGCCAAGAGGTGATTATACTTTGTTTTTATGACAATGGTGCACCCAAAAGGCTTCCTATTCCTAAAATGACTATACTACATGCCAAACTGTCTAAAAATTTTATTCTCAATCGCTATGCCACTTCTCCAAGTTCTGCATTTCACATCATGCAGTGAAGGCTTCTGGATGAAATTAACTAGAACTCGGTACATGTTTATTTAAAAGAAGTGGCAATAACGACCGTTGTTCATATTTCTTAATCTGGTGACTAAGTTTCCCACTCAACTCACCTATTTCCGGGGTATCAACGTCATTGTGAGCGATCCCATTCTTCCCATGGTCAGGCGTTTTTACTGGTTCTTCGTTTTGGTTCACATCCCTACAACACCAAAAAATTTTTCGTGTCTACATCATAAAAAACACATGGAAATCCTTCAGAGGAGTGTAATACTGACTGAAGCAAAAAAACAAATAAATCAAGCAAGTAGCATCAAACACAAAATACCCTCGACAAAAAAATTAACAAAGTATCTTCTTAATAAAGTTATATCAGTAAGTAAAACTGGTAATTAAATGAGTCAGTTTCACTAACATTACCTGCAAGCACGTTTGTTAATGTAAAAAAATTATATTTCCAATAAAGTGGAAAATTTGGCTAGCACACAGTGTCCATGCAGCATTAACATCCGATGGTAACAAGCCCATCTGATCAATTGATGCCATTACGTTTCAGTTTCCCTTAAAATGAACCTGGCCAACACCCAAAAATCCAACTTTGCCTAACTCGTACATTTAGCAGAGCCCTGTTCAAAACCAACATGGCCCTCTTTCAAATTGACTTGACCCACATCAAAAATCAACTTTCCCCATTTTGGAAATTGAGTGGAGTAACTCTGAAAACCGACATGGCCTACTCCCACAATTTAATTGTCCAACCCTGAAAACTGACTTTGCTCAACTAGAGCACATGATCAACTAATCACATTTAACAGAGTCACGTGACCGAGAACCCTAAGTTTTAAGGTCTGATGACCCAGTTATGGTGTCATGTGACAATGTCATGTGACACGGACATCAGAAGAGCATGAGCTTCAATATACAGTCGAACCCCTTTATAAGAGATTTTGATGTAAAAGACAACTGAGCATAAGAGACACCAGTGTGCCTACAGTGAAATAGGGGTTCATATGAAAATGCATACATGGTACCCTGCTGATAAGAGACACCTCATATAAAAGACAAGAATTGCTCCTTGGTGTCGGTCTTTTATAAAGGGATTAAACTGTAGTCAATGTGCATAGACATGCCGCAACTTCACCACCCTCTCTACTATGCTCTATGTCTTTTTGTGTACTTTGCACTACATTCACATACAATACATGTAAGGAGACTGAAGGGCCATAGTAACTTTTAAATTTATTGGTCCATTTCAGCCAGATGGGCTTACTTAAACAGTGTTATGTCACATTATAAACTAGAGTGAATTGTAATTCTACTACGAAAGATAGAAATTAAGTGTACAAGATGTTTATCAAAACATGAGAACACTAGTCAAGTAATCTATTCCTGTTGTTTCCCATCAGTTGCCCAGCAATAGGCATACTGAGCATTTCAAATAAACAGCCCTTTTAACTTTAATTTAACATACAATGATGTAGAACAATAAAGCAGTTTCGTCTGTCGATTCCATTTACGTATTTCACCCCTTCACTTCTCATGAAGGCCACTACAGTGCTTCTGCCAAACGAAGTGCTAGTGTGCCTAAAAGGGGGAATATAACTGCATCTATTCAATATCAGATCAGCAACATACAGTACCCTTCCACTCACCAGTTCATAAGTTTCTGAATCAGGAGGAATAAACATATCCTGCACGCAGTCCATGACTTCACATTCAAATGTAATATTTACCAGTACATACCTTCTCCTCCATTGTGGAAATGTACTGGTTGCTTCAGGTGTCTTGGCAAGTGGTGAAGGCCGCTGTTTGAAAGGACTCGTACTATTCGGAGCAAGGTTTCCCAGTGAGTGACGCCGGCTTTTTCGCCTCTCATTTTCATCATTACTACTTGACTTGCGACTACGAGGAACTTGCCTGAGTTGAGAAGAAAATAAAAGTGACAGATGAAGAATATCAAATCATGAATACATCCTTACAAGGGCAGAAACTGCTAATCCATAGAAAACTGCCTTGTGACATCCTTTTCAGTGATTTCACAATGTAGACTAACATGTCATAAAAAGTGCAAACAGATGATATGTGTAGATCTGTATCTATTGAGGTCCACATATTTTGCTGTTCATAGTTGAAATATAACTTTTCGGCAAACTGTAAGAAATTGCAAGCCTGCCCCTGACACAGCCTAACATACTGCAAGGAAATATACTGTAGGACCTTTCCGAGCCTTCACACTATGAGTATTCTTAATAAAACAAATTATTGCTTTCTGACCCAGGAAACAGCATGAAAGTATTCTGAATGTTCTCATGACACTCCACACAAACAATTCACTCCAGTCCAACATTTTACTATTGGCAGATAAAGCAAAAGAACAATTCACTCCACTCCAACATTTTACTATTGGCAGATAAAGCAAAAGAAGAAGAAATTAAGTCTATAAAAAACTATACCACAATACTCGTTACAGCTGCATACTCCAAGTTGTACCATTCAGCTAAAAATCGCCCAAAAGCACAGAAACTTAATATAACTGTGCCCCTACAAATTCCTTGAATTTTTCTTCACTTAGTCGACTCACAAGAAACTCAACAAAAAAGGATTTTAAAAAAACACATTGCAAGTTCAGTGAAACATCATTAAAGTGTGAGTGGTGAGAACACTAAAAATAATAATTGATAACAGGATGCAGCATGGTGTAGAAGATTAAACTGAAAGTTGAAAAAGTTAAACCAGGATTGTTATTGCACTGTAAGCCAAGCTGTGACTAATGTGCTTGAGTATTAGTGAATGTAACTGTAGCAGATATGACAAATTCAAAACACATGAATCTGTCCAGGCAGTTATAAGATATAATAGTCTAAACACCATGAATTTCACACTGAAAAGAGGTGGCAAGTTGAAAGTGTATCTATGACTGTATTGACATGGAAGTAGCTCCTGTTCCAAGGCATTTGTGTTTTGCTAGAAGCACAAGCAATGCTATAGCAGTCCGCAGACTCACTGTTAAAGGAAATTCCGGTTAGAATAAAAATAATGTCGCTCAAGCTATTCAGGATTAACAACCAACAATGCACCCAATTTCTCAAGCCACTTGCTTACACTATGTGGTCATAATATAACAATGCAATAAACAAATAAAATAACAAATTAAAAAAATAAAGTGTATGAATGAATTCATAAGTATTTCACTGGAGAAGTTCCTCAGATGTAGAACCACATGAAAAGTAATGATGAAACTGCCACGATGTACCATCATGTTAGCATAGATTCATTAGCTACATTTGTATGATTAAGACACAATTAAAAAAGTACTCACACACAGAATATCAAGTGCACCTAACTAAACCGGATGATCAAAATTAACAGAGACTGCTACTATGGCTTTCATAATAGCCACTGCATTGTCTTGTAATAATATACCCCCCTCCATTATTCAACATCAATCTATCACGCTTCAGAAATGCCATTGCACTGAGGGCTTCTTCCTATTAGGTAATTCTGAGAACCCTGATATAGTAACGAACTTCAGTTTAAGTCTAGATTCATTTGAGACAAAAGGTACAAGCAGCATGCAGTTTGTGCAGAGTCACAACAACAAGACATGTATGTGATTGTGCAGAGCAAAACATGTAGTATGTGATTGTTTTCTTGTGCAGAAACTACCCTAGGTACATACCTCAGCCGAACATCAAGAGGCAGAGCTTTTCCATCCCCATCTCCATCTTCGTGCTTAAGAACAGCCTGTAAAGCAGCATTAGGCCCAAATTTATGTGGCATCCCGCATTACAAATGAAGAAATTGACAGCCATGTGCTTCTTCAGCACTTGAAAAAAATTACAGATAAGGACTGAAATACACTATCTACTCCGCCTAGCTTTCTCAAAACTACTATTCTCTTTGCAAGTAACATATACAGTGCTTTATTCATAGCAACTTCGTAAAAACAGGAGTCAACTTCAAGCATAGGAAAAAGAAAACATAAAAATGCAACTCCAACCTGCCTATAACAGTTGAAATACATTATTTCCTTGAACTGAAAGTTAGGTGAACATTACAACAAAAAGTTAAGAAGCTTAATTAAAGAGGCCTTACTTGTGCCTAGCAAATATGTAAAAACAAAGTCATGGTATTGTTACGGAAGGCCGCCGGGGATTATGCTACATGCATGTTGACATCGTGTAGGACGATGCGCGTGTGTGCCTGATGAAGAGGACGAAGAGTGGTCTCTGCTCAGTGTCTGGTCTACTGGTCACACCGCTGCTGCTGCTGGTTTGAAATATATTTCATCCCAGCAGCAGCAGCTGCGTGACCGGTAGACCAGGCCCCTAGCGGAGACCACTCTTCGTCCTCTTCATCAGGCACACACGCGCACACACCCACAAAATGTCAACATGCATGTAGCAGTATTAATCAAAAACTGCGAGTGCAATGTCCATCCCCAAGCATTGCTGCTTGGTCTTTCTTCATATGTAAGGACATGTAAAAATTAGGGGACCCTAAAGCTTTGCCTTTAGGAGTTGACCGCGATAGCGACATCCTGTTCCTAGAGCGTGCTTCAAACAATTAGTGCATGAAACCTTTTCGAATTTGCTATGCACCGATTACGTGGTCTTAAGGGAATAGGCGCAGAAGCATGTATGCCTTTTGTAGTGGGGTACCGGCTTTCAACCACGGAGCCATTATGATAATCACATATTCTAAAGCCCTTTGGCAACGGACGCTTGTACCATGCATTATTAATGCAATATTTCATGTTGCATTGTGAAGCGTGTACACAAGAGGCATGTGTTTGTGAAGCATGAAAGCTACTTTCACTGCACTTACAAGCAGAGGAAGTTCTTTTTACTGTCTTCAAAAGCAGAAACGTCCGCATGTCACGCAAACAACCCTGGTTCGATCACCACTTGGACCCAAACAACCCTGTTTTCATCATTCATTTATTTTATTTGCATCATTCTCGATTTTCGGTCATAAGATGATGATTTTTCACTCGCAACCAATGATTCCGACGCCGAAATTTATGTGAAATGAGCTCTTTAACACTATCGCGTTAATATCCTGTCCTGTTTTCTTATAGCATATAATAGCCTGTCTTCTCTTGTTCTCAGTTGCACCATCAATATTTTGTGAAGTATTTTGCTTCTATTTTTCTTTTATGCTGGACATACAATGCAAATCATGTGCAGCAAAGGCATGTGCCAGTGTGGTGTATGTTCTCGAATCTTTTTGTGCTGTTTCATTAATTTGCCATTGTCCTCTAGGAAGGCACATGAACAGGAGCACATCATTTGAAGGGTGGCACTTGTTTTGTGTCATCATAGATTGTTTAGCCTCAAACCTCAAACCTGTATCAAATGTGAACCAGTATTTATTAATATGCCTTTGTGGCTAAAAACCAAGTTACAAAACAGCCTAGCAGCCCTACTTGAGAATATAAGATTTAAGAGCTTACCTGTAAGAACTATTAAGATGCAATATTATGCATTTTCAATGCAGCTGAGCACATAATGAAGGCACATCAAGGTACATATTCATCAAGGTACATATCAAGGCAGTTTACATTAAATACTAAATACTACTAAAATATGTGAAGAAAAGTGTATGTACCTCGTATATTCGGAATTGCTGCAGCAGGTCCAAGTCAGTGCCTTGCTTGGACATGTAATATTGTATAAGCCGTTCCATTCCCTGCTCTTCTAACGAATCAACAATATCGTAATAGGTGTCCTGGTCAGGAATACCATTGAGAGTCTGAAACGCACAATCAAAACAAGCATCAGCTTGACAAGCCCCGTCAACAAAAACAAACAGCTTATAGAAGGGTATTTTTTTTTATAAGAGAAGAGCCACAAGCCACTCACGAATTGACAAGAGTTCTAAAGCAGTGATATCTCGTTAAATAGACCACTATGCCTAAATTTTACATTATGCTGACAAAAATGTAAGGCCTTTAAAATGTGCCTGTAACTGATGTCATGAAGAAATTATAGAACTATGTCTGCCAATTATGTAAGAATTTCAATAGTATATTTATTCAACTAAACAATTATATTCAACACTCAAATTTCATATTTTCTTCATATTTCCTTGCAGAAATACCGGATGCAACGACCTGCTCCCAACTTAGAACTAGTATACAAAAAAAAAACTCATAAAACTATGGAAAAGCCTAGTCAGAATCACATTGTGCTTCAGCATGTATTATAATAGTTCTGGAAAAACATCAAGGCATGCCCATTTTCCCTCTATTCAGTTTACAAAATTTGAACAGTATTTATTGGGCCGTGTCAGTATTGGCATACTTCATGACAATGGTGCCAAGAACTGACTTTCACTATCAGGAAATAAGAACTTTATAATTTCTTTTAAAAAATAAAAAATAAAGAGCAAGAATAGGTAAAGCAAGAGCAAAAACAAAGTACCACACTGTTTCTTCCCATTTTGCTTAATTATAAATTATGTATATAGAATGCAAACTGGTAATAATGTCATAAAATAGAACCAGTACAAGCTTGTACCTTGTTGATGAGTGTCATGGAGTATACCAGCAGTTCCATGTCTGCCGAGTCTCTTTCATTCAGCAACATCATTATGTTGGACCATGGTCTGGCACCTAAAGAGAAAACCATCCAGCTATTTAGAGGAAACATTCTGTTCTCTCCATGATGATAACTTCAGGGCTAGTTGGTCTGAATTTACAGGACCAATAGCCATAAAATCAAAGAGTTACACAGGGCCAGTTTGTGCTTAAAGCATCTGTATATTCTAAGAAGGACATAGCAAATATGTACTAGTCATTTTGAGGCAAAATTTAATCAAGCATGTGTGTGTTTAGTTTTTTCTGGCAAATTGATATATTATTAATGAACCTTCATTCAGTTGGGTAATAGAAGTTGTTACCTTAACCCAGTAGCCAGTGTAAAGGAAAAACGAAGTGGCAATGGTTGTTCAAATAATGGCATGTGGTATAGGTGTGTAGTGCAAGGCACATAAGAGTTCAAAGGAGGCAGCATGGCCTAAATTGATTTTCATGCCTGCTATCATTTACAGTTTTACTACCACTTCCAGCGAAAACATTCACCAGGCTAGAAAAGACAGCAAGAAAGCCAGGGAGTTCTTTCTTGCACAGTAGCTTGTTCAAGCTATTACAGTAGGCGAATCTCTGTTGGGCATAACCTCTGCACAAGTGACAAAGTGGCAACTAGACTAAACAACACTTTTTTTTTACATACAGAAATACAATATTCCTTATCTGATAATAAGATTTTATATATAAATTCTTTGCCACTTCAATCTCTAATCCACTGTTTTGATCATCTTAACTTACATCATACCTCCAATGTACATACCCCTTTCTTTATAAGCTCTGCATCTCATTTTTACTTATATCTTCAAATAAAAACTCACCTTCCATAATTAATATACCATACCTTTACTAATATACTCTACAGTTATACCCAAGAATGTTTAAATTTTCACCAGTAATCAGGCCAATTAAAGAAAATCAAGATGTATATTCCTAGTAAATGTATGACACATGTGAGTTTACCTCTTTCATGGTCCACCACATTGACAGCATTCATGAGAAGGGCACTGTTGTTCTCAGTGTACTCCACAAAGACAAGAAGAAGCTTCAAAGCTGTCTTCACCACCAGACGGTACTAGCAGTACAATGCAGAAAAGGTGATATCAACAAACAGACAATGCAAGATCGATATCTCAAATATAATTAAAAAAATAAAACATGCACAGGTGCCTCTGATAAGAACCAATGGCAAAAAATTATAAGGTGAAACAAAATGTCTGCTTGCCTCCTCTCCTCCCCTCCCTGCTGTACATACAAAAGACGAACCCTTCCAGTAACAACTTGAAATACCAATGCAATAAAAGATGCAATCATTATTTTCGGGTTCTCACTGACAGTTAACTGTCAAATGTTTGATGCTTCAGCCTAACGAGGATGAAGCATCAAATGAATCATGAAAAAACAGCAACAAATGGATGAACAAAAGAGAGGGTGGGGTGCAAACTGCCTGAAATCAACATATGTAGTGGACAAAAACTTGCTCCAGACAGACTATGAGGCACAGTCCTATGTGTATGTGTCAACACATGGCATTACTTTTATCATGTACTTTTAAAGGAAAAAATTAATATGAGGCCTAATGTTTCCCACAGATCGTTTTTGGAATAGATGTAGTAATGCAAAGCCCTTGTGTTCTGCGAGATTCTAGAATTTTTATCACTTCATCAAATTAACAACCTGGAATACTTAAGGGCAGTTTAAGAGTGCAAACTAGGTAAACTCTAATATTAAAAGCCCGAAAAAGTGAAACTCAAGTGATTACAGATATGTACAATCACCTAAGATAATTGTGCTCCAAAATAGCTAGGCCTTACAGCAACACACAACAACACATAGTAACTGTTTCACGTACTACATAGCATTGCAGTGCCTGATGACATGTAGTGCAGTGATTTATAGATGAATAAAATGGCATTGCATGTGCACATGACTACTTGCAAAGGTAACAGATGCAAGCCCCCCCCCCCCCCCCCCCCCGAGTGCACAAGCTCAAGGATGTTCACACACTGCAGTGACTGGGTGACGAGCATAAACTAAGTGCATAGAAAAGGTTGCATTGGTGGCTCGCATGTGTCCTCAACATTATTTTGAGCACAGCCCCTCCAAGGTGCAAAGTTAGCTATGGCTAGGGTAAGTTAGATAAAGAGTACCAGCAGACAGCACGAAAACGTTCTGTAAAATATATAGAGGCCACAGGCTACAGATTTGAGCCTCTTCTCTCCCAATGTGCACACTTAAGGTTCTATTTGGTTGTTATTTGAACAATGGTACTAACTGTATTCAGGATTGCACACATAATGAAACATGATCATTCAAGACCCACAGCATATGGAGGTACCATACTCTCAAGGTAAATGTAGATTTGAGTGCACACGGTACTTTACGAGTGCGCCCACAACCCTGCACATAGAAATCTCTTTTTTCCACTAATCATTTACGTTAATCAGCTAGCTTTATTTTCATGTCCTGCTTACTTTTTTAGCACATATATTAAATGCAACTATCAAATGCTCCTGAAGTTTAGCATTCTATAGCCTGCCTTGGTTACAACTGTCCTTCCACTATCCACTCACATAAGTACAAGTCTGCTGAAGTTTAGAGGTGAAGAAAAAGGAAAGGAGGCCTGAAGTGATGTAACAATATATCTGTGCCATAAAGTCATAGAGAAGTGGATATCAGTATGTGACCAAACAAGACATAATGATCAAGGGAGAGCCACTAATTAGCATGCCACAACAACCATACTTTGCATGCACAATTCCAGAGACAAATGCTTATATTTATCAAAGAGATGCATGTGCAAGCAGAAAAAAGACAGTCCCTAAACCATGCATGCCAGGATGAGGACAATGCACTCGCACAAAGTCAAAAGTGGTACCAACAAAAGCAACCAGCACAGAGAAAGCTCTGTTTGAATTGGCACAGTAGTGCAAGAAGCTGCTCATGATCCATAAAGACAAGCCACAGGACCAGCCAGGAGCAAGTAGACATGCACAGCAGCTCCACGCATAAGGTGTGTGACACATGTACACATGACGCAATATAATAAGAGCAATAAAGGGACTCACCCATCTATAGTACTGAAAAGTGTTACCAAAGGTACAGGGGAAAAATGCGGAAGGGATGGGCACAGGGGAGAAAACAGGAGAGGCTCGTTAGTTATGCATGTTCATAGCTCAAGCATAATACTTCTGCATGCTTCGCACTTCAGCTATAAGATGCCAGCACTTGACAAGACCATGCGCAAAAGCCACAAAACAAAGACCATAAATTTCCGCAATGGCACTCACCAAAAGTGGAGCACTTTGCAATTATCTCACTTTACTTTGTGAAATAGTGAGGTCATTCACATTATTTCTGAATAGAAATTTATTATTATTATTATTATTATTATTATTATTATTATTATTATTATTATTATTATTATTATTATTATTATTATTCAGATTTAGGGTATCAAGTAAAGCTTTCTCTGTTCCTAAGTTATGACCTCCCTCAATTCCAACACATTAAATACCACATATAGCATGAAACATATTCGTTAAATGGTGAACATCACAAGTCCGGTATTAAGCTCAAGTATCACCCAACTGATCGTGCCATACCTGGGTTCCCACCAAATTCTGATGATAACAATCCAGGCTTGGAATAGGTGTTATGTAAAGATATACAGAGATAGAGAAGTCACAAAACACTACGTTTCAATTTCGTTGTTGCATTTTCCTCGCTCATGCCTATGAAATCTTACCTCCGCGCGTATACGGTATTCAAGGTAGTTTTAGTCTAAATTGATAATTTTCAGTCTGCATGCTGCTCGGATCCAGGGGTTGATGTGACCCACGGGGTCACATGGACGCGAAAACCGGCCGATGACCTCACCAGGGAATCATGTGGAAGTGTCGCGTCGGGC
>WOVY01009777.1:0-235000 GCA_013436015.1 Rhipicephalus annulatus | reverse complement strand
ATGCATATCGTCATGAATGCAAACCAGCGTTCGAGCGGCGTTTTGAATCTCAACCCACTGAGTGGTTAAGATATGATCATTCCATCCCACGTGCACGAGGGGTTTTCTCGGGGTGGAGCTATATGGTCTGATGGCAACGGAACATCGGAAGACCCTTATACGTTCGAGTTTTACAAATGGTATAGTTGGCACTGCTGGCTATGGACGAGTATAGCAGCGATATGGCTGAGGGAACTTATCAAGCCAATGTATGCAGCAGTGTGACGGATGTCATTTCGAAACAGCTGAATAATTTAGAGAGCGCGATTAATGCAAACACTGATATCGCTATATAGCGTGTATCATGCAGCGTAACTCTATACAGCGAGGCGAGAAGCTCTACATGTACATGCATGCGGCGCATCGCGAGGTTTGAAAGAGTAGACGGCAGTATACGGATCCCCTATAAAATGTTACGCCGGAGAAAACAACGGGCGTAATTATGTATCCCGAAGCCACAGCTCGTTGCCTTGAGCTCTGCTATGTACCGCGCTGCCATCGTGGGCATTATGAAAAATATTTTTCTAGGTCAACTTCAACGATTTTCTTTCGCCAGACCACCAGTTTGCGTACGTCCCCCGTATTTTGGTTGAGCAAAACCAGTCGAGCGCGCGTCTCCTAACTCGATCGTGGCTGCGCCATTTTAGGGCGTTCACAAGACGCAAACGTATACATTGGTTCGTTTGTTTCCGCCTTCTTTCCGCAAAAAGAAAACGGGATTTGTGCCAGCGAGCTTGCGAGCACGTTCGACTGAGACTAATAATAACAACGTCGATCTGAGTTAGGTATCTGTCAGCTTTCGTTTCGTCATGCATTTAATAGCGCTTCAAGCCACCCGCACATTTGCGAACCAAAATTTTGCAAAGCCGTCTCCACTTCCACGGGGACTCAAGTTCCCGTTGAAAGTTCGCCGAATAAGGCCCGTGCAGCGCGGCAACCAATCATCTCGAGGAAAATGCGCCCATTTCTGTAAACTTCAGCGAGCGCACCGAACAAGGCACTTGCTGTTCATATATGAAAAATGCATACGAAGAAAAAAACACCGGGGCGCAAAAGCTCGAAAAGCCCTTAGCCGGTTCACTCGCGTGCCTCACGCATCGAGAATCCGCGGCCGGAAAAGACTGGAACGAAACATACACGAAACGCGTGCGCACAGGCGAATGGTTTCTCAAGCGTGGCATCGCTTATCGGAAACCGTATTGCGCGACCCTTCCTGTCCCTATCCGACGCGCCGAATGCGCCCGTGTTTAGACAAGCTTGTGCAAGTTCAGCCGGCGCCGCGTACCAGACGCAGCGTTCCTTTAAAGCGCGCCTGGTGCCTGTCACTCGCTTTTGCCACGACCGAAGCGGGCGCCGGATGCGTGCCGATCCTCGCGCGCCACAGCGGCTAGCTTCTCGGCGACTTCGAAAACAGCCACACGTGCGTGCAGAGCGACACGGGCTGTTCCCGCGACCTCGCAGCGATGCATCGGCTCCAATGCGTCAGTACTGAAAACCGCTGCAAGGCAACAACGCTACACAAAGCTCGAGCAATCAGCAACACATACCGGTGTTCACATCCATTTCTTTGAGTGACGTTAATGACGTATGACAAAAAAGTTGCGCAACGGAAGCAATCCAGAAAGGGATGAAGCAGGCGACTTTCCACAACGTGGGGGACTGCTTAAATGACCAATAGGTCCATCTGTCGTTTGTTGGAAAGAGAGACGGTTTGGTTCCTTTTCCTTTCCTTTTTTTTTCTTTGGGGGGGGGGGGACGAGGGGGTGGGTTCAGCGCAATTGTGTGCGTATTAAAAAGAAGTTCACACGTTTTGTCAACGTATGAATAAATTAAAAAATGAAAGGGAGAGGAGGTATCCGTTACGACACACTTAGGCCCATTAAAACGGCGAGAGTATAACACCGACGCACACAGTTAAAAAACAAAAAAAGTGTAAACAAAGCAGTATCCTTGTTTCTGCAAGTTGTTTACTGCACCTATTGGGAAAACGGCACCCGCCGGCCCAGTGCTCCCAATAGGTACCTCATGAACTTGATTGAGCTTTCTATCACTGCTTACTTCACAATACAAAAATGTTGCACCGCATCTTAAAAAAACAAAACACTTGACAAGTCAAAACATCAGCTACAAGACTCATGCTAACAGATGTATCAAATTAAAGTGAACCGTGATGAAGTATGACCAATTAACCTTGTAAAGGTGGAAGATTGTTCTGCTTTCGGTTCTCTCTCTCTCATGCGGTGTGTGAATGTGTGTGCATGTGTGCGTGAGCGCGTTCCAGCAACCATGAAACATTCAAGCGAAAATGCCATTTGAGTGCTGGATATCCTATATCCTAGATTGACTGCTGCACACCCTATGGTCTTAAGCAAACCATTTTGGCGACTAAAATCATCACATAGCATAAATAGTTACTAATGGTACTGAAATATAATTTGGGCACTAATGACTCAGTCAGCCATATCCGAAGTTCAACTTGATATTTGAAGAAGAATATCCGAGCAAACAGATAATAAAACAGTAGAAAGTCCGAACAAATATGCGACAAGAAACGTTCCAGTTTCACACGAACATAAAATGATCTCTGCCATCGTTGACTCCTTTAAAAAAAAAAACAACACACGAGGAAGCAAGTTGAAAATCTACATAAAAGTCTACAATACACACGCCACTCACCTGAAAGATTTGCTTGAGAGAAAACAGAGCCCGTCGCAGTTCTCGTCCTGTCGAGTTGAGCAATTTCTCTGCAAAGTACAGAAAGTTCCGGTTAATCGACAGGAAATTTTAAATTCCACTGGCGATAGTTCCTTGATCAGGACCCGACTTCCTGTTATGAATATTGTGCACAAAGAGAAAAAACAAGAGGATCAGATGAACTTCCCAAATGCAAGGATCAAACGAGCTTTGCAGACTCATTTCATATAGACAAACATAAACACATCAATGTTTTGCCCAAAATAAACGACGCACACGTACATGTATAAGCGATGCCTCATGAACTGCTTGCGGTGCGAACGAAAACAGCTGCGGTGGAGCTTAAAGACTTACTAAAAAACTCCATAACAGCAGACAAAATAAACACAAGCCCTGTACAGTACAGAGTCGTTTAAATCAAGCTTCTACGTCGTTAAGATTTTGTTTTTAGGGGGGGGGGGGGGGCATTAGTTACTTTACGGCGCGAATCACAAGTGGCTGTCAGAACTACAGAACTATATCGTTTACCGAGCGCCAAATGATCTACACAAAACACGTTTTGACAACACGTTGCGAGACCTTTTGAAAAAGTATATATATATATATATATATATATATATATATATATATATATATATATATATATATATATATATATATATATATATATATATATATATATAAACACGAGAAACGACTGTCCCATAGATATGCTATAGGCGAAAATGCGCACTTCATGGGAGCAGCCAGCCGCGAGCCGAGGGCTTGAGCGGGTCCTTCCCGAGAATATACAGTCACTGCATTAAAGTTCTTTGTATGTTTTTCGCCTAGCTCCCAAAACTTGACGATCTAAGGAGCAGATCTTCGCAGGAGATAGATTGTACACACGAATCTAGCTGGAAGCGCCAGACATGCATCGAAACAGAATAAGGTGAAGAGCCGACCAGGCGATGCACAAGCGTGAATAAATCAAATGGCACGAAAGTCATGGCACACTGCATGAGCTGTGGTGTATATAAGCTATTTTTCCTTGCCGTGTCCGTTATTGTATGGAACGGCTGGCAAAAAAAAAGGGGGGGGGGGGGGGCGTTTTGCCTCGATTCGCAAAAGTCGGTACGCCCGCGGCACAGCTGATGCGGTCCTATTTTAGAATTGCCGTATTATAGTTGCCATACGCCAAGACCGCGCCCAGCGCGACAGCATCCGCCGCTAAGCAGATACTCCCACCCTCTTTTGTTCCCTTCTTTTCCTTTCTTCTCTCTCTCTTTCTACTATCTGTCAACAAACAAATGATAGCTATTGCTGGCGGGTCGACCAAGTCCAGCGCTGCAACCGGCGCGCCCTGCTGTTAAAAAATAGCGATCAATCCCCAAAGATTATACATACAAAAAACCAGCCGCGCTAACTCGGCACGTTTTCCCCTTTCCAACACGCATACCGGCATCGACACGGCTGTGCCAGTCTATGTACCAGAACGAACAGAAGTGCGGAAACTTTCCTCTAGTGACGGTTACACGAAAAAAAAAAAAGCAGGCAAGCGGGTAGCCCTTAGCAGCGATGCAGCTTCACGTGATGAATCGCGATGGTCCAGAGGACACCGACAACAGAACACACTTGTGCATGCGTGTGACTGATGAGTCTGGCAGGTTCGCTACAGATGCAACGATCAGCGAGACACGTCGTGATGCTAGCGCTGACGACAACCGTCACGATACTTTCAAAACGAATATGGCTTGATACGAACGAAGCAACCACACTCTTTCTCAGATAGGCTTTCAGCACGAACGACCGCACAGACGAGCCCCGTTCATCTACGCCTGCCTATATAGGAGCACAACGATTCTAGAGCCGCCCAAATCTTAAGCGCGAGCGGAGACTTCTCAGTGCATCAGCGCCATACGACGGAGCCGAGTAACCTTCTAAGCCTTCTAGAACACTGTAGTTGAGTGGCAAACAGGGCGAGGGTAAGCGCATGCCCACAAAGCGTGCTCAGATGGGCCCGACAGCGTGAGCTGGCGATTGCTTTCGGTCGTAATTTCCTCTCCGAAGAGGAATGTTGCCGCCACAAATCGAGCGAAGACACGCCCACGCCCGTACTAATAAGATAAGCAGCACAACGTGGTTCATCTGCAGCGCAATGGTAAGAAGGAAAAGCCTGGCGGACGACGGGCCGAGCTGAGCGCGCTGACGCGCGATAAACTTTTGGGCGGCTGTACACCATATCGACTTCACTCACGGCATCCATTCATATCACTCTTTAAAGAAAGAGTGGTTGTAGTATTTACTAACTTCGGTTTACAAACTACTTGTCACATATGTTACAACCCTGTAAGTAATGAGATTGATTGATATGTGGGGTTTAACGTCCCAAAACCACCATATGATTATGACAGACACCGTAGTCGAGACCTCCGGAAATTTCGGCCACCTGAGGTTCTTTAACGTGCACACAAATCTGAGCACACGGGCATACAACATTTCCGCCTCCACCGGAAATGCAGCTGCCGCAGCCGGGATTCGATCCCGCGACCTGCGGGTCAGTTATAGCCGAGTACATTAGCCACTAGACTACCGCGGCGGGGTTGTAAGTAATGAGAACTAACCGACAATGTCGGTTAGTTAGTAGTGCTTGCTACCCTTCTCGTTCCTAACTAGTAAAACACAACGCTCACTACCCCCCCCCTTAGTAACGGAGATCATTTATCCTTCCAAACCACACATTTTTAAGGCGAAGCTCCTCTTAGTGTAACCTTATTATGCGTCATGCGTAACCGAGAGAAGAAAAGACGAGAATGAATGCAGTATCTCCCAAACAGTATTATAGACGGCACTGTCTCATAGAAGTACATACAAACCGCAGTTGAGTGAGCATAATCTAGATGGCGCTGTACTGCTACTCTCCGATTGGCGGCTGCGCAGGCTGTGCCTGAGTACGTGGAGAACGAGTGCCTCTCTCAGTCTCCTAAATAGTCGCCGTACGTGGCGGATCGTTGGTGGGGCATGGAAAAAGCAGAGCGGCGGGCGCGTTCAACACGCTTGCGCTGGGCTTCCTTGGCTCGCGTCTCGTCGGTGTTACCCGCGCGCCATCTGCATTCACGAACGCGATCGGACGCATTCACGGACGGACGAACGCTTCGTTGCACTTATCATCATTCACTCCATAGATATGCTGTGATTTTTTAACGATCAAATTCCCGACAACCAACACAGCGATTAATCACGCACAGAATGCAGTGAATGAGAATCGCAGACATGCATAACAACTATAGTCAGCACGACACGGGTAGTAAGAGCGGTTCCAAGAGTATATATACCCGTAACTTTGGAGAACGCAGCTGGGGCCTGAGCAGCGAGACATTAGGATGGACAGTATTTATATACGCCCGTATATATATAGCGTACCATTTTATTAAGTACGCGTGTTCACATAGGCTCTGACTTTTAAACAAAAATATTGAGACAAACAATATGTTAGCCCTATTTTTCATTACACAGCCTCAACATGATTATAACATACAAGACGCAAGACGGGGTATTAAACTTATACTAATATCGCCTCAATGAACTTCAATAGATTCCTTTGCCAGTAAAAAGGTTTCAAAAAGCCCGTAATAACAACTTCTGAGTTTCGTTTTATAAGTTCCTTAAGCAGGTGCATGGCACAAAGTTAGTAACGGTACGCAAGATATAGTAAACAGTGCGACTTACAAGTGTCTGCTAACTTAAACAGTAAAAAGGGAGCAAGAAATTAGTATTTGTCCAAGAGAATTAGTAGCAGCTGCTGTTACTATTTGCTCGTAGTAACAAGCTTTTTACTACATTTTTTTTTCAAGTGATTTCGCAATGACCAAAGACAGTCGCACCGCCAAGCGGAATTCATGAGCGTCCCCTCAAGGGTGGTCAGTAGGTAGACGCTTCCTTGTTCGGCTGTGCTAGCCTCAGCGTTGACGCGTTAGCAAGAAATGATCACTAACACTTTGCACGTTTCCTGCACCAGTGAACAAACCGGACCCTTCGTGACACGATAAAATTGAAACGTTCTTGCGACGCGCGAATTTTTCATGAAAATACATGCCAATTCGCACTTTGGATATAGCCCTCAGCGTAGACATATCAGCTTCGCGAGGTTTTCAGTTGTCACGTAGGCTAGTTCAAATGTTACCGACAGTTGAAACGCACCTTTTTTTACATGAATGTTGCATTCGTCAGCGCTCTTGCAGTGCCTGAATCCCATAGCATTGTATACGCGGAAAGTCGCCCGGGCTCGCATTTTGCTCAAACTGTACGTTTGTTGACAGCACACTGCAAGCGATTTGCTTGTTGCGGGATGGTGAAATGTGAAAAGATGAACGTGGTGACGCGCTGCTGTTGGTGTTATCCAGTCGTGTGGCGGAGGGAATCTCTCAGATTACTTTCAGCAGTGGTGTTGAAAGAAACCATCTTGAAGAAGACAATATTTCGCTGGACGTGTAAGGCTGTGAACGCACCGAGAGTGACAGCGACGGTGAACGATCACCTGCTAACTGGCGAGGAGCTGCAGCTGCACTTCCCGTACCCTGATGCGTTAATGATTTTTCACGCTCATTAGTCTCTGCGATTGTATTTACTGTATCATATCCTTCAGCGAGGTCTTGCGCATTGCATGTAGCGATATTACTGTGGATACTATGGAGCGCCACATGCCGCCAACACGCTCGTGTTCAGCGAAGCGAAATGGTTAGGGCGATGAAACGCGCAATTACGGCTACAATTCACGCGTCTCTGCTTCCTTCTCCTGTACTGCCGGTACCGCCCAAACGGCGTTGTTGTTCGACCAATTTTCGCAATTTCAAAGTTGCGAAAAGCATACGTGTGTATTTGAGCCTGCAACTTCCGAGCGCAGTGAATGGAGCACGGCTAGAGTCTGAGCATGAGTGTGACACCAGCGCTACTTAACGTTAAATGCTTGTGTTCGGTTGAAACAGCAACTCCATCTTCCTGACAGCGCAAGTAATGACGACGGCACAAAATGTTTGCAAACCATCACCATGTTAAACATTCGGTCCGTGCAGCAGCCATCACACTACTCGCTAGCGGCCTATAAACTACCACGGCCAGTCCACCAGGCAGGCTCGATTCTATTGCACTTTTCTGCACACACAGGAGTTCGCAAAGCGTCGTTCATGCACGGTAATGGAGCTGGAATATAAGTTTTCACACCACGGCAAATATCCCGAGGGCGAGATTCCATAGTTTCGGAAAGTATCTTGGTCTCATATATACATTTCAGTGCAACTCATGACTTCATTTGGTGAAAGTGACACGGTACGTACGTCCTATCTCTTCCTATAGGAAGAGATAGGAGATCAACCCTTTTGTTGATCAACCCGGGCTCCATGTTGAATCGTGGAGCGCGCCACCACGCTGTACAATTTTCGTGAGCTTTGAGAATACATCTTTTCTTGTTCAGGGGCATCCTATTCACTATCACATTTTACCTGCACAGGTAAGTTGCAAGCCCTCTCCTTGTCTCTTTCAAACTTGATCTTTATCATAATTTTTTTTCACCAACAGCCCCATCTAAGAGTCATTTAACTGAGCAATATTTCGGCTTCACCTTGACGGTTCGTGCCGGTGCAGGTGGGTTGGCGGGGGGAGGGGGGGTGCAACGCTGGCTTTTACGCGCAAAACGATACGACTGCCGCACAGAGGCGAAAAACCGTTTTAATTTAAAAACATATTTGGGGTCAGTAACACTGGTAATGTACTTGACTTTATTGCTGTAGAACAGTTACGTGAAGTCTCGGAGGGCACATGTGGTATGAAATGCACTTACCGATTATCGCGTGAACTCGAACGGAGAGTTGGGTGCGAAGCAGGACTGCATTCTTCCGGCTGCGCATCAAAAACAGCACATATATCGTCAACCCTAAACAGGGAAAACTAAGTTGCAAACAGAACAGTAGACCGGCATACGAAGCTCTCATATATAGTACAGATTGTTTATGCCCCATATTGAGTAACTTACTTATTTTATTTTTCGTTATGTTAACAATTGTACTAATGCGTTGTTTCAATTGTGCTTGAAGAGTATTTTATCTCATATCTGCATCGTCTTTGTAACACACGTATTTTTTCTTTGGTTTTTATTGTTTTTCTTCACCCTTCTAGTCGGAATATATCTGTATCTCATCCTTCGAGTTCCATTAATGAGGTTGCAGTGTTTGTGAAATAAATTCATAAATAAATAAATAAAATACTACAGTCTATCGAGCGCCAAGCCCGCCGCTTCAGCTGCTGCTTTTACGCAAACCCCGACGCCGTATTCATACATGACATTGTCGACTTGCATGCTAGGTTCTTGGGCTACAACTCAAGCATTAAAGGAAGCTTCTAGATGGCGTCAAGTATCAGCTGCAGACAAAAACAACATCCATAGTCACGAGCTCCTCTACTCTAGACAAGTTTGATTCCGTGTTTACGAGA
Organism: Rhipicephalus annulatus; assembly: GCA_013436015.1. NCBI lineage: Eukaryota > Metazoa > Arthropoda > Arachnida > Ixodida > Ixodidae > Rhipicephalus > Rhipicephalus annulatus. The sequence goes on along the minus strand of WOVY01009777.1, from coordinate 225,802 downwards.
ACCCTCAACGCATAAAAGCTGTAAGGTTCGACAGCTGTTTGTTCTGCAAGAAGGAGCGGTATATAACCTATAATTCATATATAACCAAATAAATAAGCATTTATATTTTTTTCGCTGCGTTATTATAAAGAATCTTCTTATAGCTGTATATTGAAAGTACTACTCGTCGCAGGGCACAGTAGTAATAACAATGATAATAATAGAAGCACCAAAAACAAACACCTGCGAAATAAGCACACAAGAACAACACCAGATAGCCTAAAAACACTCTGATGAAGTTAAACAGAAAAGATCGTAGAAATGTGTGTCAAGTGTTCTTACGACAACTGCAAGTGCGCACGCTTCATTCTTCGTTCAATTTAATTATACAGTTGTACGTGTCAAAACAACGATTCAGACTGAACACACAAAACTAGACTGATTATATATATATATATATATATATATATATATATATATATATATATATATATATATATATATATATATATATATATATATATAACTCAGCGGTATTTGCCAACAGTTTCGAAACAATCTGGCGCTCAAAACCCGACCCCGGAATTCCCCGCGGTGGCAATATCCAAAGCGTGGTAGCAGGCTCCCAGAGGAAAGGTCGGCTACCAAATAACCTTCCGCCACCCGGGACGCCGACCACGTGAAAGATTCGCGGCACTCGTCCACCGTGGGCGAGCTGAGGCAGAAGCTGCGTAGCGTCACTCTTGCGGGGATCGGCCGAGGCATCGCCGTAACGAGCTTCCCCCCACGGCTGCTCCCGCCGACGCCGCCGCACCACGCCGTGGGCAATGCCATGGCCGCGACCAGGGACGCCCGCCGCCGACGTGTGAACATGTCATTATACCACGCGCTTCTTCCGCAGACCGCGGTCCACGAAGCACGGAAAGCAACATTGTATACCCTCCTTTTGTTGTTTATTGATTTGTTTTTTAATCGTTTGGTCAGTCAAATAAATTCGGAACGCGTACGTACATTGCATGGAAACGCAGTACTTTTTCTCCAGCCCATAGCTGTTTTTAATATCACGTTCTTTTATAAAAGGATCACATGAGAATTAATCAGTTTTACGTACTATGCGGATTATGTGAGTGTCAGGAACACAACAGTATTCCGGCAACGTTCACTCAGCCAATTCATGATATACCGAGACATTCTTGCATTTCAGTGACCGTGTTTTACGAGCCAAAACCACGATGTGATTATGAGGCACTGTACACCAGGTGAAGGGCGACTCCGGAAATCTGGAGCAGCTATGTCTTCGTCAGTGTGCATTGAAAATCGCGCAGTACGCGGGCCTCTACCATTTCGCCTATCGATATGCGACCACCGCGATCGAACACTCGACTTTCGGTTAACAGCCGATCACGGCGCGCAACCACTGTTACACCGCGGCCGAAATATTATCGCGTAGACATAGCCTGGTGCGTGTGCTAAGCAAAAACGCGACGCCGGGCACAGATACATCATTGCTGGTAAGGGTGTATTTCCGTAAAACACGTAATTATTGTACTTGCCACAAAGCGTTGCATTCACCTTTTGTCGGGGGAAAGGCTCTTGGGACACTGGCCGAGACAGTCCTCGGCACAGAAGGCTTTGAAGGTATTGTTGCGCTTACAACGACCAAACGGTCATTAAGTAAAGGCATTAAGTAAAGTCGCACTGGTATTTTTTTAACTATGTACTGCTTATGAACATAACGCACAAATGAATCATAAAAAACTTATGCGTGCCCCTTCAACACAGACTACTGTCACTTGACATTTTCTCTTTTGGTGGCGACACTGACTCACTTATCAAACGGGAAACAAAACCAACATTCGCACGTGTCAGCTGAGTACATCACGGTAATCGCTGACCAATCTGAAACAACACGCCCTTTCTGCTGTCTCTTTTTGTTTTAATTTTTGATTGATGATTGATGTGTGGGGTTTAACGTCCCAAAACTACCATATGACTATGAGGAACGCCGTAGTGGGGAACTCCGAAGACTTTGACCACCTGGTGTTCTTTAGCTTGCACCCAATTCTGAGCACACGGGCCTACAGCATTTTCGCTTCGATCGGAAATGCAGCCGCCGCAGCCGCGATTCCACCCCGCGACCTGCAGGTCAGCAGCCGAGTACCTTAGTCACTAGACCACGGCGGCGGGGCTTGTTTTACTTCCTGAGCGGTATATGCATGTGCGTCGTGGAGCACACTGTTTTCTATATGTATACATATATCGCTCTTTTCAAGTCCAAGAACGCATATATAGTAAGAAAGGTATACAGCTGCAAATAATGCATCCTCGAGACTGGATTATGAGGCTGGAAGGTCAGTGGCTGTATAACGGCAACTGCTTTCTCTCCCTGCCCTCTCCCTTTTCATCAATCAGAGCACGTTTCGTGCTCCAGAACTCAGACGCACAGATCACCAAAGCGCAAATCAAGCCCATATACAGTCATCAGCATTCGCACTTTATTTCATTATGGTTGATACCTCACGAAATGACGTTAGATTTAAAGAAACGTATCACTAGCGTGTCTTTGCCTTATGCCCTTTATCGTGTACAAGTGCGAAGATTGAACATGCTGTCTTTTCCCGTCCACTCATGCGTGCTTGACGAAGCCCTTGCACCTCACTCCAGATGCAGTGATTTTAATGCGGACACAATATGCGCGCACATTTAACTCTCACAGTCAAGGTAGCCTTTTGTTTCGCTTTTTTTTACTTGCACCAAGACATTACATTAGGGCACGAAGCCCCCTATAATCAAAGTGGCAATTTTTCCCCATTGTCTCATATTAAGAAGCTCAGAAAAATAAAGACAGACGAAATGTCTACCAAATAAGTGCAATTCCTTACTTGTATTGCAACATCCCAGGGCGACTTCTGACGAAAGAGCTCAGTTAAGTCAAAATTTCATCACAGTTTAGACAGAGAGCCGCTGCCACCGGCAATACACACGGTTTAGACAGCAACACTGCCGCATTCCACTGAAACGTTTCGAGAACGGCGCTTCCGACACGTCGAAAGCAAAGTGCACTTTCTCACATCAACGTATGACAGGGCTTCTGGCAACAATCAGCAACGCGAACGGTATGCGCTGCAGACTGGATCTTGCCGAAGTCAGAACTGCGCAGTAGACCGCCGCACAAGAGCCTGCTATCTCGTCACTCTCGAAAGGCCGCTCAGATACAGAGGACCAGTGAACAGAAATTATTACTCTATAAGAATAACTCGAACACTATGAAAAAAAAAAACACCTCGGCGTCACTCAGAGCCTGTCGATAACAATGGTTCGCCCCACGGCGCGTTGGTGCGAATAGAATCACGCGCAAAAGTGCTGACACAGCGGAAAGCGCAAGCAACGAACGATGCGCATGCGCCAGAGAGAAAGAAAAGGAAGCCATGCCCATTACCGGCACATCATTCGCGCCGTTTTACGATTTTATACCCCTCACGGGACGCGTTGGCTCTACTCAGGATTCAGTGTTCTCGGGCTTTACCCACCGAAACCTCGATTAGATAATGAAGCCCAGCGAAGATTGACTTCAACCACCCTTCTACGGTCATCATATCAACAGCGTATCATACGTACGAACAACCACTGCACTACCGCGGTGTACATAATTAATTCGCCGTTCCCAGTTAAAGTAACGTTTCCAGTGTTAAAATACAGTTTTTCTGCCCGGGTGTCGGAACAGCCAGGGTGTCGGAAGAAAATGTTTCTCGTTTCGGTTTTCGTTTCGTTCCACTGCGAAAAGTTCCGTTCCGTTTTTGTTCCGGAAAGGAAAAAAAAATGTTCTGTGGCAGTTTGTATTACTTTTTATTTGTATGCAAAAGTTTGAAGTAATAGAAACAATAAATTTGCCGTATAGTTAGTTACAATCCTCTCAAGAAAGTGGAACAGGAGTAAAACACGTCGTTTCCACGTCATCAAGACTAGCGCAAATACCTGTACCACGAATTTCTACAAGTGAGCGCAAACCAGTATGCTTCTAATAATTATAGTGTTTATTTTTCTCAAGCGAATTACTAATTTTTTTAGCAGGCTCGATGCCTCGCGTCAAGAGCACGAGCACAATCTCAGAAGCATTCCGTCGTCAAGTGTCAAGAATATGCGAAAGCACTGCTCTGATAAAGCAAACTTCAGCGCCGACAATGCCCCCTCCACGCTGGCCAGGGGGACAGGCACGCAAAAGTCCACATGCAAGCGTTAATATAAACATATCTAATTGACAGAGTAGCTGTTTTTCGCGCTACAGGCACAACACCAACACATTTTAGCTTTGGAATTCCTGCCCGAGATACGCGCTGGTACTGTCCCTTGTGATCTCCATTCTTGCTCACGTTGCACGGTCTTGGTTGCTCCAGATAGCGAAGTTTTCGAGGGAACAAAAAAAATAAAATAAATAAAAGAAAATTTCGCTTTCACTCCTGAATGAAAGAATAGATAACGTTTCGGTAACGTTTCCGTCCCGGTCATATTTTGTTTTCGTTTTTTTTTCCTACCGTTCATCACATCATATCAAAAGTAGTTCACTGCATGCTCAGAACCTTCCTCCCTAGTATTTGTCGGCATCGCGAAAAAAAGGGACGTTACGTATAGAAGTACCAATGTATTCCGCAGTGACTTCGTTTGAAAAATGCCACTAAATCACCCTAAGGCATGGGAGGTTGACTCGGCACTCTACATTTAATGAATGCGCATGCCAGGGTAATACACAGAGCTTTTGACAGCACACTTACGCATCATCTTTCTCGCGCCCAAGTTTTAAGACCAGAGCATTTTCGCTTGAGAGAAGAAACAGGCTCTTAGTGATTTCTCTCGAATCACCTTAAAACATAGAGTAGGCGCAATGCCACGAGCTACATTACAGCTGACTGAGCTAAGACGGTTCAGCCCTGATGACCACGATGCTGCGGGCGGGGACCCGGCGAGGGGCGCATCCGGCGGGGTGCCCCGCTGGGGCCGAGCGGGTTGGCGCAACCGGTTGGCCTGGGCTCCCTAGTGCCATTGTCTCGCCGCCCCTGCGGCAGGCAGCCTCATCGAACCGCGTTTACAGCTCCCACCGAGGGCCAAGGGCAAGGCAATCGGCGCGGCAGAAAGTGTTCTTTCGGGCCAAACGCAATTCAAAGCGAGGGGGGTCGCTCCAAAGCGGTCCTCCTGAGGTGACTTGGTTCCACATATGCAGAGCCCCCGCAGCACATTTAGCACCCCCAAGGTGCTTTAGGTGTGACCCGCACGGGCGCCTGGCGAGGGTCGGGGCACGTGCGCTTACACAATGGAGAAGCCTCTGACCGCGCGTCGGCCGCTGATGGGCCTCGCAAATGACCGCGCCGTGAACCGTTCGCCTTGAAGCAGGCGTGAAGGAACAAACACGGCTTCTTCTAGGATGTGCGCGTGAAGGCGAGCATTTGTGAGCAAGCGCGGTAAAGATGCTGTCAGATGTGAGCGTGCCAATGCCGCTTCCGCGGTCGAAGCTGGTTCCAGCTTCTTTTGTCCAGAGCTAACGACGGTTGGTCTTCTCGCTCGGCTGCCGCATCACAAGTCTCGCAGGAAGATACACGACTGAAAGAAGCGGGACAGCCTCCTTCAGGGCGCGATTAGCTTTCAGTGGGTGTTTTCGTGTGAAGAAACAAATAAACAGGCAGAGACCGATGTGCCCCTCATAAACTGTCGAAAACGTCCGTCCGAAACAATGTTCGCCTCTCCTCGCGAAAGATCACCATTTTCAGCTGTTAGCTACCGGCAACCGTCATGGCGCATTTCCGCAGACGAGGCAAAGTGACGTCCGCGCCGGCTGGCCACAGCGCTGTGAGGCCACGTGGCACATAACTCAGCGATCCGGCCAGTCGCTCTGCACTGCGCACACGGTGGGGAACAGCGGCAGAAACGCAACCTGTCGACCAGCACGCCGCCGACTGTGCGGGAGGCCGCGTGATGTACGGCCCGTGCGCCGCACCTCTGCGGTCGCTGCCAGGGAGGCCCATCTGCGGCGGCGGGTGCCTCCGTGAACAGCTGAGCGCTCACTGGTGCACGCCACTCCCACACCGATCACGAGCGCCTGCCTACGGGGATCGGAAATGAACGAAACTGTTTCTTTTTGCGGTCAGTGCTCGCAGCCTGCGACATGTTCATCGCGCCCAACGAAGTTAGCGCAGTCGGAAAGTGGCTTCTTGTGTAGCGCGATCGTCACTAACGTTACAGCGACACGTGTGAGACAACAGACCAGGCGCTTGGCGAAACGCTGTCCTTCATATATCCAACTTTCGGGCCAGTCTGAAAACAAAATAATTTTATTATAGTCACATGTACCGTGCACAATACGACGATCCAAAATGGTGAAGTGGCCGTATCGCACATCATCCACAGAGTGCACCACTGACACCAATGGCTGCGCCTGTACTGAAGCATTTCTGAAACGTTTGAGCCCATCGCAAACGTTATATGTAGGGCTCCGTGTTTACGGAGTTTATTTTTCTTGATAATAGGAAGGGGGTTTTCGGAGTGTCTTTTTTCAGAAAAAACTGGACATTTATCGGAGCTCACTTCTTGCACATCGCCAACACTCCGAAATTTGTCATTTATTTTGGCGTAAAGGTTGTTGCAATAAATAAAATAAGTAAACGAATAAACGCGATCTTGTGGATAATTATTTCCAACGAAAGTGCTTTCCATTTTTCCTGATAGTTCTGCTTTTCAATTGTTTCTTTTTTCTCTCACTTGCTGTTTATTAACTCAGTTAATAAAGCTATTCATTAGCACTGCTGTATACTCGCCAAACTTTACTTTGGGGACACTGAGAGCTATAGTCACGCTGCTTCTCAAGATTATTCTCCCAGCCTCCCACACCTTCATGGTGAAAAATAAACGATCCATTGTTATATTACTCTCAACACTCCGAAATCTTAGATGAAATGATATCTGACCATGAAAATATGCCAACCCAGTCGGTGTGTTTTAAATGTCTGGTAGGTTTGACCGAGAAAACATGTATACACATAAGCACAAATACTTCAGTACAGAACACCTATGTTTGTTCGTTATTTCAACCTTAAAACTTGTAATAGATGCATGCATACTTTACGAGGTTACTGTTACTACTGATGGAGGTATTCTCGTTTCAATTGATGTTTCTAAGCTATAAAATGCCAATTCAACGTTTGCAAATGCTCTCTGAAAACCAGAATTCATTTATTTATTCCGAGATACCAAAAATTTTACTTCCGAATGCTTATCAGATCTTTGCTGATTATTCCGTAAACATGGAGTTCTAATTATAGGCACATTCGCCAATCCGGTTAAACTGCTGACTATAAACTATTTTATTATTATTCTCCTCGTAGGTATTATTGCGATCCCAATAATATATAGAACGTTCCTGCTATCTTTAGTAAGGGTCGAAAAAATCGGCCGACGTGCTCTATGACGATCAAACTAAATCCATGTTGCTATTCGTCTGGAATGAGAGAGAACAACTGGGCATTGAAGAAGACAAAAGACTTGAAGAGGCTTGAAGAAGACGAAAGACGAAAAGAGAGACACACACCAACAGGGCGCACTATTTTTTGTTTCACGCTTCATTGCCTAATTAAGCATAATTAATTGACTAACTTTGCCCCGCCGCGGTGGTTTAGTGGCTAAGGTACTCGGCTGCTGACCCGCAGGTCGCGGGTCCGAATCCCGGCTGCGGCGGCTGCATTTCCGATGGAGGCGGAAATGTAGGCCCGTGTGCTCAGATTTGGAGAACCCCAGGTGGTCGAAATTTCCGGAGCCCTCCACTACGGCGTCTCTCATAATCATATGATGGTTTTGGGACGTTAAACCTCACATATCAATCAATCACTTAATAGACTAACTTTTGGAGCAGCGCACCCAGCCATAAATTTTATGATGATACATTGTAGATCGTTTCGCGAAACGTCCGATTAGACAGTTTCTAACTATGTATCTCTAAATTGTTAGCATTTTAACGCGATAGTGTTAACGAGCTTCGTTTCGCAGAAATTCCGGTGTCGGTGTCGGCATCGTCATCATTTTACCCGTGACCGAAATCATCGTTTTGCCCTTGACAAAAAAATCGAGAAAGATGCATATAAAATTCGGACCCAGAAAATAAAACCCCGGTCCTCCGGATCCGAGTGAGGACCAAAAGCAGGCCGTCTGCGTGACAGGCAGGTGTTCCACCACAGAGCCACAATATTTTTTGTTTGATCATGGCATTCAATAATAGAGTAACGGTGCACAGAGTTCCACTGCTGTTGAAACTGCTTAGCAAAAAAAAAATGCTCATTTCCGCGGACAGTGTAATCGATGATATGCGAAGCGCAAATGAAGAAGGTTGATATGTCGGTTTAAAATCAGTACAACGTTACGAGGCGGACATACGTAGTACACAATGAACACAAGTAAAAATGTTATGCGCACTCACGTAAATAGATAAGATGTAAGTATGTTGTTTAAACAGTCACGTAACGACTGCACCACTAACGTTTGCAATACCAGCAGCAGCAATAGTAGGCGTCTAAATTATGCCGTACATCACTTCAATGTCATGATTATCATGTTCACGTCTGGCATTTGTGTTCGTCGTCCATTAACGTCGCGTAATACCAAATTTGGTATATGAGAAGCTAGCGAAACGGCCGCGAGCGCGCTATGAGCGTAGCATGTAGTCATGTTTTACATGACGCGCATGTCATGAATACCTTGTTTGGACGTGTCATTTACCTTCGTCGTCTATTCAGCTCACTTAATACCAAATTTGGCATATTTGAAGCTAGCGAAACGACCGCGAGCGCACCATGAGCGTTACGTGTAGACATGATACATGATATGCATGCCATGATTATCACGTCACGGCTTGTCACTCATGCTCGCCACGCAGTCATGTCATAACATACCATTATTGTAATATGTCATGTGAACGAAACCATCGCAAAAGCAGCAAGACCATGACATGTAAATCATGACATTCATGATATACATATAATGATTTTCATATCATCACTAGTCACTTATGCTCATGTAATGTTGTGCCATACCAAATTTGATATATAGATCCCATTATCGAAACGGCCGGGAGAGCTAAATGTAGTAGGCGGCTAGATAGACAGATACGGTCAAAGTCGCCGAAGTTCGCCAAGAATTGATTTACATTTAAGAAATCACAGCATATCCACGGAGTGAATGATGTTGAGTGGGGCGAAGCTTCGGAGGGTTTTAACGGTAAACCGTGAATCGTTCATTCATTCGTCCATCCGTCCGTCCGTCTGTCTGTCTGTCTGTCCGCACCTGAGTCATTAGAACTAGGCGGTCACGTACCAAGAGGAACAAGCATGTACAGACCCACGGCTTTAGGAGCTTCGCCCCTAGCACACACACGCGCACACACACACGCACACACACACGCACACAGGCACACACACACACACGCACAATATGAATGCCATGTATTGGAAGGAGTCTCCTTAACGCATCGTATAGACCACAACTGTCGTCGCTTGCAGGGGGCAGGCATATTTAATAGGGGGTTGCTGGTGACGTGGAACGGACGACTACGCTAGCATCCAGCCAGTTCTTATCACATGAGGACCGCCGGTGTTCCCTAGCCACCAGGTGTGACGGAAATATCCCGCTGGGACGTCGACAGATTCTAACATTGGATCGAAATTCTTTGTGCTTGCTGTGGGCGCGAGAGTACAAATAGTCTGGTCTATATTGCGTGGCAGAAGCGCCGAATCGCACCAAGCTTCAAAAGATGGGAATTGAGCAACTATTTGGTGTTTTAAAAGCCCAACAATTGCAAAACGCTCAGCCATATTTAATCTTCATCAACAGAATAATCAACCAAGGGAGCAGCTGCCTATATTTCGTATATATATCGGAGAAATTGCGTATATATCCCAGAAATCAGACAGTTATATTGAGCCTTTCATTTGCTCTCGCGGTTGCAAGCATGACCCTTTAGCAGCACGCACATATAATATCCTCCCTATACGCTCATTTTCAACACTTTTTCACTGCACTTAGAAAGCAAACATAGTGAATTCCATATCTCCAACACTGCTACACTCGGCTAAAATAAACCACCATGAGCTTGTACTGCTGATGAATTAATGTCGGTCCCCTTCCTTTAAAACGTGCAACAACTGGTGAAAGTGAAACGCGACCGTGCCAAGCGGGCTCGCACATCGTTGAGCATTAAAAAAAAACCTAGCGATCCTGAGCGGTGCAACCTATCCCACCGTTCTACGAATGCACATTATTTGCTGCCAGGTATCCGAAAGCCGATAATCCTCACCTGGAAAAAATGGGCAGCGTTTTCTCTCAAGAAGAAACAGTTACAAATTTTCCAAGCGAACATGGCGCCACGCCAAACCACGGGGCAGCGTTGAGCACGACTTATCCGAGACGATGCAGCGGCCATGAAAAGATTCTCGAGGCGCAAGGAGCAGAAAGAGAAGCGTCGTCCTCGTGTATAAGTTCCTTCATTTCGCCCAGTTGCTCAGACGCCAAGAACTCTGAGACGCATCAGCCTTACCACAAGAATAGCAACCTGTCTTAACATCCAACCTCTTTCAACAGCTGAGCTTCGTAAGTTGCGTGCTGAACACGAACTCCGAGGTCATCCTTGAAGTGCAGAGGCATTTTAATGCCCAGTGCCGTCTCTATACATACACCAGTGGGATGGCGCGACGCCTGTCGGGCAGGCTTATTAGCAGGTCGCTTTTGAAGCCTGTCTTTCACGCCGGATCGCTCGCCTCCTTTCAGCGAGCGCCGATGATTGATACAACCACGGCATTTCATTTACTGTCAGACTTCTCCGACCGCAAGAAAAAAAAAATGTTTAAGGAGGGCGATGGCTTGACGATCAATCAATTTGTAACGGCACGTGCGACTATTATCAGGCCACAAATACGTAACATAAAGGCAAAAAAAAACTGAGCTCTTTGGGTACCCGACAAACGCTAGCGAATGAATAAATACATTTTATAATCGATTCACACTGTTAAGCAGTCTCTTACAACCCCCCCCCCCCCAAAAAAAAAAACACTTTATTTAACTGGCATAAGCGCATGGTCATCTTAAGTAGATATGTGGGGTTTAACGTCCCAAAACCACGATATGATTATGAGAGACGCCGTAGTGGAGGGCTCCGGGAATTTCGACCACCTGCGAACGTGCACCCAAATCTGAGCACACGGGCGCATGCATGCTCATCTCAAACTTGTTCATAGAAAAACGTGTAGAAAAAAAAAAGGCACCGTTAGTTGAATATTTACCTGAGTATGAGTAGCAGCGCGTTCATGGTATCATACATGTACTTGACTCATTCGACGTCATGGGTGAAGACACAATGCTGTCAAAACAAAGTAGCGATAGCTCTCTTTTAAAAACCTTTGGTAATGATGATATGGATAGATAACCGAGATATCATTATAATAAACATTATTTTATAAAAGATGAGTAAGAGAAGACGCGCTCAATACATTGCGTGACAGTTGTTCTTGCACTACATTGTCAAGCGCAGAGTTTTTTGCCCCGCCACGGTGGTCTATAGTGGCTAAGGTACTCGGCTTCTGACCCGCAGGTCGCGGGATCTAATCCCGGCTGTGGCGGCTGCATTTCCGATGGAGGCGGAAATGCTGTAGGCCCATGTGCTCAGATTTGGGTGCACGTTAAAGAACCCCAGGTGGTCGAAATTCTCGGAGCCTTCCACTACGGCGCCTCTCATAATCATATGGTGGTTTTGGGACGTTAAACTCAACATATGATATATCATCCGAAGAATAACGCTTTAGCATATACGCCAGCAGTTTTCACAGTAATAATCTTTAACTGCGTGCCGTTGCTTGTCTGCAGAAGCAAACTGTATGTTTCCCAGATGTCACCATGCGAGTTCCAACTTATTACCAATAGATAACTCGCGATGAAGTCGCTGAAACCACCATGCTGGAGTACCAGCATTGCGGAAAGCAAACTTTTTGATGTCACGTTAACGTTATCAGTACATCGCACACGCTTTATTCGTTGTTTAGCAAAATGAGCCAATAGCGTTTCGGACGTCGTTATCCCATCGAAGCAAGATAACCGCAACGTGATCACTCTTGACGTCGCCACAAGTTCTATGTTGGAGTAGCATTACTTTACAAGAGCGTCCATGACGACATGTGTACACTATCAATACGAAAACGTGCGTATCTGTATCCATAGGAGAGGAAATTAAACCTCATCTGCGCAATATGAAAAGGAAATTACAATCCACGCGGAAGCGTGTGACGGTTCATTCGTCTCTAAGTTGCACACATGGACCACGGCGCGCCACAAAGGCTGTCTCTTTCGAAACTTTCGCACGAAAATAGCTAGCCCTTATCGATACTGCGACCGGCAATCAGCTAAATTTAGGAATGCTCACTACGCCCGTTTCCTTTTGAAAAGTTTCGCTGTGAACCGACATGTTCTAACAATAATTTTTACTCGTTTTCATGCCCTTTTCTTGGCAGCCAAAAGGAACGTACATATTCAGAGTGACATCAACACGTACTGAGAAATGCTTCCTTGTGACGCGAAAACCGGGAAGAGACGAGCCAGACGAAAGCAGCACAAATTAAAGGAAAAACAGAGTACCCGAGAGCCAAGGCGGAAGCTGCTTGCTACTCGAACACCTTCCAACGAAGGCATTGCACCGCCGAAGATGAATACAGTGCCATTACTTCCCAAGCCAACAAGTCCTGCAGCCTGGGCATACAGTGTAGCAGCTGAACAGGACTGGTAACTCCGAACACGGAAACCACATTGGGCGCTTAGAGATAAAGCATCGAACATAAAGGGGTACGTTTTCTTGTATTCATCTTAATATATTCCTTTTCCAAAACACGGAATAAGACGGGTCGCAACGTTTTGTGAATAAGCCAAAGAAACAAAACCCACGCACGGGCGGAAGGTCGCTGTGATGGCCGGATTGCACGTCCACTGGTATACGTATAAGTCAGCTTATCGGTATTCCCGCACCGACACGGCAATTTCCGTAGGCTCGTTAGCGTGGTCGTTCAAACCAAGAAGATTCTGCAGAAGCAGTTGCATTTTTTTCTCTACACGATAGCACGCAAGAGTAAAACGAAAAAAAAAACTATTGACCATCTCCCCGAAGGGAACCCTGATGAGATGCGAAGCAGCAGCGGTGCGCACGGCGTTGACCCGGTTGAAACGAACGTCGACGCGGGGGCTGGAAAAACGGTTTGAAGCGAAGCTCGGTGTAGCATTCCCTGGAGGAAACGTCTGTTTGAAACGCAAAGACACGGGACGGAGGACGCATTGAAGATGCTTGCGCTCGGCTTCCTTGGCTCGCGTCTCGTCGGTGTTACCCGCGCGCCGTCTGTATTCTCGAACGCGACCGGTGTCTTGACTCGCACCTCGTCGGTGTCGCTAGTCTTCCATTGCCAACGCTTGCGTTCGGCTTCCCTAGCTTGCACCTCGTCGGTGTCGACGTCGCCATTCGCGAACGCAATCGGCTTCGCTAACCCTCGCAACGCTGGCAACAGCCGGGAAAGGCACGCGCACAGTAGCGGAAAGCATGCCGCGACAGCATCCGCCCGTCGGCGCGATCGCACGGCAAGCAGCGCCGCGCTGTCCACATCGTCGGCAAGAATCCCGAGGCGCGCACACCCACCAGCTCGAGGCTTCTTCTTCCCGACAGATGGGGAGAGGTGGCGCGGGTGGTGGTAGTAGTGGTTAGAAAGAAGAGGAAAAAGGCACCTAATTTCTGTCTGCCTTCAGGCAGACACGGCGCAGTGCCTTATAGGGGTGGGGGGAAGGAGGGATAAAAAGAACATAAGGAAAATAGATGAAGAAATAGACAGGCAAGCGACGGAAAAAGAAGGAGATAGGAAAGTGGGGATCCGGTCGAAGCAGTCCAAGGGCGGGGCACCACAATGCGAGAGCTGCACGGCGTCAGGACACCGCGGAGGGCGAACCAGTCGGCGGGAGCTACGCTGGCGTCGGAGATCGCGAGGGCACAACCGTCCAGCTTGAAATCATGCGAACGAATCCTCGAATCCGCGGGTGGGATGATGCCCACGTGAGTAAAGAGCTCTAGCGTTGCCAGCGATGGAGAAGGTGAAGAGAGAGCTGACACGTGGCGAGCGCGCGGCAGGCAAGGGAGAGAGACGTTACCGCGCACTGGTAGGAGGGCGTGAGCTACTTAGCGCCGCTCCAACACCTGCAGCGTGGCGAGCAGTGCGGACGGAGGGACAGCGTTACAAATGCTAGTCAAAGCGCTGCTTCGCATTTAAAATCCTGAAGCGCAAACAAAAGGTACATACGGCAAGAATCTTCCTATATTAAAAAACAAAGAGAAGCAAGACTCTCCAAATTTTAAAGAACAAGAAGGACAAACAGAAGCAAGGGAAACGGGAGTCAAGCAGTGTCATGCAATACCACGGCGAGTGCCATCGCAAACGCACCTGTCATTAAGCCACCTATACAAGCGACCCTGCCCGACGCCACGTAATAGCCGCATACCTTCTCTGACGCTGCGATTCTCTGAACCACCGTTCCGTCAACCCCTTCCCCTGCTCTAGCGTCGATCGTTAAAAAAAAAAAGAACCGCGAGGATTGTGCCGGCGAGGCTACTATGTTCCCCCACTATCTGATTTTGAATGCTATGCCGTCTGGCGATGCCCGCCACGATTCTCGCAGGCAAAGGCCCCGAACGACGGCGCAGCCCGCACGACCGCTCCTGCCACTCTCGAAAGCTAAGTCAACTTCCTAAGTGGCAGGGCTCCATTTGCACGAGTAGAGTCACGAACAGTTCGCAGCGCCAAGCCAGGAATGCGCGCTGCTATCTCGTCCACTTTGACCAAAAACGCATTCCCAAGCTGCTCGTCGGAGAACGGAGGCCTCACGGCGCTGTGCAAATATACCAACAGTGGAGGAGACAGGCGACCCCGACGACGAGTTCGCTCGCCACGCCAAGAAGCGAGGAATCGAAGGAGGAACGCAAATTCACGCGTGAACGGTAAAACGAGGCGTTCACCTCCTGTAAGGCGACTGCGCCGTGCGGCAGAGGCGCGACCCGCATTCGTGCGGTGGTCTCGGACGCCCTTTGTTTCCGCCTACCGCCAGCCGGGCACGAAGGGAGGGCCCGCGGAACCAGACGCCATTACGGAGTAATGACGCCGATGCCAGTCGTTTAGAGAGCGGTCTAAACAAGCCGAGGCCTCAGAGGGCAGACCGCTTAGACGGACCGTTTCCTGCCTCCTCCCGCCGCCCCAAGGTGCGCACGAACTGGCCCAGTTATATAACCCTTGCCGCGCGTCCAGAAAGAGCGTCGAGACGCCACGCATTCTCTCTCCGCGCGCATATAGTGGCAGCCCGAGGCACGATTACAGCGTGCCGATGGCCACGAGTCGTGCGAAGTGACCGCTTTATTACTCTGCCATTACACCGCGAGCTAAGCACTCCCGCCAGAAAGCCCGCTTCTGGTTGCCTCAGGATCGGCACCGCCATCGCAAGTGATTCGAATCGGCTGTCGCCTGCCACTGTAGATAGCTTGTCAGCTGCCAAGGAAGAGCACAGATGTCCTACTGCTAACGGGCCTAAACGCCCACCCTGTGCCAAGCTCTGGGTCACGTAGGGCTGCTTCTCTGGAAGGACATGACCTTGGGAGAAAACGGGGAAGTGTACAACTGGAAAACATTAGGTGCCCCGCCGCGGTGCTCCTAGTGGCTAAGGTACTCGGCTGCTCTCCCGCAGGTCACGGGATCGAATCCCAGCAGCGGCGGCTGCATTTTTGATGGAGGCGAAAATGCTGTAGGCCCGTGTGCTCAGATTTGGGGACACGTTAAAGAACCCCAGGTGGTTGAAATTTCCGGAGCCCTCCACTAAGGCGTCTCTCATAATCATATGTTGGTTTTTGGACGTTAAACACCACATATCAATCAATCAGAACCTTAGGTGACTAGAAATAAGCATCACAGTTATTTCGCGCTATGCACTAGTCCATCGTTTTCAGCTGGCAGCTCCATGCACAAATCTCCCTTACCTATCGATATACATATGCCACCGCATGTAAGTGGCTGTGGCGGTCTATATAATGGGCACGAGTTCAATTCGCGGATGCCGGCGGCGAACATATTCTGATGAGGGGGAATGCGACATCGCTAGTGACTGAGCGTAGTACTCAGGTGGTCGAAATTAATTCTGCACCGTGTACACAAAGGCAAGTACGTCACATATATTCAGTAACAGCGCATTCACTATGCGCCGCAAAAAACAAAACAAACAAAACATATATATTGAACCAAGCATCGTGTCTGGTCGAGGAGTGAAGTTTTCCTGCAACGCCGGCGGTGTCGATTTATGTCGCCTTCCATGTGATGTCTCGTGTTCGCTTAAGAAACATAAAACTTCAAAGCGTACACATCACGCGCAGCTGCGTCGGCTCTCCGCAGGATCGAGTAGGCAGTGTCGGCTCACACCCCTCGTTCCGGCGGCACTGCCGCGCGCGTCGTCGTCTCAAAATCACTTTTTCCCATCCCACGATTAGATCGAATACAAAGCGGTCCAGCGAGAAAGGTGATTCTGTCCCTCCTTCTTTTCCCCTTCCAAACACAAAACCCCCGCTCCAGTGTATGTGGCCTTAAACGCTTTTACGAGAATGTCTATACTTTCACCTTCACATACTGTAACTCACTTTTCTAGTATGTATTTTGCTTACATGTTCATAAGTTGAACTGCATTTTCTATTATAATCAATATTTGCCTATGTATGTGTAGATATATATGTATATATATTTTTCTAACATATTATCTGTACCGCCCCCCTTACACAATGCCCCTCGAGGGCTTTGTAAGGTACTGTAAATAAATAAATAAATAAATGCCCAACGTATACGTCCGGTCGTAATGGTACAGCAGTGTGCAGCACAAGGGAACAGTCCCCACGCCCAGGGGCGACAAGGTTCCGCGGTAACAAGATATTCAACAAATGCAGTTGACGCGTGATCACAGTCTTTGTACGAGAATCGCGCATCGTCCCCTCATATGCGACAACGCACACTCCCGAGAACGACTACTGAATCGACGTTCGTGCAAACGGCGCAACCAGGAATATCTACACACACTGGGACGTTCGCCTCGTCTGTCGTTATAAAGAATTGCTACTGAGGCCCCGTTCAACGACGAAACGCATTTTTCGAGTGAAAATCTTCGTCGATGCGCGTTTACATGCCGTTAAGCCTATGGGACGACGGTGCAAGAATACTTTAGGTGCACGAACTCCGCGAAGCGAGCGCTTGGCGGGGAGGGACCGATTATGTTCTCGTTTGCGGCGTGCCGATAGATGGCTCGCCGGAGTGAGGACCTTTAAAGTCCCTGGATATTTTAAGAGACCTTAAGGACCGTTGCGTTCTGCTGTAAAATTCCGCAAAGCACATCCAGCACGTGGACGACGGTATCCAAATCTAAAGAAAAAAAAACGGGGTTATCGCGCGATAACAACCACGCGACATGCACTAAGTGATGCCGCGAAAGAGGGGGTGGTAAGGGAGGAGGTTCACAATGCGACGAGGGTGTTGTGGCGACAACAAATGAGCGCCGCTACATTCGTATACGTAAGGGCCTTTCCTACACACAGAGAGAGGAGGGGAGCCAGGGCAAAGTTTGTAGCACCATCTGTCGGGCTCCTTGCGAAGCAGAACATTATCGGGCACTGGATAGTCCCGGTGTTCACTCACCTAAAGCATTATTGCACGGTGTATGAAACTATCTGACACTAAAAGCGGAGACGTGAGTGCTGCATCGTAACACAGAACATGCATCCGCTAAAATATGCGTCGTCATCACTTCCCCGAAACCATTTATAGACGGTACTTGACGAGCAACTCGATCGGCCACGTGATGTAACATGCAGGAATCTTTAAGCGCTGGCGAAACTGCGCTCGACAACGAAAAACGCTCTCTGATGGCAATGAGGTATCGTTTCTGACGCGCACATCTTGTTCAAATGTGCCTCTAAAGAGCAATCGAGTCGAGAACCTAACTGTCAGCAGCAAACAAGAGCACAGCGTTCTTCAATTCCGCTTCTCGCGACATTGGCATATGAAAAAAGGCAGCGGCTATTATCCCGCCAGACGGGAGAATAACTTCCCGGAACCCTCACCAGCCGTCTCTTTTCAACGGCTTGCTCACGATTCCACGAAAACAGCTGCCACGTTTTCGAGCCTGCTTTCCCGCCCTCAGATAATGGAATGCCTTTGTGCGGACTGAAGTGTATATAGCAACCCGTACGAAAGGACCCAGTGAACGCGTGAAAAAGAAAATCATGGCGTCGATGCTAATTAGTCGATTTCCTGCAGCAGCGTAACTGCATAGCTCTTCGTTCTCTTGGTTACGTTCACGTCTATCTACACTTTAATTTACTTCAGTTCTCTAGAAACGGTTGTTATCCTTCCTGACTACGAAGTAAGCACCACACGTTCAGATTCACTTCTAACAAAAGAAAGAAAGAAAGAAAGAAAGAAAGAAAGAAAGAAAGAAAGAAAGAAAGAAAGAAAGAAAGAAAGAAAGGAAGAAACTCCAAATTAGCGGTTCTATATATACATACAATTTAAGGAGACTTAAATGCAAGCCACAAAGTGACACTGAGTCTATTCATTGAAAGGCCATATCAAGTACGCTAAACTCTTTGAGACACATCATACGTACAGCTGCGAAAAAAAAAAGTAATTCGTGAACGTTTTATGACGGCACCGTCACCGGACACGCAACCCGTCTCAATGCGCCACTGCTCCTTTGTTCTATACTTCCACGCAAAATGCAGTGCTGCTGCAGGGACTTGATTTTTCGCGACGGGGCTGATGGCATTCGTACCGCGACTCACTGAGGTCGTCATGCCTCGGAATACTGCAGCCCTATGTGTCATTACGATAACGACGGCATTGAAACTCGTCAAATCTTGTCCAATCAGCTCCGACTTAGAGTGCGCGAAACGCACGTGCAAAGAACAGAGGCACTATACTTCATCTGAAGCTCGCGCTGTTAGCCACAACCGCGACATTCGCCGAAGAGTTCGCCATGCTGGCCGCACGTGTATACATTACGGAGTTTCAGAATACCGTTTGCAAGCGCTGCGGGCACCACATGAGTTTTAGAATAGCGTTTGCCCTGCTGCAAACCGCAACGCACGATCGCAGCGACACCGTAGCCTCGAAACCAGCGCTTGCGGGCCACATGCGGGCCGCGATCCCCGCACGCAATTTCTGATTTTCTGCGTGCGGTCCGCGAACGCCGACTCGCGTTACGACGCATGCGCAGTGGCAGTGACCGCATCGCAAGGGCTCGCGGTGTGCTATTCTAAAACTCCCTATTAGCAGCCCTCTTCGCCAGATTGTGCAGGAAGATAAACAAAAACAACAAAAAATGCATATAAGCTTTTTCCTCAACCTGTCTTCGTTTGTCCTAGTTTTGTTGCGAAACCTTAACAGAAGCAACAGCTCGGCTTCGAGGGATGCCATATCGGGGTGTTCAAATTTATTTGACCACTCCGTTTACAACGTGTGCATAAATTAAAGTCAGTTTTTTTTTTTTTTTGCGTACCGCCCTCATCTGCAGAGCTTGGGAGGACTGAACACAGCCTGCAACTCTCGTCAGACTTTCCGTGCGCATTTACCAACAATCTTGCATGATCGTATGGCAATCTAATGATTTGATATGTGGGGTTTAACGTCCCAAAACCACTATATGATTATGAGAGACGCCGTAGTGGAGGGCTCCGGAAATTTAGACCACCTGGGGTTCTTTAACGTGCACCCAAATCTGAGTACACGGGCCTACAACATTTCCGCCTCCATCGGAAATGCAGCCGCCGCAGCCGGGATTCGAACCCGCGCCCTGCGGGTCAGCAGCCGAGTACCTTAGCCACTAGACCACCGCGGCGGGGCCGTATGGCAATCTAATATCCTCACAGCACGTAACAATGTATGAAACGGCACACAAGCGTTCCTCGGGCGTTGCGTCAAATGGCACGAGCCTTACCCATCGCCCAGCTTTAGAACGGGACAGTCCACCGCGGTGGCGTATAGCGGTTACAGTGCATGCTCGGCTGCTGACCAGAAGGTCGCTGGTTCGATCCCGGCCGTGGCGCTTCGATGGAGGCGAAACGGTAGAAGTCCATGTACTGTGCGATGTCAGCATGCACGTTAAACAACATCGGATGGTCGAAATTTCCGGAGCTCTCCACTACGGCGTCTCTCATAATCACGTGATGGTTTCGGGACGTTAAACCCCAGATATTATTGTCATATTATATAAGGAGACATCGGTAAGCAGCGCTTGATTCTCACAGACGCTTCCTTCCGCCTCTCAGCAATGTGCCAGCGCAGCGCCTATACACACCTGCCTGGTGCTTTTATAACCACTATACGCTTGAGCAACGCGCATTGGACAGCAGCTGGGCGACGGCACGGTGAACGTCACAGCGCATCCTGTACACTACATGCACTTATGGCTTTCATGTCAGAAGTTTCGAAACAGCGCATAAATTATATGTTTCTAGCTAAGTAAGGCTCGTTTGTTCGGCAATATAAAGGGCAGGCTCTCCTGGCTGTTCCTATCAGTTGCTAACTGCCATGACGGACACCAGGCGAAACCTGAAAACACAGGAATGACACACGCTGCCGCACATAACAATAAGTACTGTCGGCAAGTACAGCTGGTGAACAGGCTAGTTCTCGTCTGTAAGGGTGCTAACTATGCATACAATGCAGCTGTGACGGATGTGTTAACAGGACGATTCAATGGGAAACACACAAGATGGCGTGTGCAAAATATGCATCGGTAAACAAACGAAAACGACACGGCACCATCCCGGGCACGACATTATACTTTCAGGAGAGGGGTAATTGCGTAATCTCATTACGTAAGAGAGTTCAAACCAGCACGACATGTATAGAAACATGCAAGCATTTGTGCACCACCACCTATCGCACATCATATTTTCCTTTTTTTTTTGTACCCCGAACAGTAAATTGGGTTTTGACGCAACTTTGTAACTATGTATACTGAGTTGTGATGAAGTTACCTATAGATTTACTGATCGAACTCTCCCATGAATGCGTCATCAATGTGCATTATGGTTGGGCCAGCATCATGCTTTCCATTTTTATGCGTTTGCATGAACGCAGTCTCTCTGCTAGGAATCATTCAATAAGAGACCTCGTACTCTCAGAACAAAGGAACGCGCAACAACGATGAAAATGACAAACCATGCCCTGGGCCAATAAAAATTACCAATCGAATACGTGCATCGACATAAACTACACTTGGTGGTCATGACATTCCTTTAAAATCCCAGATGCGATGAAGAAGCATTTATCTATAGTCGTACAAAGGTAGCTCACCAATTTCAAGCTTATGGTATATATACAGTCGCGAATAAAACGCATCTTGTTTTTTTTTTTCTTCCAGCTGACGACAATAACTGGCTCTTTGTACCTATTTCGCACGATTCCGACCCTGGCTACATGTAGTACACCGCTGACCTCGGGTCAAGTCCTGAGGACTTCTAAGACTGCACCTTCCCTTAGGTGCATGCATCCACCACGGCGTTTCTCGGGTGTTTTTCGATCGGCAGTGATGCCGGCTGGCTCACCGCTGCGTATTTGAGGCCTTGCGGCCGGTCGCAAGTAACTTCGATGGAAAGCCCGGTGGCGCACGGACGGCCTTGGGACAGGACCTGGCAGCAGCCGTCCGGCGTTAATCTCTCAGTTTCTTTAGGTATGCGGGGCGACCGGTCAAGCGAAATTGATCGGCGGCAGCGCCTGGACCATCTCGGCGCGATTGCGTCGTCCCGCGATAAGGGCACGCAGGCGGCCGGTTCCCTCCGCGCAGGAGGGACGGACACGCACGTCCAGACGGCCAACGCTCCAACTCCATCTCAGTCGAAACAAAGCCGGGAACAACGCCTACGTCTACGGCGGCGGGCGGGTTGTCGAACCAGTTTGGGCCGGCGCGGGGCATACTGCGCGCACCGTCCGGAAATGTCGCCGCACCACAATGATCCACTTTCGGCCGCGCCCCGCAGAGAGCCGGCCCAGCAGTTTTCCGTTCACCGCGCCAAGGCGCTGGAGCGTGCCTTCGAACGGAATTAGGCAGAGAAAAGTGAATTTCCGCAGAGAGGCTCTCTCGACAGTTAATGAGCGGGCGACGCCAAGGCATTTCGGTGAAGTGGCCAACATGCCTAGTTCATTGATGATGAAAGTTCCACATTCAAATCATGGCCGAGCGATCGCACGTCAATGTAAGCAGAGTCCTAAAATGGACAGAAGGCTCGTTGTATACTATATCAGTAAGGTGGTCAGTAAGGTCAGTAATTTCGGATAGCCAGCAAATACTATGCTCGTAATCTTACCGTTAGAACGAAGTTCGTAAGAAATACAGCAAACATCGGATGCAAGCCAGATGCTGGTCCACCTTCTTCGGCCATCATCAGCCATGCATCAGGCAAGAAAGTAACAGAATATAAACTTTCGCGCTCTGACAAGCCCTGCCTTAACCGAAATGATACACAGCCAGATACCGAGAAAATGGTACGAACATAAATCAGAGATACTCCAGTGGGGAGGATGGGGGGGTCCGTTTAGTTGCGAATAGTTCTGGGCGTGATCGGGAGAAATTGAAGTATAAAGTAGAGGGAAATTATACATGGCTTGCGCTGACATCACTGAAACAGCCACGTTGGAGCACCGACATGGTAACGCATGATGTCACGTTACTATTATCAGTACACACCACAAGCTGGTTCCTTCAGTGTTTAGGCACCGATGCCCAATAACGTTCTAGCCATGTCGTTATCAGGCTGAAGATGGTTACTCGCCGCGTGATTATACTACCTTGACGTCATATAAGCCGTTATGTTTGAGCAATGTTGTGCGTCCATGACGTCACATGCATACGCAGCGTGCGTGCAGGGGCACCATACTGTCATGTTCAAAACCACGTCCGAAGTATCGCATCACGACGACATACGGCCACTTATTAGCGTCAGACAGCTCTTTAAAGCCCCATATATGATTCAGCGTTTGCTGTTTGGAAAAATCAAAACATGGGTCAAAGACGCACAAGAAAAGAGCGCTTCGGCGATTAAAAGAAGCGCGAACTTATGTATAGCACGATTACAGACGTACCTATGCACTTGCAAATCACTGAAACACGTTGTTGAATCTGAACACCACCTTTATTGATCTGTCAGGTGTTTCGTATTAGGCAAATGTTGAACGCGAGCGTGTCCCGAGTACGTAGCTAACTGCTGAACGCGTAGCATACGAGAAATCTAATTGATTGAACAGACAACACCTAAAGCCCATCGCCTGACCAGTAACCTTCGAATATGGCTCACTAATAAAACCAAACTATCACTGAGGAATTCGTGGAAAAGCAGAGGTGGCTAGCTCCTATTAATAAGAGCTCTTAGTTGCAGCAACACTGTATCCTTGCTCTCAAGTGCTTAAATACAAAGTATAAGTGCACGGGTCTATACTTGAATTGTTCTCCCATCAAATTGCGGCTTCAGTGGACAGGAGATTAATCCCACATCCTCAAACTTTATCATTTCGGTGCGTGCTAAGCTACCACGACGGGCTATATCAAGAAAGGACTGCCACCTCATGTTAAGTCTACACTATATTAAAGCGCAAGCACTTAGAAAAACATGAGCTATAGCAGTTGTACATCTGTAGAAGACCGATGCCACTGAAAGCTTTAAGTACCTGCTACGGCAGCCCATATGTGTTAATGCGGTCCTCGACACGAAAACCACGGATGCGATCCAGGTCGCATTCCGATGCGGGGAGGAACGAAAAAAAAAAAAGGCCGCTTGCGCACTATGTCTTCAATGTACGTTAAAAAACCCTCAGTAAAAGAAAATAAACACAGAACACTACTGCGGCGTCCTTCATTACGCAGTGTGCCGCTTGGAGATTTTAAACCACACAATAAAATTTCACTAATAATTGTAGCAGCACCAGATGCGGCTGAATAGCGAAATCGGTGTCGCGGTTTAAGATACCCAGCAACATTCATAAGAACGTGCGCTTTGACGTTCCGTGCTCCGTAGGTGAGTGTAAGCCTCCATTTTCGTATTTACGGAGCAGAAACCTGGAGGCTTACGCGTAGCGTTGAACTTAAACTGAGGACGACGCAGCAAGCCATCGAAAGGAAAATGACAAGGACAACCTTAAGCAACAAGTGAAGAGCAGAGAACAACGGACGTTACGGGCATCTTAGTCGAAATTACAAGAAGGAGGAGCAACATGTGCATGGTCAAAGCATGACCACGGCAAGACTACCACTGGTCATTAAAAGTAACAGACTTAATACCAAGACATGGCAAGTGCGTGAGGGGGAGGCAGAAAGTCGGGAGAGCAGATGAAAGTGTAACACTTGCGGGGATAACGTGGGCGCAAGCACATAACTGGGTCGATTGCCGTAACATGACAAATGACTTTGCAATGCATGGGCGCAGTAAGGCTGATGATGCTTCGACGTTTCCCAACATACAGCTTAACGAAGCATCGGTCGCCGGAACATTCCACGCGGCGAAACGTATTTTCTACCACTCCAGTCAGATTCTTCCAACAAATCGCGGCTCCGCAGTTCGATATAAACGTCTCGTAGTCAACTATTGCACCAAAACATGCCACTCACACAGAGAGAAGGTTTAAGACTGTGGAAAATAACCTTACCTTTATATCTAAGCGTTATTACTAGTCCTGCAAAGCGACATTTAACGAACGAATGAAATCTTCCCGGAGGCTGGCACCGGTGAGCGGTGTCGATCACCGCCAGCCACTTTCGTCCGCCGTATGAGGCACACAGTGGCTTCGCGCGCTCTACGCGTGCTCGAAGCGGGCGGCGGCACAGCGGGCTCCGACACTCGCTTTGAAATGCAAACGAGTGCCACACGCGAAGGAGCCTCGCGGTGCGCGACCTCGACAATCGCGGAACAAGACCGGACACCCCGTTGCACGTGCAAGGGCACGCACATGCGCCCGCAAGGACCCTCGTCATGTTTATGCAACGAGAACCGCGACTGACGTGACAGCGGCCAAACCGACGACAGCGCAGGTCTGGAGCGCACTGACGACGCCGTCTGCCGCACACCGGAAAACGCCAGAGAGAGAGAGACCCGCCGCGGTGGTCTTGTGGCTAAGGTACTCGGCTGCTGACCCGCAGGTCGCGGGATCGAATCCCGGCTGCATTTCCGATGGAGGCGGAAATGTTGTAGGCCCGTGTGCTCAGAACTGGGTGCACGTTAAAGAACCCTTGGTGGTCGAAACTTCCGGAGCCCTCCACTACGGCGTCTCTCATAATCATATGGTGGTTTTGAGACGTTAAACCCCCCATACATATCAAATCAAAACGCGAGAGAGACGAGTGGCACGCCTTCCTGGGCGCGAAGAGTATAGGGTAGCTAGCTTGCCCAAACGAGCGCAATCCCATCGAGAGGAGACAAGCCGTAGAGGCACTTGTGGCGGAAAATGAAAGCGCTATCTCGGCACCCGGATTTTCCGTGCATACGTACGACATCATGAATGTAAGAACAGTAAAAGTGTACGCAAATAATACAAGAAGGAACAAGCCACAAAACGAGCGACTATGCTGCCAGAGCGCATTTGACTGTTCTATATCCCCGTCCATAGAAACGTGTCCGCTTCCTTTTTTTTAGTTCTTGTTTTTTTGTGTAGTGACTTTAGATGTTTTCTTCCTGTTTGTTTATTCGTGGGGCGCGAAACACAAGAAGCGCAAAACTCAGACGGCAGGGGTTAAAAAGTTGCGTGTGATAATGAGCCCAACTTAAGGCCCTGGCTGTTCCGTCCAATATAGAAAGAGGAAAAAAAAAAAGGCTTGAGCGACATGACAAGCTTGAAGCGCTAACAAAATCGGCGAAAATAAGGCACAAACGCTTCAACAGCAGACGTAACACGTGCGCCTCGCTCAACAAAAGCCGATTCGCCAGTGAAACTCGAAGAAGAGAAAGCATGATATATGCGCACAGAGAGAAGGAAATCAGCGAAAGGAAGAACGAAAACGAGAAGACATGCAGGCCGGACAATCTTCGCAACCGCGAGTAGAAGCGATCGCTCATGCAAGACGTCCAGCCGAGTTTCACTTGCGCACACGCTCCATCTCTTTCGGCGTTCCTTATTTTCATTTATTTTTTTTTAACCTTCCTTTCGAATTCGATCCCCGTGCAGGACGCGCCGAGTTGGTCTCTTCAGTCGAACGCCCGCTCCGTCTCCTCAGGGGTCACCGCTCGTTCCGGACGATTCCTGTTCTCGCGTCCCCTGCGCCAGTTCCTATCCGCGTCCCCCCCCCCCCTTTCACCGGGGGAAGCGCCTCTTGAAAGCCACCGGACGAACGCGGCCACGCATCAACCGCAACTAACTCGCCGCACCGTCTTGGGACGAGCGTCGTCCGCATATTGGCTCATGCAGGCGTTACGTGATTAATAGCCAAGCACCGAAACAGCCCGCGAAGCCCTTGCGCCGGAGCATGGGTTTGTGAAACTTCTCGCCTGCATCCTGAGGTGTCAGTGGGCGCGGAGACGAAATCGGGCGTCACACCCACCGGGAATGTATACGAGGCGCGAGCATGCTCCGCCGACTCCCAAAGACTGGAGCCAAGCTCAAGACATCAAAAGCACCGCATTGTAATTTTCTCTTTTCGGACAATAAAGGATGAAGCGTTTCATATGTTGCTTTAAAACGCCTATACGCTTTGCGAGAATGACCAACAGAAAAAGTTTTCCATCTCAACAAATGATATAGCGCGGCCTCAGAGACGATTATATCCTCTGTCGAACACGTTTTTCCTTATTCTCGTATATACACGTTTCAAAGTAAAATTGCAAAGGATAGAACATGTATTTTCACATTAGGTATATTATTACAAACTTATCTACGAGGCAACGCTTTTATTATAGGAATTGACCAGATTACAACCGCTCACTTCTATTGAATTGAAGAACAAAAGTTAGATTTAAGGCCTTGTCGATGCTACATATTCAGTGTTCAAACGTACACAAGTCATATGATAGGAAGGGGCATGAGAGGAACACACACACAAACGCTAATTTTCAACAATTTATGAACTGATAAATGAAAGCTAACACTTGTGTGTGTGTGCTCCTTCTTATCCCATAGCGTCATATTCCGCACTTTATCACAACGTGATTGATTGACATGCGAGGTTTAACGTCCCGAAACCACCATATGATTATGAGAGACGCCGTAGTGGAGGGCTCCGGAAAGTTTGACCACCTGGGGTTCTTAAAGCGCACTCAAATCTGAGCACACAGGCCAACAGCATTTTCGCCTACATCGAAAGTGCAGCCGCCACAGCCAGTATTCGATCCCGCGACGTGCGGGTCAGCAGCCGAGTACCTTAGCCACTAGACCACCACGGCGGGGCAATATCATAACGTCAAGAACACACTATACACGTGTGCTTTATTACAATGTGAACAACACACTGTGTGCATACGAGTACCAATTATTGGCGCATGTTCAAAGGACAGTAAGTGACACACTCCGTGCGATGAAAATCATAGCCTTTGCACTTACCGCGAAAGAATGCACGAAAGGGAAAAGAAAAAGAAACTAAATGGCGGGGGTGTGCAGATAAAAAAAGAAGTTAAAAGGGGTCTACAAGAAATATGTGCAAGTACAGCGGTGAAAAAAAAAAATTCGAGCCACTGTGCTCTGAGAAGGTGGACGATAAGTGAAGCTGCTGAGCACGCGTTACTACGCAGAATTTCGAACCCCCCCCCCCCCCCGTTCAACTGAACCCGAAATGAGTATCAAGAGAGTCCCTTTCGAACTTAGCATATGCTCCTTTATAGTTCTTCGTTTGAGCATCATTAGTCTTTTTGCCGCTACAAACATCGTATCGACCATTGTGCAGCACACATATAAACTGGTGTTTGACGCCAGTGTGTTCCATTTTTAATTTTTAGTGGACCAGGGGAGAGCAGTGGAATTTGCCCATTTCCGGTGACACATAGCCTCGTGTTCGCAAACAAAACGAATGTCCTAGCCATACACAGCTGTAAAAAGCTGTCAGGATTTCCGAATGACGTCTCAGAATGTACACAGAGACGTCTAAATGACAACGTCAGCAGTATGCGACAGTTCATAGAGCGAAGTGTTCACTTCAAAGTGCGCGCTACACGAATATGTAGTACTATACACGCATGCGCCTCGGTGGCCCCTTTCACACATCGATGGCTGCAACGGTTCAGCGCCACTATACGTACTGGACCGCGTCCGACCACTCTACGTGCAGCGACGCGGCAGCCTTCCCGGGGAAGCCTGGGTCCAAGGTTGGCCCAAGGTCCTGCAGAGTCGAACCCTCGCCTTCGTACGCACGCGCTGTAAGAATAAGGCCTGCGCCACCGCTGGGCAAACAAATACGGGAAGCGGCCGGCCATTTGGTTTCACTCAAAAGCGCGGCGCAAGGCGTTGCAGGCAGCCGGCGAAATCGGCCTCACGCGAGCGCATCGTTGTTCGTGCGCACACGCCGCCGAGCTGACGTAACTGCACGCCGAAGAATAGCGTCGATTATAGGGGCCAGAATGACAACCACGGAGGAAGATGAGATTCATCGCGTGCTTTTTAGACCGACCAGGAATCCGGTCCTGGACCAGCGCGCGTCCGTCCGCCTGCCAGGGCACGTTTCGCCAGCGTAGACCTCGCATAAGTTGCACAGCGCAGTACGTAACACAGAAGCGCGCTTGAGGCCGGAAATCAAACTGACTCGAAGACAAACACATAGGCGAGATCTGTCGAGTGCTTCATGCGACCGTATACAGGCGGTCAGACGGGCGCCGCTTGAAGCACCACAGCCACCACAACTTCATCGCACGCGGTTACATCACGACGCTCGGTGACGCACATGAGAACTATAGCGAAAGCGGCCTTTAGTCATCTTACGTTTCCGAAGAGTAGCGCACATAGTGCGAAAGCCATCAATTAAATACAAAAATAGTGAATACGTATAGCGTAGCTTCACAGCGCGAAGCAAATAAGAAAAATTGTGTTACGACAAAAGACGGTATTATCATAATTATAATCAGCCCGTTTATGTCTAACGGAGGACGAATGTATCTATAAACTTGATACCCCCTGTTACGTCTGTCATGCGCCAGCTGATTCCATCGCAAACTTCCTAATTAACCTCATCACCTGACTCTCCGGAGTCCTCGACTGCGCATTCACTCCCTGGGCGACTATTCTGCGATACGCGGAATCGAATCCCGCATGCGGCGGCCGTATTTTCAATGGAGGCGAGAAAGCTATACAGGCCCGTGTGCGTAGATTGAGGTGCACGTTAAAGCACCCCAGGTGGTCGAAATTTCCGAAGCCCTCCACTACGGCGTCCCTCATAATCGATTGGTGGTTAATTTGGGACGTTAAACTCTGCAATTATTATTATTATTATTATTATTATTATTATTATTATTATTATTATTATTATTATTATTATTATTATTATTATTGTTATTATTGTTATTGTTGTTATTGTTGTTATTATTGTTATTATTGTTATTATTGTTATTGTTGTTGTTGTTGTTGTTGTTGTTGTTGTTGTTGTTGTTGTTGTTGTTGTTGTTGTTCGATAAACGACCGATCATATGCACCGCACCAATGTCGCCGTAGCTTATCAGCTAAAGTGTCACGCGCTGCCGAGATCGAGGACGCGGGTTCGCTGCCTGCCACGGCGGCCGCATTTCGATTGGTGATAAATGCGAGAACACCCGCGTATACTTACGTGTAGGTACATTTTTAAATGCAGATCAGGAGACGACAAAGAAGGCCAAGGAGTACGGCGTTTGGGGCAACAACTGAACGTATATTGCAATCTGGGAAGAATAAATACACATAACAACCAAATACTTCAGCATCCATTGCCTTTACAATATGCAAAAACGTAAGCTGATCCCGGCTGCGGCGGTTGTATATCCGATGGAGGCGGAAATGTTGTAGGCCCGTGTGCTCAGATTTGGGTGCACGTTAAAAAATTCCAGGTGGTCAAAATTTCCGGAGCCCTCCATTACGGCGTCTGCATATATATATATATATATATATATATATATATATATATATATATATATATATATATGCAAAATGTTTCCAGTGTTCACCAGCAACAGAAAGAAGAAGAGTGCGATGAAGAAGTTGTAATGACTGAGTCAATTTCAAATAACGTATCTCCAATGGAAGCTGCGGGATATATTAGAAAGTTGCGAGACTTCATCTCACAGCAGCAAGTTATGCCAGAAGCAGTGGCCACAAAAACGTAGACTCTCTGGACAGCTTTGTCTGTTTTTGCGCTTTAAGGGTGCCAGCCCAAATGAAAATTTAAAAAAGTTATTTTCAAAAGAACTTGCACTTAACTCGTTTGACTGATACCTGCGGCGCCCAATGCTGTTCCATAATTATTCAATTGAGTGAACTTTCAGTCAAGAGAACTATTACCATGGGTTCCTTGAAGCCCACTTCAGCGAGAGTTCACTGTATGAGGGAACACTCGTACGTCTTCTGCCAACGCCAATTTTCCGCCTGAAGAGAGCACGTACGACCCGATGCGGTCGGTAGGAGAGCAGAAGCGCTTCCGTAAGGCTCCCTGTATACGAGAACGACACTTTCGCAAACGGGGAAGAGCGGCGTGGATGACACTCAGTATCGGAAGCACGTCAGTTTCATATGCTAATCGTATGCGATTCCTTGGAGTGAAAAGACCGCAAGTGCTGAGGTGTTTGGACTCGGGGAAGCACGGTTGCACTAATATTGAACCCAACCATACATAAGCACGGGCGTTCCAGCGTCAGCGTTGTCATTTTCAAGCACGCATCATTTAGCAAGCTTGTCAATGGAACAAGTTCGAGACGGCTAACGACGTTTCTGACGCGTGCTAATGTTATCACAGGAGTGAATATCACACGCCACCATGAGGTGTGCCCATAAAAGGGGGGCGGGGGGTCAAAGCCACCAATCTACCGAATTTTCTTGCGTATATATATACACGCACACTTACAAATGCGCACACAAACATACATAAAGTATAATTGAACACCCCCTCCCCCCGGAAAAATATTTCTCGCTACACCCCTGCTGGCTACACACTCTGTCTATACCATGGGTTCCTCGAGCCATATATATATATATGGCTCGAGGCGCAGGTGGAGCGCACCTAATGAGCGGGGGTCGAAGAATCCACGACGCCACCACTTAGCGAGCCGGTGACCTCCAGCACGGTACGGGGGGGACCTGCGCCTACGCGCTGACCGCGAAAAGGTGCCGTCTTCCGCTCTGCACGGCATCACCAGCCACTGCGGAAGCGGCGTTCAACGTGCCCGAGGTTACGGCATGAAAACAATAGGTGAGTCACAAAGCATTCGGGAGTCCTACCACGTGCGATATATGATAGGATGACAAAGAAATACGCGGGCGTGCGCAAATGTGCCCACTACTGACGGGTGATAAATTTTTGGCAACATCTCCCCCCCCCCGTTCCCCCTTTTTCATTTATCTACACCCACTTCATCTTCTGCACCTCCGTCGATTCAGGTAAGCTTTATAGTATACTACCTCACATACCTTCGATGCACACTTTCAGTAATTTTTCACTTTAATCGCACGTGAAGACGCTGCGATCAGTGATAACATGGCCTATATATGAGTGACTTACGAAATCTCCCGCTTTTTGCTTCGAGGCGGCCGACAAGGCACACTGGCATCACAAGACACCGTAGAGTTGGGAGCTGATAATACACGGCTGCAATGTCAGATGCCAAACACCTCATGCCGGCGGTTTTGCCTGTGTCCCTCACTCCCTAACTCCTGCGGCGTCCACTGCGCTTGCAGGTCCCCTCCCCCTCTGTTGCCTCGCAACGCCTACTAAGTCAGCGTCTGCTAGCTAACGCTCGTTCCCCCCTCTCTTTCCTATAGGCGTCCCTCCTCGCAACGTTTACACCCCCACTGCACGTCCCCTTCCCACTCCTCTCCTCCCTTCTCTCTCGCAACGCCAACGCAGGCAGCGTCTGCTAACGAGTTACTTGACTGAAAAAAAAAAAAAACGACTCTTCGCGCTGCACAACCGTTCACTAGCCACCCCGCAAATATAGGCACTGGATCGTGACTTCCAAGGTAGTGCCGGTGGAAGATTTCTCCTGTGCGTTGATGAACAATAAGGATTTGCAGCTTGCGCGTTAACTAAAAGCGGGCTGCGGGTCTATGTCCAATAAGAATATTCTGTCTCGCACTGCCAATTAGCAGCGATTGACATGTTCCAAAAGGAAACACCGGTCTATCACTGCGTGCTTTACGCCTCCACAGGTTTCTCTCCTGAGCAACGCCGCGATGAGCGCCAGCGTCAACGCCGCCGCCAGTGTAAGCGTCAGCACCCGCTGCTTCGCATCCACACATGGTTACCTTTAGCGGGAAATGGTGCAATATGTTTTTTTTTTTTAAGAGCAGCTGTTTTGCTTAAACTGAACGTCACTGTGCTGCAAATGACGCTGTGCTGCGATAGTCTGCAGTGACGGCGAACCTCCACAGTCCTATAATGTATGGCACAGCAAAGCAGGTTTTAACTTCTGGCTAACCTCCCTGTCTTTGCCCTCACTGTTTTCTTTATCTTTTATTTTTCGTCCTAAATAAAGGATTACTAAACTATGAAACCCAAGAAAATGTTCCAAAATATACCCCGCCTTGCTGCCGGGTTCTAAGGCATGCAACGAGACGCAATGACCCAAATCTCTCTACCCCACCTCCTCTTTTACGCACGCATATGTTGCTGACGGCCAACTTTCAAATGCACATGGGAAAAACAAAATATCTGCAATCTTATACGGTTTCTATCGGTTCGCTTATGAGTCTTTGTTACTCAACTGACATATGTCGTCAATAAGTCTGTTGTTCCGGAAAAAGCGCACAAGTTGCAAATCATCACGCGTATATTCCTTCGTTTATAGGAGGCACCCAAATCTGGCAACGAGAAAAAAAAATTATCGGTCATTCCATTCGTGAAAATGGTTCCATTCGTGAAAAAGTCGCTTAACCGGTCAGGTGATGAATCCGCGATTCTGACTACAGCTAAAAGAAAGACAAAAGTAGACAGCGGGCACACCAAAGCGGGGCATAAATCGGAAATTCGTAATGATCAGGCCTCCTTTTTGCAAAAAAAAAAAAAAGGAGGCCGTAACAACGAATTCGACGACATTGCGCTCGCAGTCTACTTCCTTTAAAACCACGGTAATGGGCTCACGTTTCTCCTTGACTGATAAAAATATCGGAAGAATGACAGTGCAGGCAGCACGCGGCGCACCGATGGTATACACAGTGCGCGGCATTGTCAAACGCGTTGCGCGCTCCACAAACTGTCCCGCCAAAGCCGACTCGCCGGTGCGCCTTCCCGGGCTTCCGCATTTAGAAGCAGCGCCGGCGGCGGGCATTCCGGGCCACGCACTCATTCGGGTTCGAACGCCGCCTCGGGCGACAAAGGACGCCTGCTGCGCTTCCTGTTGGTCGCGTTTGCCTGGCGCGGAGCTACAGCTGTTGCGTGACAATCTCCCACGAGGCGCGTCTCCAGGAAAGGCTGCGCCGAATAACCTCCATCGGTGCGCGAGCCCGGCTTCGCCGTCAAGGGCTGAGTGGGACGCGCTTCAAGCGTCCTTCGTGCACAGAATTTGCCGCTATTGTCACCAGGCACGTAAGCTGCAAGTCAGCAGCGAAAAGAAGCGATACCCGAGAGCAGTTCGCCCATGATGCGTTCCAGGCACAGCATGCATAAGCGCTGAACACAGCAACCGTATTTTTTTTTTTTTTCATCAATCGCATTTCACTATCACACTCAATTCACACCCGGTAGCTAACCGAGTGAAAATAGACGTCAAACACGCACACACGCACAAGTAACGATTGCACGAAGATTTATAGTCGCATTGCGTAGTTTTCGAGAACGTTTTACAGCGCGCCCGTCAATATACCGTGAGTCGCCACACGTGTTATTTTATACAGGTCTCGTATAAACAACAGTATACGGTGTTGTATCAGAAATGAAGTTTTAGTCGATGCACTGAGATTACGATATGCTCGGCGACACTTCACACGAGTGCAGTATACGTGTAACTCAGGCGTTCCATAAAGACAAAAATAAAATAAAATAAAAAGATAAAAACTATGGCAATTACAGGGACTTTATATAAGGCTGACAGCAGCCTGCAGTGAATTAATAAAGAAGCTTCGGAATATAAGGGGACTTTATCGAAGTGAGGAAGCTGAGCGCGTTACAAAACGTGTTACGCAAGTCCGATACGTCCATGGATACGTCACTTTGAGAACGGCAATACCTCCGGCATATTATGTGACCTATAAATCGCAGAAATGACAGAAACCAGGCAATTTCAGAACAGCGTATACGCAACGCTTTGCGTTAGCGTTTGTCGCCACTGCACATGCATCGTACGTCGTCCTCTTGCGGGCCCCCGTTAAGTGACGGATACAGCGGGCGCCCTTAACTAACGCTAACTTGGCGCACGTATATACGTCCTAACGTGTCAAATCGGGTCCGTCGATGTGAAAGTCGGCGCATGCGTTAAAGCACTTTGGATTTATATAACCTCCATTAAGGTGCATCCCAAGACAAGGCACATCAATGTTTTTCCAGTTCTGTCCAATCGAAATACGAATGGCACGACTGGGAATGAAAATCAGCAAACTCGTTATCAGCAGCAGAACGCTGCAGCGATTATAAGTAACTGCAGTGCGTAAATTGGCTCAAGGTTAAATGTTTGGTGGCGCGCAGTTCAGGCGCCGCGGGAGATGACAGTGCATGGTGAATCGCAAACGCTGTTATCGTTCGGACGCATGGCAAAACATATAATAATGCAGCAGAGAGCAAGAGAAAACTCCCGCGGCTAAACGCAGGCGATCTCGGGCACACGATAACAAAGTCAGCCGAGCTCTCAACGTCCCGACCTCCGAGCAAGAGAGATTACAGCGCGCGTCACACGAGCAATCAGAAAAAAAGGAGAGAAGGAATGAAGCGATCGCTGCGATCCACTTGTGCCACAAAGGCGTACATTCCTCAGGAGCGCTCGTTGCGCGCCAACGACAAAGCCGCCGCCAAACGACCGGAACTGAGCCGTTTACATACGCTCCACTCGAATGGGACCAGGTCGTTGCGGTCTGCCCTTCGGCGGGCGAGCGAGACACAACAGCGCGCGCCACGACTGAATGGGAGATCTTTGCGCGCAGATCAGTTTGTTTGCATAACCCTTTCGATGAAGCGCGGCCAATACGAGGGGCACGCGATAACGCACTGCTAGAACTCCTTTTATAAGCCGCGCCACTGATAAATGCTTCACACGACCCATCCGTTCGTTCTCATGTTACGGAAGCCTCGCCATGGCGCGCTTTCGCCCCATGGCGCCTTGGCACGAGGAGTCAGTTTCGCATGGTTTCAGAGAGTGACGCCGGAGTATAGAAGCTAACGTGGCGCGTCTGCGCTGCATGTCAAAGCGATCGTCTGCTTAATCTCAAGCGCCGGGACAGGCTCCGATAATTTGCAGGAGCAACAGATTGCGTTAGAAGGGGAGATGCCTCGTTAACGGAGCAAACTTTTCTTAAAGGGACCCTACAAAGGAACAATGAATTGGTTTAGATTGACGAACTGCACTCTGAGGACTCTGGTGCCATATTTTCCACTATCACAAGTTCTATGTAAGCAGAGTGAATCAAGCTTGAATATATATATATTTTTAATTTCGATGGAGGCGGAAATGTTGTAGGCCCGTGTACACAGATTTGGGTGCACGTTAAAGAACCCCAGGTGGTCGAAATTTCCGGAGCCCTCCACTACGGCGTCTCTCATAATCATATAGTGGTTTTGGGACGTTAAACCCCACAAATCAATCAATTTTTAAATTTTGCGCCAAGATCTCCAGACGTGACGTCAGAGTTTTTTGTGTGTTTTCGTGGCATTGGATCGATCAAATTTTCTGAAACTTCGTATGCTAAGTCTATGGCACCCACAGATGACAATGCACTCCACTTTTATCAATTGCAAGTTACATAGGGCCCAGTAGACCCCTTCAAGATTTAATTTTTTACGTCACGGTGTTTGGTACCGAAATCTGAAGGTGGCGTCGCCACCCGCACTTTCTTTACGCTCGTTTTCTCGCTTGGTATGCAGCGTGTCCCGTTAAGAAAGGTGTTTTCGGGATTGTGAAATGGTACTTTATTTTTCTCGTTTATTTGCTCGTTATTTAGCGTCCCTTCAACAAGCTCTACGACTCGGAATTTCAATCGAGACCCCCTACTCGAACCACTCTCATTGACTCTTTGTTTAATGGCACGCTGTCATTTCAGCGGCAAGTCATGCCGGCTTTCTTGAGGCGCGTCAAAGAAAGCACATTTTCTCATGTTCCTGTATGGAAACCTCAGCTGGTCAATACGAACGTCGACCACCTTCAGTGGTCAGCTCAGACGAAATTTATTGACACTTTATCGATGGGCAATGATTTTTATGTACTATAAAAGCTGCAGCAACCGAGTGAAACGTCACTGCTGATGGTGTGCGGAACGTTTGCACGTTGTAAAGTATTCAAATTCAGCGTAAAAAAGACAAGAGGACAGCAGCGATGACAGGAAAACAGTTTGTCATATATTGCCTATGTGTTTCTCCTCTCCGTTTCATCACTGGTTCTTGCACAGCTAGCTTTGAAATGCGGACTGATCCATAGGTGCATATATATAAAGCCTGTATTGGCCCCCTCTTTCGAGAAGCAACGCGCCTTATCACAAGTGTACATCCGTTAAAGTTCTGAAGGGTGGAAACTTGGCCATATACATGTTGGGACGTAAAGCAAGAACGGCGCTCTGAGTATGCTCTTCCTTACATTTATTGTGTCCATTCAAGGTTATGCTCCGGGGTGCAACGCAAATGACGTCACTTTCTGGTTACCGGCAAGAGCTCACGAAAATAACGAAAGTTCGGCCAACCCGATAACC
The DNA here is from genome assembly GCA_013436015.1 of Rhipicephalus annulatus. Lineage (NCBI taxonomy): Eukaryota > Metazoa > Arthropoda > Arachnida > Ixodida > Ixodidae > Rhipicephalus > Rhipicephalus annulatus. Next base: position 188,726 of record WOVY01009777.1, on the reverse strand, counting down.
CCGTCAAATATATCGCCAGTCCGGGACGATGCAGGGAGGCCTTCGACCGCGGCCACGAAGTTCGCTGCCCGCATCTCGCGCGAACAGAGCTTGAAGACAAAGAGGGCGGTCTGTCGGAACCTGCGTGATTTACAAACAAGCGGAAGGCGAACGCGGAAACTTTCCACAAGCCGCCACATTATCCCCTCCACTTTGCACCGGTTGGGCCGAGACAATAACCCGCGCAGGAGACAAGCAAGCGTCGAGGTTACACGGGCAGCCACGCCGCGAGACAAAAAAGCCGCGCACGTCGTCGTCCATGACGACGGGCAGAACACAGTGCGGGTCCGATGTGTGTGTGTATATATATATATATATATATATATATATATATACGTGTCCGTGTGTGCGTCTGTGCGTGCGCGCGCGTGTGTGTGTGTGTGTGTGTGTGTGTGTGTGTGTGTGTGTGTGTGTGTGTGTGTGCGCGTGTGTGTAATCATTCACGGCCGGCAGTCTTCCTCCCCGCAAAAAGTGCGTATGCACACCGAACAAAACGCGGGTATCCGACGCGCCTTTAATCCGCCCTCACGAGTGCCGAGGGCCGAATGGCCGGGCGAAAAACAAAAATGGATGAGAAAAGGGGGGGGGGGCGCAGCGAATGCGGGCGTCGAATTAAGAGGCGGCGATGACGTGACGGCTCTTGCGCCAGGCCCGGCGAGAACTCTGGGATGGCCGCCCCGCCTCCGCCAGCGCGTGCTGGCTGCACGAGCGGCGCCGCGTCCAACGTGGCCGAGATCTGTCTCATGCGGCGACAACAATGGACCTTCCCTCACACGCTGCCTCGAGGTGGCTATGACTCCTGATTGACAGTTCGCGCCGAGGGAGGTACAACTTTCATGCGGGTGCTTTATGTGCGATGTGGTTGGAGACAGCCTGCACGCCACTTCAGATTTCAGGAAAGATTTTATATATATATATATATATATATATATATATATATATATATATATATATATATATATATATATATATATATATATATATATATATATATATATATATATATATACACTGAAGAAAAGCTTTAGTTGCCGCAAGGTATAAGTATGAAAACAGATGAGCTTTGACATAACTGTTTATTTAGCCGACGTTCCGACGGGAGCCCCGTTTTTTTTTTCTTTCAAGGCATAAATATATCTACAGATTTTCCGTGCTTTCTTTAAGCATGTTGAGACAATAGGAAAGGGGACAGAAAGGAAAGATGAACGAAGAAGGAAAAGGAGGGAAAAGAGAAAAAAAACCAGAAGAAAAACACGACGGGGTTAATAAGGGACGGCATCTAAATGGAGCAAGGCGAATGCGAACATTGTAGTAGTAAAGTAGCCATGCCACCATTGACAACAATGCACCCCACGCACCCCCCCCCTTTCCCCAAGTGGACAGTGTGACGACTGCAGCGTTTAGTATCGCACCTTCCGGTGCAATTCGCGGGCGGCTTGTTCATCTTTGAATACATATGTGTGTGCATGTGTGCGTGGTTCTGTAAAACTTGCAGCTCGGCGAGTCGGTTCATACTTCTAGGTAAACAGGTGGGCGCAAATAAAGACAAAGAGACAGAAAGACCAAAAAGGAACACGCGCATTATATATATTGTTAAGTCACAAACGAGAACTAACAAATAAACAAGCACAAGGACCATAAACGCGGAATAAACGCTAGAGTTAATTGAACACGCATCCGCATCAAAAGTATCTTTCACTGCAATTTTTTTTCAGCCTGAACACGTCACGCTTCGGCTATATAGAATGACTGGATACACAGCGCCTGCCCAGTAGTGAAAATTTGTCATCTGGATGCACTCATAATTTGATTATCGTAACGCATAAAGTCACACATCAAATCTCCACGTTCCTCGCCAACCGCGCAAGATGGAGACATGGCACGGCACCATTTTAAATTGTAAAAAAAATATATTTTGCGCAAGCGAGATAAAAACGCAGAAAAAGAACCCCATGCACGCAGGGCTGCACGTTGCCTAAAAGAGCACGGATATCTTCGGGCAACTTGATATTGAACCACAGTGAGCTCTGCTTTCAAGTTTCTTTATGTCTACAGAGTAGAATGATGCGTGCGCAGGCGTCACCATTTCACCCACTCTTGACTGCCAAGCACAACGGAGAGATGCGCAACGACGGATTTGTCAGACTTAAGAATCAATATTCGCCAATTGAGCAACTAGCCAATTGAGCAGTTTTAACCAATTCTTGGCAGTGACTGACATGTGTGAGCGCGTATATCACTTCTTTATTGTTTTCCTCCCCTTCCCCCCCCCATGTAAGTATAACCTGGTTAACCACCTTGATTAATTGATTTGTGGGGTTTAACGTCCCAAAACTACCATATGATTATAAGAGACGCCGTAGTGGAGGGCTCCGGAAATTTCGACCACCTGGGGTTCTTTAACGTGCACCCAAACCTGAGTACACGGACCTACAACATTTCCGCCTCCATCGGAAATGCTGCCGCCACAGCCAGGATTTGATCCCGCGACCTGCTGGTTAACCACCTTGCCTTTGCTTTGCCTGCCTCTCCCTGTATCTTTTTTTATAGAGAACGTCTAACCAGGGTGCTATTCGCAACATACACCATTACGTGCTAATGTTTTCCGACAGAAACATGCGATTAAAGGGGAAAATAATAACACGCAACTACGCTTCCACGCACTCAAGAAAGCAGCACTCCTTCATTGGCAGCTACTGTTTTGCCTTTCGCGTGCCGTCTCGAACAACGCGTCACCCGGATTTTGGTAGTGCGAATCACACTTACTCACACAGCAGCTAAACAGCCACGTCAGCCCCACTTTTCCTTTCCTTCTTAACAAAAAAAAAAGCCTGCACAGACCGACGCTGTAAGGATAGAAAATATAGTCGTACCGCATGCAAGATCCTCGTGCCACAATTCAAGCGTGAAAGTGAGGGAGGTAGCAGCAGACGGCACAAGCGTCCACAGATACGCGCTCAACCGCTCGAGACAAGTGTTATTCAGACTGTAGGAAAGCCTGTACGAAGCCCCGCCGTGGTGGTCTAGTGGCTAAGGTACTCGGCTGCTGACCCGCAGGTATAGCGGGATCAAATCCCGGCTGCGGCGGCTGCATTTCCGATGAAGGCGGAAATGTTGTAGGCCCGTGTACTCAGAATTGGGTGCACGTTAAAGAACCCCAGGTGGTCAAAAGGAGGCGTCTCTCATAATCATATGGTGGTTTTGGGACGTTAAACCCCACATATCAATCAATCAATCAAGCCTGTACGAAAGCCTGAAATCCGTGTACTGTGCGACGACAGTGCACGTTAAAGAACACCCAGATTGCCTGAATTTCCTTAACCTTCCACAACATTCATCTCTCATAATCCTATCGCGGCTCAGGCCCGTAAAACCCCCAGGTATCCTACATACTTCTCTAGTATTCCATCGTTCACGGCCGGCTGATCCCACTGATAACGCGCTTTTGTGTGCACGGTATCACGGCAAAATAAGGGAGAAAAAACGAACAAAAGATTACTGCACACTTATTACGTTCATACCCTGCAGCAACTGCCATTAGCGCAAGGCCACGCGTTGCGTCGGTCGGGGAATGGTAGGTGTAACGCATGCTCGCTCACGAAATTATTTCCTTCTTTCTTAATTTCTGACCACATGCAGGGAGCGTCGACGAAGAAATAAACAAATGTAGCAAGCATTCGCGCACGCACTGACATTATTTAATTTTTTTTTCTAACAAGGGAAAGAAAAATCGCGCCGCGCGTCCTTCTCTTTGTTGGTCACGCGCAGCATTCGCCGCCGTCAGAGTGCGAAGCGAATGCATGCGTTTGCGTTTTGCGAGCGGCAATTGGGAGAAAGAGATACCCGCCGGCTGCAGCGCACCAGGGAAGCCCGGGCGGGGAAAGTGGACAATCATGCTGATGCGACGATCGAAGGTCGGCGACCGATAACGAACGGCACACTGCAGTCTCGCTGCCCGTAGACGACGGCTGACGTCGCCCTTGGGGGCTGAACGTTAGGCGAGCCCTTCTCGCAAGGTCGTGGGACGAGGAAAGGAAACGAAATATGGACGGTCCGTTTCCGACGCGCCAGTCAGGAGCCATATAGTCTACGAGGCTGCAATCAGCCCAAGGGCAGACATGTTCGTGGGCCCCGAAGCCACCTCACTCCCCAATAAACAGGCAGGTTGTCGCTTTTTCCTTAGCCTAGGTGATCGAAATTTCCGGAGTCCTCCACTATGCGGCGTCTGTCATAATCACATGGTGGTCTTGGGACGTTAAACCCTACATATCAATTTATAAGTCACTTTTCCCTTTTGTTGAAAATACATTTATTTGAAATATATGCGTCCTATACTTACCAGGTGTGTTAGCGGTTTTCACTTGCACTGAAGGATTGTAGATATAGTTTACGAATGGGTTTCGTAGCCACCATTTTGAAATGTTAGTTAACCTCACCGTTTCGTATGGTTAACAAGTAAAATAGCGGTGCTGCGGAAGACACATGCGCACGAACACGGTTGGTCTTGTGCTTTCGACGGTGGCTTTAATAATTCATAGCACGATATGCAAAGAGGAGAGTACACTCGTGTAACAAGCCAAAACGCTGGTCAGGACGGCGGAATCATTGAGCGCGCAAAAATCGATCAATCGGTCAGTTGGCAATATGCTACAAGCTCTTATACTTACGGACATCATGGAGTACGTCTCAAAACATCACTCGGACAAGGTAATAAAGTTAACAAACAAACAAAACAAAACAAAAAACGACACGCCCGACGCGCGACTTACACTATACGTTTCGCATTCACCCCACTCAGAGTTTGTTGTGTTGGAAATTCGTGTGTTTCGATATTCCAACCATTCCGCCCCGCCACGGTGGTCTAGTGGCTAAGGTACTCGGCTGCTGACCCGCAGGTCGAGGGATCAAATACCGGCTGTGGCGGCTGCATTTCCGATGGAGGCGGAAATGTCGTAGGCCCGTGTACTCAGATTTGGGTGCACGGTAAAGAACCCCAGGTGGTCAAAATTTCCGGAGCCCTCTACTACGGCATCTCTCATAATCAAATGGTGGTTTTGGGACGTTAAACCCCACAAAACAATCAATATTCCAACCATTCCGACTTTCGTGCCGCACTTATTGTCACGTGCAGCGCCACAAAGACCTATGGCCCACCAAGAGCCCACGTTCACGAACACTTGAAAAAAAAAAGTGCGGTGGCGACAGGATAAAAGTGCAAGATGCGTACCGCGCAGTTCACGGAGACTAAATTGATGCGCCACGGGCTCAGACGCAGAGCCGGAAGGCGGCGTTGATTCACAAAACGGCATCCCGCGGTGGCCGCTCTAAATGCGGACGAGACGGAGAATCCAGGGCAGCCCTATAAAAAGGGCTTCCGAGCGACTGCGAAGGCCCGTTGTAGCGCGCGTCGTGCTATTCGATGCCAGTCACCAGGAGGCTTCGCCCAGCCCGGCACAGCTGCTGCAGCACCCCAAAAGACGATAAGCATTCCCCGATGCCATGGCGAAACAAATAACGAATGACCAGTTTACACGGAGATGTTACCATCATGTTCTGCCTTGAGTATACTTGAGCGGTCTCATGTCACGACCGTCGCGGTCGACAACGCGCTGGCACCGCTATGTGGGCGCAGGTTAAGTCCGAACTAAGCGCTACGCAGCCCGGTGCTGGGCCTATACTGTTACCAATCACTTCCGCTATGCCGTGACCATGTTCAGTGATTTGCTTGTCAAAAAGTGAGGTGCCGTCAATCGCGTAAAAAGCTACGTTACACACCGGTGTCTCATTTTAGGGGCGAAGCTCCTTAAAGCGGCACCCGTTCGTCCCTTGTCGTAGTCGTATAGTGCGTAACCAGTCTTACGCTTTGACCTGCAAGGTGGTGCCGGTGGGAGATTTCTCCTGTGCATTGTTGAACAATAAAAAATTCGCAGCGTGCGCGTTAACTAAAAGCCGAATTCTCCTGTCTCTCATTCTCAATTAGCAGCCATTGGCATGTACATTGAGCACTATCTGACAAAAAAGGGTTGCTACGTTATACTCGCTGGGCGTAACCTCCTTGGTTTTAGAAAGGTTTAGTGAGCGTTGGGCAGCTGTGCCATGAATACAGTGAACTAGTATATACCATGAACTCGAGGTGGTTAAAGGTGGAAAGTAGACACGAAGCGCAAGCCGTAAGAAAGTGTGCGTGTGTCACCTCTCGTTTAGTCCTTGGAATGTCCGCTGGATGTCAGTGCTTCTATATGCGGAATATATGATGAAAAGATGCGAGATGGTGGTACTTGGAGTGTTGACTAGATGGTCAAACGGACACAAAGACAGATGCATCGAAGGACGCACGGATGGCTGCACAGACGGATGGACGCATGCATGGACGCAGGGGCGGATACATGGACGAACGCAGGGACGGACGCACGGATGCACGTGCGGACGCACGAACAGACGCACGCACGGACGGACGGATGGACGCGCGGACGGTCACACAGACGGGCGCATGGACGGACGGAAGCAAGAACGAATGTGGACGGACGGATGCTTCGCCCCACTCTCCATCATTCACCCCGTGGATCTGCTGCCACTTTTTTAGATAATACATCCCTGCGCAATTGCGCAATAGCCTTCGAGGAGGTAAAACTGCACATGATAACAGTTGCACCGCTCATCGCCTTAGAATATCTGAAAAGTTGACCATACCCGCCTCTGAGACCGCTGCACTCGCTCCTCACCACTCCGTCAAAAGTGGAACTTGAAAGGATGCCTCTCCCATTTTTTTTTTTTTTTCGCACGAGCCGTATTAGTCACACGAAAGACGCGTGCCGTTTTTCAGGCAACAGCTCTGCAATGCAGTCTGCCCTATTACCACACGAAGAAACGTTGATTGATTGATTTGTGGGGTTTAACGTCACAAAACCACTATTTGATTATGAGAGACGCCGTAGTGGAGGGCTCCGGAAATTTGACCACTTGGGGTTCTTTAACGTGCACCCAAATTTGAGTACACGGGCCTACAACATTTCCGCCTCCATCGGAAATACGAAGAAATGTTGCAGTGTCGGCAGCGGACTTATAGTAGCGTAAAATACTTGTTCCCTACAAATTTCGCACATAAATTGCTGACTTCCTCACTGGCTACCCCTTGAGAAGCACTGCAATGTCATCTGTGACGGTACCCGCTTCGAGGCACACTGTCAGTACGCGTTGACCTGTTTGTACGGGGATTCGGAGGCGAATTTCCGGGGAGACGAACCTCGAATTTAATCGGCACAAAGGGCTACGTGACCACCGATAAGGGTTTCGGCATTACTGAGCTCGAGCGGATGCAGAACAGAATGCACTGCGGCCTTGCATTTTGTTTAAATGCTTTGTTGCCTACCTGCAACCTTCATGCGTGCAACTATCCAGACATACAGCGATGTCGTTCTTCACTTCTCGGTACAGTATAAAGGTTTGAGGCAGGGACGTCGCAGAGAAGACAACGTCCCTGTCGATTGGCATCGAACATACAGCCGCCGAGGGTAGCGCGCGAATAGCACCTAGGTCGCTCCAACAAGGCCGCCTGCGCGAAGCGTGACAAAGGAGAGCAAGCGTGACGCCTGGCGGACATACACTGCAAGCACAACGTCGCTTTCTCTTCACAAGCCGAAATGGTGGGAGCATAAAAGCTCGGCAAGCGCCGGTGCATGCCTGTGGGCTGCAGAACTGGATAGATGTCTGAGACAACCCCACAAAAGCTATACGTTTTAGGCGTTTTGTTTAAATCTTTGTTTCTCGCAGTATCTGCTTTACGCGAGAAGGCAACCACCGTGTCGCGCGTGCGTGTGACTAACACGCAGATTTCAGCACGCGGCTCAGAGGAGGGAGCGCATCGGGAGCAATGGCACTGTCACCGTTTCGAGAGAAAGACCGATTGCCGCGTTACCGAGCCAGGAATAAACGGAGTCACGCGCTACAAAAGCGAGCACTTTTGGCGAGCTCCGCAGGGAAAAGCGCCAGCAAGTTGCGACACGGTGCACGCTCGGTTTGACTCGACGGTTAGCGCGCGCTTGTATCTCTCGCTTGAAAAGAAGCCGTCGTGTTGTGACGCCGCCGGGAGACGTGAGGACGGCTCGTCACCTGCGCGGCTAAACCAAAGGAGAACAGCCGCGTGACTCATGCCCGTGACGTCCTCGCGCCAGATGCAAGAAGACGGCGGTCACTACATCGCGCCCCCTACCGACGACCGCGAGTACGTCACAAGATTCTCCACGCGCCAGCCGCAGGAGGCCAGCGGGACGAGGCCTCGTGTCGTGAGCCCTGTCCCTCCACAAGTGGGCTCGTTTTTTGAAGGGGACAAAAGAAAGAGGGCCACTCGCACAAGCCCGTTAGTTCCGTCCCAAATTGCGCCAGACTGAAACTGATGCAACTTCATTATAAAAAATAAAAATAACTACTCAGTGAGTCGCTACGAAACAGACAAGTTGATGCACGTACAACACACAACATGACACGCTGTGCAACATACACTAGACGTTGACGTTACTCTTCATAATGAAAACTATATAGTCATATTTATTGTGAATGGAAGCAGGTGTGTAAGTCGACGGCTTCTCATCTTATACTGTGTATTTTTCCGACTTTTTAGATATTTATATCACGTGCACTCGTCGTAAGTTAAGTTATTCAGAAGGCATTCAAGAACCTTTTGTTTGCCATCGCACCTCAGCTGTGAAACATGCTTGATTTTGAGTTTGCAAATGCACTTCCGAACATTCTCAACAGCCAATACGCGGTTTGACGGTTTGCAGGGCCGTCATACAGTAGCAGGTCCATCTCTTACATTTTGTTCAGGTGCATACAGATTTACTTCATTTATTTCACAAAGAACTGGTCATGACAGTCATCACTGCTTCGATTGAAGCCGATCTTGCAGCTTTTATTGATCGGAATCCGATGTGCATGACCGTGCAGCCACCGTGGTTGTACGGAAGCGTCGCCACATCGAGCGACACGTCGCTCGGCCCACTTCTACCTCCACCCCGCCGCCTTTCATATCCCCCTGTGCCACCACGAATCTTGCGTGTAGCTCGCACTCCAAACATGTAGCGCATTACTAACCGAAAAAGAAGCCCACGCCAATCGACTCGAGAGTAAAAAACGGTCCAGGCCACTTCGACAGCCAGTGGTTGGCAGTCCCAAATGCTTGCTCATCTGTGACGGCCCTGACCCTCCGCGCTATGCAGGTAGCACGGTCAATGCACCGCGAATACGCTCGATGCATCATTAAAGCATTAGATTCAACGCTTTTGAATGATGCGGTACCACTATATGTCAGTTGTACGAGATATCGTCGAATAAAACGAACGATTATGAAGCGTTTTAATAAGGTATGACATGCCGCCAAGGCAGGAACGGCCAATACTCTGGCCGAACCACATATATCTGCGAGCAGGACTGCCTCCCGTGGGCAGAAGAGGGAAGAAGAAAAAAAAAGGGGGGGGGGTCATAACAAATAGTATATTGCTGCAATTTTATATCGTATACGTACCCTAGTCGTTTTAAGACAGTAAGCTAAAAACTTAAGCCACTTGCACCCGTCGGTTTGCATTTGTTTTCTTCAGTTTATGAATATTTTTACTCCGCATGTATACGATCACTAGCTTGACACTGAGCCAAAAAGCTGACAAGTGCGGGCGCGCATTAACGAGAAGTGTGAAGAAGCCACTTGAAGAGAACGGACAAGAGGATCAAACCACGAGAAGAGGGCACACCAGCGATTGCTCCGCTGTTGCCACACTCAAGACTGGCCGATGTAACGTCGCGTATGAAAGCGACCGATCAGCCAGATTCTACGTCGCCATTCCGAGAGTGAATGGTGAGTATATGCCGAGAGTGAATCTCAACGCAAGCCTTCAACGGCGACTAGGACAGCGTTCACAGGCGGAACAGCAAACACTCGCCGCATGAAGACGCCTGAAGGCGCCGCGTATGACGCCACGATAGCTCATTTACCATGCATGGCTGACGCCCATCCCGTCGTGGCGCAATGTTGACGAAACCGAGCTGCAAACGTCCGGCGAGAGCAGCATGATGATGAAAGGAATAAAATGAAGTCAAATGAACTCACAGCGATGCACCAAATTACCGATTCTGCCGAGAGTGCTCTACTGCATAATACGAGCTCTACTATATAATGGTTTTGTTTTGCTTGACCTAGAGACAGTGTGATCGTTTCAACTTTCTAGTTTACAATGAGTTTTGCACTGTGCAACTTTTTTTCTTTACCTGAAAATGTGTGTATAAACGTCTGTATGGGTGTATTTGTTTATATATCTATACTGCACGTGTGTATGACCAAAGCATGGTTATTGATATGTATTCACCGCTACTATGCGATACATGTAACTTTCCCATCTGCCCTCCTGCTTGGTCCTTATAGGACTGCAGTATCTAATAAATAATTAAAAAGTAATAATAAATAAATAATTCTTTCCAGACCGTATACACATACCGTAGGTGTGCGTGATGTATGGGTGCTCCAGGCTGAGTATAGCTTCCCGAGTTAACTTCCAAAATATAGCATACTGGTTTCTTTAACTTATCGATGATTATTTTGAACGTTTGCGTAGCCCGAACAATCGACGCGCAAAACTTTATTAAATCGAGTAGGAAGAGGCACACGGGCTGCTAAACTCAGGCTGCGCGCACTATACTCGCCTGCGAACCGTAAATCCATTCACAGCTGCTTCACTTTGACTACATACCTAGGCGCAAGCGGTAACTGCCCCTTACCGCCGGGGGCCCACATTCACAAAACTTCCACGAGTGGTCCTTATCGCGTCGGATCCCTGAGCCGTCCAGCCAATTCAGAAGTAAACTCTTACGCGTGAGGATCTTCGTTAATACGGGGCCCAGAATTGTCCTTTGCAGTGCCGAACGCGAGCCTACACGGATGCGTGACACATCAGCAGTACCTGAACCCCTGGCAGCGAAGGGCAACCGTATAAAAAAAGGTTCTTCGTGAAGGCGAACGCAGGAAGCACATGCGAGTGTAGCATACGGCAATGTGAGCCCATGGTCGCTTTCAAGGCATGTAAATGACGGCGTTACGCTCGTAGCACGAACGAGTGAAAAAGCAAAATTGGTGGAGCTCATACGAATCGAAGATATGCGGTCAGTCCAAGAACCTATTTGATAACCACGACTGCGTGAGCTGGAATACCATAACATTATGTACATGGCAGAGAGGAACTTCGAAGCGATGTAATCGCCAAGAGATTCCTTGACTGCAAATTCAGTTTCTGTATTTTTCATAGCGCAAGTTACTTCTACATCAGGGACGTAGCCAGGGGGTGGCACATCCAGCACGTCCCCCCCACCCCAAATTTTTTTCGCCATGACATAGAGAGCAGATAATGGCCATTTTAACGGGCTGCCCCTCCCGAAATCAAGATGGTGCCCCCTCCCCGAAAAAAAAATTCTGGCTACGCGCCTGCTCCACGTGTGATGTGCGCATTAAGAACACATACCATGAAAAGAAGGAACTCTAGAAAATGGAAACAAACGCACGGCGCTTTTACACACAACAAGGCCGTCTAACGATGATCTCGGCTGTAAATTGTATTAGAGCGCATACATTTGAACCGCCCTAGTAATTGGTAATTATTTCACAGAGGCTGCGCTTACGATGCATCTCTAGTCCACCGCCTTCCCCTTTCTTCTATGGACCCTCTGTTTATAAACGCGGCAGCAGGAATGTCGTACGTGGTCGACTTCACGCAGCACTTCACCAAATAGAGGCACCCTTGGCAGCGTTACCTGCGCCAATGCACTCCCGGCCTGAAACGAGTGATTCTCTTTAGACTGTAAGTGAACCAACTGGCCAATCCGAATCGCAACTTGGAGCCCGAGCCCTGCTGCTGCGAACTGGCGCTCTGCCGCGTGGCGCCGCCGGACGGCGTTCCAGCGGAGCGGCTCCGGAATGCGGCCGCCACCTGCCAAAAAGCGTCGCCCCCGGTTACTTCTTTTTTGCCTTTCTACGAGAGGAAACGACGCGGGCAAGGATGGCGGGGAAAGGGACGTCACCGGATCCGTACGAGCCACGTGTCTGCCGGGGGCCACCAATCGCGATCACCCGCTGAGCCGGGGCTCTTACCCGCAGTTTCACAACTCCGCGGCTCGTGCCTCCTGGCAGCGTGAAACGGCGCGCTACCGGCGGGCCGCACAGCGACACGCCCCTCGGCGCTGCTATTTCCGTGGCGCCAACAAAGCGGCAGCTCGAAGGCCTGAATCACCCTCGCGCCTGCAGCCGGCAACACTGAGCATAGACGTTGCGACAGTTATTTTTTATAACCTTTGTCACTGGCTCATACATCAACCGCTGTTATCCCCGCGATGAGCCAATCAGTGAGAAGTAAATGATAAAATAAACGTACAATGAAAATAGACCGACTGCAGAGCACACTTCCCGAGCTATACGGCGAAATGCAACGATCCTCCCCATTAAACTGGTACTCATCTGTCACGCTCCTAATCGGCCGATCTTTTGTAAGTGGGGCACCACTCGGCGGATAGACAAAGCAAAATATATAACTGAAATAGAATCGTATTACTCAGATAATGGCATCCTACGCTCTTCAAAATTGTAAGCCGGAGTAGCGGTTTTCTACCTGTATATGCACAGATCAATGATAAGAAGTACGGCGTTATAGCGAAACATCCTGGCCAGGGTATTCCTTCAGCCCTCATAAGAGATTGCTACGTGCATCCTCAGCAAGGCAACGCCATAGCCACTACAGCTGGCCGTCCTGAAAGGGGCCACTTCATCCGAGTCTATCTATACACGTGGAGATTTCCTGAAGCGTGTTATAGGGGCGAAGCTCCTTGCGTCGTGGGTCGTACGTCCCATGTCGTCGTCGTAGTAGCAGTTGCATTGCATGTCAGTAAAAACGGTGTCACAGCATATTCACAGAGTGAATGATGAAGAGTGGGGCTAAGCGTCTATCCGTCCGTCCGTACATGCATCCATTCCGGGTGGTCGGGCCTCATACTTCTGAACGATGTCGAGCTTCCAGACGTCGGTGGACGAAGCACTGACGTTTGCCAATTCCTCGTTCGTCTTGCGCATGCGCACTCGTATTACCACGAGGACGGGCTGCCGAGAGCTTCGCCCCACTCGTAATCATTCACCTCGTGAATATGCTGCGATTTTTTTTCTTGTCACAACCTCAGCTCAGGGCTATTTCCTACAGGATCAGTTCCCGAGTTGACGACATGTGCCCTCATTTTTTTTCTTCTTTAAGTGAGCACACAAACAGAGGTAACCTGCTTTAAACAACAATCTGGTGTTTCTTCCCACACTAACTCATCGCGCAAAGGACAAAATTTCGCGACCAAAATTTCTTGCCATAATTGCCGCGGTTCCTTTAGCAACTCTTGCAAATACCAATCCATGCATTGCCGTTAATGAATATTGTCAAGTAAAACGAAACCAATTTAAACCATGATTATGGCACAAGTATACCAAGACGACGGTATCACTAAAGCACGACACTCGACACACGGCGTCACTTAAAACTGCGGTCGTCGTTATTGGGTTGCACAACCATTCTTACAAATCTCGTAATCGAGGACCTGGGTTTCCGCGGTCGCTTGCCAGCACCGATTCACCAAGTATTTTGTAGCACAGTCGCCAGATTAGGAAAAAAAACAACATAAAGGGCGAAGTAGCTAGATTTCGCTTTTATGCAAGAATAAAGCCTACAGGCGTCGGCCTATCCAATGCCAGGACTGGTTTTGAGCGTTGTGGTGGCGTCGTGGCGACATAGCGTGCGCGTCCGTTATGCGCATCGGCTACTCCCTAATGAACCGTTGCGCACACTCGTCTGCCTCGTGCTGGACACGCGTCCCGTAATGGTTGGAACCGCCACCGCGCGACCCTCGTCGTTTGTCGTCAAGACCGAAGGCACGTCGTCAGACGCGCCCGCTCGCCGTGCGCGCGCGCTTAATGACGCGTAACCTGTACAGGCCATGCACCAGCCAAGGTGATCCTCCTCGCTACCCAGTGACCTGCGAAACCGCTCCGCAGATGTGACGCCTCACACCGTGTCACATCGGTGGCCACCAGATGGGCACGTTACGACACAGTGTTTTCAAGGCCCACTGGACGAATGTGAGGAACCGTTAGTACGTTCCAAGAACACGACGAGGTGAAAGCCAATGGAAGACACACGTACAACATTAGCCCGCGCTCGAACTCTTACGATCAGAGCGAAGAAAGTAGTAAGCCGTGTATGGGTTCACGTGCAAGTCCAATATATACGTTAAAGCAGGCAAACCACAGCTTCGTAGATACGTCAGGTAGCAGGCAAATGCTCTCTAATATCAGCACTATCGCGTCCACCGTTTTCCACCCCTAGTATTTCCCTTATAGACACCATGCACTCAAAACACGATTCTATTTTCGCTTATGCAGCTTTCTAAGTCAGAATCGGAGATAAATTTTTTGCCCGAGGCATTGTCAGGACATGTTGACAGAGAAAGCAAATAGACACAAAGAAATAGCGCTGAAACGAACTGAATGTTCTGCAACTACGTGTATTTCATTTAGTACAAAGTCCGCGCAAAGTTCTCAAATTCACACCGTGGCACACGATGTTCTCAAAGGTCCCCCAACACGGCGAAAACAATTGCATTTACTTGATTTATCTTCTATATAGAACATCTATTTACCAACGTAACATTAAAAGGGCCCCTAAAGCACTCTTGAGTTCAAAGCACGGCGTAAAATAAGTTAAATGTTGAGATTCGCCGCTCCGCGTAAGGAGAGGGCGCGGCAAGAATTGTGCTCACCGATGACCTTGAGCTATGAGTAGTTTCCGTCACCCGGGTTGAGATGGCGCTACTGTATGGCGTGCCAGGTATTCGCGCGCAAAAGAACATATTTCTGAAAGCTTTATGTGCATGGAATTTTGTGATTTAGAAACGCTTTGCCTTGTGCCTGTGAGCATTTCCAGTGCATTTGTTTTGCTGATTTTCACTTTGTGCTTCAGTGCACGCATACCACGACGCTGCATATGACTCCGAGTACGCGTGAGCGGCCTTGTCGCAGGATGCCCCTCGAAATGGGCTAGTTGTGTTTTGTCCCGAATAGCAAGTCGGTGTATCGGAAGCTTGTACAGAGCGTGTGTCGCTTTTCAACGCTCCGCGTGAACCAGAGCGCTTGGATAAGTGCGACGGGCAATTCTGAGAGCCGACAGAACCTTGCAGCCTAGTGACCATGTGTACGCGAAGCATTTCCCGGTAGAAGCCATCTCTACCACATATCATGCAGAATACAAGGGAAACGACCTGTTGCACGCACTACAGAAACGCGCTCACTTCGAATGCTGGGCCTGCCGTTTCACCGGGGCTGCCCAAAATACCTGACCGTGCAGCGAAAAACCAAGAAAGCTCTGCGAAAACGACTGGCTCTACTGCCGACTTCTCAGAAGCGACGGGAGCCAAAAGGTTCAACTGCATCTGAAATGGCTGACACGGCCGCTGAAGGTACGCCAAATTTATTGCGCGTGGAGACAGCGACTCCACAGCATGGCGATGATGAATGAACGGGCACGCATGCAAAAGGCAGCGCTTCGACTTCAGGTGTGACGGGCCTCTTCCACGTGAAGAGCAGGATGCTTCTCAACACGACACTGATGCCGTGGGCGTATGCGCAACTGTCAGTTCCTTATCACGCCGGAAAAGTGATTTCTTGTTTTAAATTAGTCTTCCGTGGCTGAAATCATTAGGCCAGGTTTTCTCGTTTTTGGATGCCTCTACCACTTCATCGTCACCGTCTTGCAACATTGCAGGAACACTTCCGAACACGGTACTTACGACTCCACACCGTTTGTTAACGCGAAGGCCTTAGACAGCCTTAGATGTCTCATCAAACGCGAAATATGATTGTCGGCGGTGTAAGGGACGAGCCGCGCAAAATATACTGCTTTTACGTAGTGCGCTCGCTTTAAGCCTCATAAGCACTTCATCACGATGGCGTCCACCCGGCTTAGTAAAATAGCGCGAAGTATGCCTGATGGCACTGGCCCGACAATCCCGACATGAGTGTGGTACGGTTTAACCCAGGGTCGACCTTCGGGAGCCACTGAAGTTCTTCCCACCATACCATGCTGCTTACACCACCAGAGGTCGAAATAGAGTCATCTGCGTGACGCTAACAGCAAGACTGGCAACCATAGCGTGTCGATTTAAGTTCTTAATAAAACGTATGTAAGTGTCGAGATACATTAGTCGAAAGTTTTCTGACGAAGTGTTTCGCTCAATATTCTAAGCAAACATACACGTGACAGCAATATCTGAGCGCGCGCACACACGCAAGAACACATGCACTCACATACACGCAAAAACGCACGCAGACTATCGCTTTCCTGATAGCCAGCGTGCCTTTCATCTCGGGCTGATATGCTTATTGCAAACGCCTCAAATTTTATTTCACGCAATGCTACTTTTTTGTTCCGAACCAGATGCCGACACCAGAATTTCAGCGAAAGACGCTTTTTAGTGATGTCGCGTTTTTACCGCTCTCTAGACCAATGCTTGCTGCTGTCGGAGCATTTATGACAAGCACACTGAGAAAATAAGCTGCATATAAAACTGATAAATCTATTTCCTTACAGCAGAGTCACAGTGTGTTAATTTATTGACGTCCGTGTACAAGTTGATTGATTGATTGATTGATTGATTGATTGATTGATTGATTGATTGATTGATTGATTGATTGATTGATATGTGGGGTTTAACGTCCCAAAACCACCATATGATTATGAGAGACGCCGTAGTGGAGGGCTCCGGAAATTTAGACCACCTGGGGTTCTTTAACGTGCGCCCAAATCTGAGCACACGGGCCTACAACATTTCCTCCTCCATCGGTCCATGTACAAGTGTATATCGAACGTAATAAAGAAGCGAGGCTCCGCAGCAATAACCTTCTACACGCGGATCGGAGTCACCCCCGTATTCTAGAACGTCCCTTCAACTCAACGCTTCACCTTCACTTGGGAAAGCCGATGGGAGCGCCGTCTCTAGGCATGGCAAGTCACTGCATATCAGCGATAATCTGCTGCAATTCTTGAGTAGCGCAACCTCATTTTGAGCCGAGCTGTGGCGCAGTGTTCAACTCTGTCAAGTGATGGGTAAAAGTCGAGTCGAGCAGCGTTTGCGAATACGGGGGTCACTCCCCAGTGAGCGCCTTGACCCACCCTTCGTGAGCGCCATCTGTCGCATCAAGCGGAAACAGCTGAGGCGGCGACCACAATCTGGACACGCCGCCGGGCGCAGCGCTCACCTAACTTATTCTTACACCATGGTTCAAAGACGAGAGGGCGGCTTCTTTCTTGCCTTAACTAAGCACGCGTACAATGTCATATAAAGCACGCGTTGCAATACCAGCCTTTCAGGATTCCACGCTCGTTGAACACACGCTGTCATCTCCGTTTGCGCAGTCGAGAACTGATAAGGCGAAGTGAGATCAGATGGTCACGCACGACAGCCATGCGAGACAATTTAAGGAAGTACGCATGGGCGACTGCACGGCGAAGGACACAAAACTGATATTTCTCATATATGAACCGATCGGAAGTTTGTACTTTAAGTCACACAAATCGCCATTATGGCGTCGCGCGCAGTGCGCCGAAATGATGAGAAACGCAAGAAGAGAACAACGCGTGATTTTTTTTGTATTTTCCAGACTATTTAGAGGTCCTTTAATGCACTGAGTGGAATGTGGTGAATATCAAGGCATGAACAAATAATAACAAGTAGTGTGCGCAAGCGAAACTCAGAAAGAGGAACAATAAAAAAAAGGTCACCCGTAATGGACGATTTGAATAGGCATTTAAGCTAGGTTCAATAAAGGTCAAAATTTGTTACGGACCAGTTAATGGTTGGTGGTTTGAAGTGTACAACAAACGTGAAGTCTAAACGGGACAAAAGAGGAAATAAATGCACAGGAGGAACATGCATCAGCGTTCGTCATGTGCACTTCGTTGTCCCCTTTGTATGCCTACTGGTAGCGCTGTGCTCACTAATCGCCTCATACGGTCACTTTGTGTGCCCTCAAGCAAGCATGGCTTGCGCCTGGCCAGAACACAGGGGTGCTGCTGTCAGTAAAGAGGAAAGATGAACTCCGGGCGCCGAATTCGTGAAGCTTCCCGTTCGTAACAGTTTTTTTTTTTCTTTTTTCTACCGCAGGCCTAGCCTTCACTAATGATACGTCGAACATTAGGATTTTCTCTTAAGAACAATTCAGATGATTCTGTGAATACAAACCCAAAATCTAATATTTTTTCTTACATTTCTGTGCTTTTCGCGACCTAGGCAATACGCAATCCTTATAGCTGATATGTCACACTCCCCGAGGTAAAAAAAAAAATGGAAGGAAACAGTAACACAACAGAAATATTCGTTCTCATACAGTATACACCACAGCTTCCTACTCAGAACGCTGACTGACCGATAACGTCACCCACGCAAGTGTTTGCTCTCCGCCCATTGGGCAGCGCGTGTTTGTATCGCAGGCTCCGTTATATGGAATCCTGAAAGTGCTCCCGTTCTCGCAACGACCTCCTGCTAAGTATCGTGCCCCCGCATTGATCCGTGCAACAGGCTAACAACAGGCACAGCGACATTGCATTCCACATGCGTCGCCACCACACACATCAATATCACTCCTTCGGTTTTTTTTAAGAGTGCAACAGTACACACATATTTCAATGCCTATCACTGATTTTCCAGCTGTACATTGTCGCACACAAGGCGATAAACGTAGGCCAAGTGACAAGCAGTGGCCTTGCCTCGCAGTGCACACGACTGCTTATCTGAGCACTTATCTCAGTATGCATTGGCTTAGCTTTTTTTTTATGTTCTTCGGTGCAAAGAACGCTCAGCGCAGCGGAGAGCAGGACGAATGCATACCCCACCTCGCGGCACCTATCGCACACATTGCGCAACTGCGGCTTCTGGCACGGCTAGGTGTGCCTTTCTGGGTGCACACGATCAGGGCGAACCGCAAGAGCATGCGAAACAAGGCAGACTCACTTGTCCTGGAATCCCTCGAAGTCGTCGCCCTGCTCGTCGATTGTCGACTCGAGATCCAGATAGCTGCCATAGTCGTTGTCGGTCGCATTGATCTTGTACAGTTGTAGCGTGCAGTCGTCCAACTGCACCGAAATGGAAGCAAAAGACGGGGGTGAGATGAGTGAAAATCGAACCGAGACGCGCCTGGCATACGCCGACGAAACTGCGAAAACGGGCAGGCGCTGAGGTGGGCGAAATTACAAGTCTGCTGCTGGCTTTACATGGACCTCCTGATAAGCTTGAGATAAGAGCCTGCTTATGAACGACAGGATTAAACGGCAGGTTCACGAACCGCACCACGTTTGGAAATGCATTGCTTAAGCGCGAAAACCATCACGTAAACTTGGAAACGCGCTTTTACTTTTGCGGACCACCTTCTTGCCCGTTCACGCCGTTTTATATGGAACAACACGACAGTTTGGGGCAGAATGTTTTGCGGAAGCATACCCACCGGTGGTTGTCTACACTTTATATCTAAAAAAAAGTTCGAAAAAGAGAAAGTGCACGACAACCAATTCAGTGACATAGAAGTTTTGTTCTTGATCTTTTCTGTTTTCCATTCCACAGTATTTTGGACATACTATATATGTTATTCCTTTTGTGGGCGTCTAAATAAATTTTTGTAGTGTTCGATATATTCTTGCAAAAAAACAGGCTTTTCGTATTTGCACACAATTTTTCTGTTAACAACCTTTTTCTGTTATCCTAAAGAAATTATCTTTCTAGAACCAGGTCCAAATAACAGAGTAGTGTAATGACATCCAGAATTCTTTATGATTTGCGGCCTTTCCTGCATCGTTCTCGTGAGGTAGCATAGGCGCAACTTCCTTTAATTTCTTGTTAGCGTTCGTTATCGCGTACAATGCCTTAAGAGAAGGCACTTCTCGCGACCACCGAAACACATCTGCTATTTGGCAAACTTGGCACCAATTTATTGCTAAGTCTGAATTTTCCTCATTTGCAAGATAGTCAGTGTCGGCTTTATACTTTTACGTAGAGATGGCTTTTATTATATAAAGTCTCACCTTTTGCAGCGGATGACTCAAACTTTTAGGCGAATCGATTTGATGCGCAACGTCTGCACAGCCCTAATTTACAAGTTCTTCTTTCTGGTTGAATAATAGGAAGAAATCTAATAATGATTTTCATATAGGACGAAGTGGTTATATATACAGAAACATTTTTTACTGGGCAAAACCAGGCGAATAACATCATTTGAAGAACAAGTCATACACTTCTCTTCATCCAAAAAATTCCAAGCAGGTAAATGACAAATATTTATAAACTTCATGTAATTCAAGATTTTTTTTTTACAGTGATAGGCGCTGAACTGTTGGTCCGACGGTCATGGTATCGAATCCCGGTCACGGCGGCCGTATTTTGATGGAGGCGAAATGTTCAGAGGCCCGTATACTTATATACATGTAAGTTGAAGAAACTCAGATGGTCTCGGTTTGCGGAGCCCTCCACTAGGGCGTCCCTCATATGTTGGCGCTGGGACGTAAAACTCCAGCAATTATTATTATGTTCAGCGGAAGGATGAAATTTCGGTCTTCCCCAAACTGTTTAATCAAAGCGGACTCCATGCTCTCTCACCACTTGTTTCGGCACTGCAGCAAGTGTTACTGCGCGCCTTACGTGCGCTCATTCAACGAGAACGCGAGCGAAACTGAAAAGACAGACGGGGCGCTTCCTAATGAGAATTCAACGTTGCGTGCGCCTGGGCGTGAAGCTGCCTGCGACGCGGACAAGTGCACTTGTGCCGCCGCGTGCGCGAGGTCAACGCGTCGGCCACGTCCGGACCAGCCCCCGCGCGAGACCGTGCGACCAGCTCGCCTTCAGTCAATACGAAGCCGCAACGGGCGCACGCACACAAAAGCCCGAGCAAGCCGTTCATGAATGAGGCAAACAGGCAATACACGCCGGTGATCGTAGCAACGGCGGAGGACGACTCGTGCAAGAGCCCGAAGAATTACTCAGCCATTTTCCGGTCGACCGACTCTGCCATGTTCCACACGACAGAAAGCGTGTGTGTAAAATGGGGGGAGGGGGTGCAGAGTGTACAAAGAAGCCTGCCCGCTGCAGCCGTCTCGAGCGAGTGCGGCTGCCGAATAAAGGGGGAGAAAAAAAAAGCGTACAAGAAAAATCCCAAAACAGTGTTGCATACAAAGCGCTTGTGAATCGACAGCACGTCGGGCGCTGCACAACGCCGTTTCATAAGAGCGAAAACGCCGACACAAGGAGCCGTGTCTCGCATGGTCACCGATGTGTGGCGAAGACCCTTTCTAAGGCGCGCAAGTCGCCGCCGGACCTGACCTCGGGTCATGGGAGGCAGCCTGACAAAAGCGTGACTTCAGACGGTGAATTAATAGCGTGAAATGACAGAGCGGACATCCAGCACGAAACAAAGCATCCGCGTGAACCACAGGATGCGCTCTTTAGTATATCCCTCCCGTAGAAGAGCGTGAGCTGCGCGCCATGTAAGTCCATACCTGCTGTATAATGACCGCTACGTAGCAGGCATTACTTAATATTTTTGTTTTCCTTAAACCTCACTTTGATAGAAAAATATCAATACATAATACCGATAATTTATGGGGGTTTTAAGTGCCAATACCAGAATATGACGCACGCCGTAGCGTTGGGTACCAGATAATTTCGACAAGCTGGAATTCTTTAATGGCGCTGACATCACGAAGCACACATGCGTCTAGCATATATCGCCTATCAGAATGCAATCGCCGTGGCTGGGATCAAACCTTTTGGTTCAGCATCCGAGCATCATATACATCACATTCGCCATCGTGGCGGTCTGCATACACCATAAAAACCGGACTCGGAGGTGCACGACCGCACGCTTGTACGTGCGCGCGTGTGTGTGAGAGAGAGGGAGCACACCAACTTCTTTAACCATTCAGTTTCACAACATCGCGGAAGCGTTGCAATGATGTCTGTATTTTTTTTTTCAGTCTAGAATGAGCTCTTTCAGTTCTTAGTGAGCTAACCTGTGAACATTCACTGAAATTACACGGGCGTACCGTTACATATCTAGCATTTCGCAACATTTTACAGTACGCCCCCCTTCGCATTCTTTAAAAGACGTGTTCCCGTGTATCACTTAAAAATTCCGCAGCTCGGTACGAGATATGGTGGGCCTGAATGAAGCCAAGGAAGGCACCAGCAGCAGCCTTCCAATTCTTTTCTTTTCACTTAAGATTTCCTAAGCTTCATTTTGGGTGCGGCCGGCTTTCTTTTCTTTAACTTGCCGCAAAGTAAATGAGACAGAAAAATTTCAGTGGGAAAAAGAGAAAGAGAAAAAGAGAGGAAAGGAGGTTAACCAAGCATGGCTCGGTTGGCTACCGTGCACTTGGGGCGTGGGAAAGGGGGAATAATAGAAAGGAAAGAGAGAGAAATGGAGAAGAGTAAGGAAGAGGTTGATCAAGACTACACAGCCCGAGACTTCACAACACGGTCTCACGCCGTTCTTTCACAAGCGCTCGCGAAGTCCGGTGGCCCTTAAGAAGCACAAGAGAGCTTTCGTGGCTTTGCGCGTATGCGAGACCGTCGACCAAGGTCCCAGGATCTTCTTTCTTTAAGCCGTCGTGAATCCAGGAGACAGAGCTTGGCTTACATAGCACGCCGTTGAGATTGGTACAATCTGCAGTGTCATAGAGTGTCCTCAAGCGTCTCCACACAGGCACAGATGTTGCATGCTACAATGCTGGCGATTCCAATGAGACACGAATACGCATTCGTAAATACCACCACACTCGCAATTACCTTCACGCAACGCCTCTCTTTCCCAAAAACTTAGACTGGTTACCCTCAAGGCAATGTTCCTCAACAAAGTACTAGGGCCATTGGCTATACATCCACCAATGGCACAAAAACACATATACGTACTAGTGGACCTGGAACTAGAAACGGAACGGCACGGGGGCAACTGCCTTAGAAGTCATTTTTCGCCTCCTCTCACGTGCGTCCTACGGTACTTTTCCCGTGTTCTTTCTATCTGCCATTTTTCTTTCCACCCAATGTAGGATAGCTTATCCGACGCTCATCTGGTTGCCCTCTCTGACCCTTAAAAAACAGAATAAAGTGAATATCCGGTGCATAGCTGAACACTATGGCCAATAATATGCTAGGTCCCGCTGTTGGAACCGCGGAAACGAGTGCGCGCTGATAGCGCATGCGCGCACGGGTGGAGGCCCGAAAGCAGCGCCCCGAAGACACACGACGTTGCCCGAGATCAGGAATTGTGATTTCTCGGAACATAGGAACCCGAAGGAGAAGTGGCGGCGTCTTGCCCATGAGTCGCAGATGCCACGGAAGCGGAACGAAGAGAGGGGAAGAATGTGGCAGGCTGACCGACGCGCAGCAGCGAGAGGGATACACACGACATCCGGGGCGCTCATCGGCGCGCGTGAATGCGGCGCGCGGAGATGAATCGGAAGCGCTTCTATCGGGATCCGGTTTGACGCGTCGCCACGGAGGCTCCCGGACGTCGCGACGGTCGGGCCGCCCCTGGGCGAGCGGCAAAGCGTCACGCAACACTTCTCCCTGCTTATCGTCAAGAAGGATAGAGAAGAAAGCGAAGGAAGAAGAATTTAGGGGGGGGGGGATAAAAGGTGTATAGAAGGCGCAAGTGTCCGAGCACGCATAGGCTCTATACGAAATAACCGCATAGTTGCCTGCATTACGAGTTGGCTAGACGGCCTGAGCATGAAAGCCCAGACAGGCAGGTCCCAGGAGGGCACGGAATCCGTGCGAGCGCACGAGACGGTGCGTCGACGCTGGCGCACGTGGTTGTCCTTTCGTATCTGCGAACAAGCGCAGACAGCTTGACAAACGCAGGTCGGTGAACGGCGGATAAATGAAGAGGGGCGAAACCGTGCGACACAGCTGTTTCTGCGGACGTTCAAACAGCGCCAAACAGTCCTTTCGCGTTCAGTGTGAAGTTGAACACCGCAAGCGGACGGTGCCTCAACGCACAAGTACAGCGTCGTCGCGATATGCGTGTGGAGCGTCGGCGCCGCTTTGAAGCAGAATGCGGCAGCAAAGGGGGAGTCGTCCAAACCAGCCGCAGGAGGAGCGACAGAAGGGAAAGAGACCGGAGAACCGGCTTCGTCGTTGCCGGCCAGAGACAGGGCGAGGCACACTCGGAGCGTCCCGCGTTCGGCCGCGCCGTTTGCTGGATCCTTTCTGCCCCACGGGCGTCGCTTGACAGGCCACTCGCGGGAGACGCCAGCAAGTGGACGACCTTGGCCTTGCGCGCCACAGCAAGAGCGGCGGCCATAAACTGTGCTCGGCCTGCGAGATACGCTGCTCTGCTCCCCGGGACCTGCGGGCATGCGGGCCCTGCAAGCCGCTGCACAGACCGCGTCCCTCATTTCCAAACGCAACCTAACGGTATACCGAGGGCCAGAAGCACGTGCTACGCAACAGTGTGACACTCCAAGCGCCGCCGAGCGCGCAGCAGATTGCGAATGTTGTACGCGTGTGCTGCGTCCATGCTCTACGTGATTCTGGGTCACAGGTGGCCAGGCCACTCGCGAATGTTCTGCGCCGTCGGTGGGAGCTGGCGACCCCGTTTTCTCCCTTCCGAATTGTAATTACCATCAGTACCATCAGTACCACATACGCGTACACGCCCAAGTATCGCAAACCAGGAGATATATTAGAATACGCACAACGGTCCCCGCATCAGCGCGGTCAGCTTCAGGCCACCGTAAATATTGATGAAGACTTGGCAACATACCAATAACACAAACCGTGTCGACAGTCTCCGTGTGCTGCGCTGTGAGCCCTCAGCTGAAACGAGCAGGCACTTTCCTTGCATCGCCTACGCGTATAATGGCGTGCTTTATGGTGCGCGTTTTATGGCGTAACTTTATCTTGAGCCCTGTTTGCTTACACAAAATATTACGATGCTACCAGTGCCAGCATTGACGGATTGACTGAATAATAGGAGAATAAGAACGCATTGCTGACTAGAGGCGCAGCAAAAAAAATAATAATACCGCTATGAATTCATGCTCGATCTTCGGTGATATCGGGAAACACAAAACCACACCTATTGCTAATCAATACTTGAAGCCGCAGCATACAAGTAGAACCTCATTGATACGTTTCCGAAAAAAATAAACGCGGAAAATAAACGTACGATTCGGAAAAACGAATGATCCGAGTCGGATTAATTTAATTTTCGCTATTGCGACCGCAGAAGCCGGGAGATCGTATTAAGGTATAGGTCACCACCTTCCAAAACACACTTTAAAAAATTGTGCTTTGGGAATTTGAAAATTTCCAGTTCTCTGTCCATTCAGGAACACTTAGAAAAAGAGTTATGCAGCTATCTTGATTCGCTCAAAAGTTATCACCATTTTATCGACCCCTTTTGGATGCACTCAACACCGAAACTGAATGTTTCCGTTTTCACAACACCTATACCATCTGGCCATAAATACTTTTCATGTGCATATTACGTAATACAAAATTATCTAAGTACGTTTTAAAGCTTAGTGAACATTACGTTCTCATTTCGTTTTAAAACTTTCACTACTTGGTTGAAGCATTCCACTAGTCAAACAGCGCGCGTTTTCGTTCAGCAGTCAGTGTTTGTCTTCTATACCACTTCGAGTTCTTGGACTTAGTTACAGCTTTTTAATGAGACGGTTGTGATATTTCAGAAAGCATGGCGAAGTACAGGAGGGAAAACAAGAGGAAACGCAAGTTAGCAGTTCAATATACCAAGCGTCGACCCACCGTGGAGCATGGGGATGAGTCGCCTATAGAGACAAAGCGAGCTAGGAAAAAAATACTTCTTCTGTCTCGCTCAAAAAAAGCTTGTATCACTTCAAAAGAGCCCTGAAGCTATAAGCCTGTTGAATTTCAGGCGTATTGAATGTTTCTTTGTTACGTCTACATTCGCTTCAAATCTTTAAAGCCATTTTTCTCAGAATGTAATTTTAGTATTCTAGAGTTATGCGAACAATGATAGTAGCTTCTTTTAACTAATATTTTCACATATAATATTGCATGATGTTTCTTTATAGGTGGAGCTGTGCATTCAAGCAGAATTATTGATAACAAGCGGTAACTTTTTTTTTGTAATATGGCCAACTGCACGCAAAACGAACTTGCTAAATATCAACTTTTACACTCTTCTTATGATAATGCACCTATGTTTCAAGATATGATGGTCGTGGAGGTTAGATGCGGGTGTTGTCGTCAATACATAGCTGGCAAATTACGTTTGAGTCACACCAAAAGTTTTTTTTTTTTAGTAATCACTGTTGGCGCAACATGAACATCTTGACACTTTTTTTATAAATTTTATTTTTTACATTTTTTGCTATTTCATAATCTTGATCTTAAAATTTTTCAAAGCCCTACAAACCAAAACCATAAATGTAACGTTTCAACTACAAGTGTAAATATTTTTTCGAAGGTGTTGACGTAGCTTAATCGGGAAAGTATCAACGATGTTCTCCTGTATATAGTTGCTCACCTTAAATATCGTGCGTCACGACTTCGGGTCAACGAAGGTGCTGTACTGTAAGTGAGCAAGGGCGCACGAGAAGCCACAGATGGCGTTTCACTGCACTTTCGAGTACAGACGAAGTCACATTACGTCAGTTTGCAGCGACATGTTGCGGTATACGCGTCGATTCAATTTTCGCGCAGAAACATGGAGAACGACACAGTTTTCAGTTTTAAAAAAGCTCTCTGACATTAGCCGGCTGCCTCGGTTTATGCTACCAACATTACGATTGCCTGACGTGTCATTCTGTACATTAGTACTGTTCGCAAAAATACAGTATAGTGATATTGAACGAATCATCAACAAACGTTACTAGCCCATCTCAGAGGGCGTTTAGAAAGCCGTGTTATTAGCGGTGCGCTCTGTTGATGACGCTAACAAAGCGATAAAATGGTCATTCGGATAACACCGTAAAATCTAACAGTTCGAAGAACCTGCAGAAGGCGCCACCCCCGGTATCGAATGTGAGACTTTACTCCATTAACAGAAAAAAAAAGATGCCAGGCCTGAGCGGAACACACAGCACAGTCACAGTGTAAAGCTAGATGGATGGATGGATGGATGTTTGAACTTTATGTGGTCCTTCGGAACGCGCTTTAGCACGTTGCTGGCCACTCCCACGTCGGGACAGAAAGACCAAGTCTCTCTACTGGGTCGCGGGCCCGGTGGACTGGCCATAACTGATGTTCCGAGTCCGGAGCTTGTAATAGCAACCTCCCAGAAGTGTTTCTTCTTTTTAAGCCCGTTAAATAATAAAATATTTGGGGAACCTACATGTGCTACAAATACAGCAACGACAAACCTGTCATGCCAATCCTAATCTTTTATCGCACTAGCGAAGTACCCGCTTACATCTTTTTGCGATTTAGCTTTGCGGAGGTCGCTCCCGTATTGAATGCACCAGGTGTACATGTCAGGTGTGTATGATGTCACAAAAGCGCACGTACGCAAAGCGAGCGCCACCGCTTCCTAGAACCAGCGTCAATTTACAACCACGAGATCTCGCCAAGGACATCGCCAGCGCCGTTCCCACCGATCGGACGCGAAAATCCTGGATCATTCTATGGAACTCGCAAAATGACACCACCGCATCGACAAGGCAGACACGTCAGGCGCCTCGTAGAAAGTACGAGAAGGTTCTCGCGCTTTCCCTGGCTTCCCATGCACTGTGCATGCACAGATGACTCAGATCTAAAACTCTAGAACACAGATGGAAGCCTGTATGAACGTGCGGTACAGTGAGAATCGCCGACACGACCAACTTGACGGTGGAAACAGGGCTGGTCCAAGCGGTCTATACAGTCAACATCCATCGACAAGAATTGCTTACACATCACGCCGTAGACTATACGGACTGGGAACAACAGGTGAGCATGAATGAAAATTTATAGTTGAACATCATCGTCTATAATGAACGCGCTCTTACATGCTTTTATTTTAGCACTGGTCTATTATTGTTAACCCATCTGATAACTATTGTGATGTAACCAGACAATTGCGCATGCATCTGGTATTTTTACAACCGCCTGAATTAAGCGTGCACGCTTTGGGTGTGTGCTCTGTCAACTCTGGGCTCTGATTCAGGACCACAACCGAATTTCGCTGGCGCGCCGAGGGGACACTTCGGGGCGCAGACGTTATGGGCTGCCTTAGAATATGCCCGACGACTGCATCGCATTCATGAAGTGGGACGTACAATGACTGACCATATATTGAAGAGCAGAATTTTTTTTTTTTGCAAACTAACCTATCTTTATATAAAACATATCTTCCAAAGTCAGTCATCTACCCCAGTATATTAAATAATCAAAAGAAGACATTACTCCAAGTGGTACTCATCTGGCATAGCGCCACGACACCAGATCCAACGTCATCACATAACGCGACATTCTCCTTCTTAAGGTTATTTACTTTTTAACCGTTTGTGCGTGGTCACCATAGTGCTTTCGGTCCTTTCTATAGAATAGTCATGCTATTGCCAAATGCGCTAATATAGTCACACTTTTCCAATCTTGTTTCTAGTTTTACTCCTATCATTCTCAATGCAGCTTCAAAACGTCGACGGATTATCCGTAATGTGCAGTTATCAGCAGAAATCACGGTAAACACGCGGGATTCCTGTATTTTAATACACAAAACATGTCCCGCATTAAGTGTATGGTATGACTGCTAACAAACGGATGAAACCAATCAGCTTCTCCCTTGCGCGGTATTATGCCTATCATGCAGCTCATATGTAACTAGTTCGTAGTGCTTTGCAATGGCTCTTTCATGAAATAAACCAAGTACCGTACATCGTAGCAGGCCGAAGGCTTGACGTTTTCAGAAATGTGGATAAATTGAAGCGTGGCTCGTTCGAAAGACGTCTACCAGCCGACATTTGTCGTTTTCGTGAAACAACAATTTCGTGCACAAGACCCGCAGAAAGTATACGAAAAAGCAGCCGTAGAACGGCGACGCTGCGATACAAGAATAACTGAACCCTCTTCCTCGGAGTCAGAATAACGCCGCTGATCGGCGTCAATAGCTGTGCAATTCGGTAGCGTGATTTGCTGAAAGGTTCGTAAGGCCCATTGATACGATTAGCATTTGTGTTGTTTACAAGGATGTTTCACGTTCGACTACAGCGCAGTTACATCTTCAAGTAAGCTTCAGTTCCTGATGGCCACATACTTTTTTTTTCCTCTCTGCCCTGTCCTCTCTTCCTCTCCTTGGGTCCTATGGGAAGTGTTGAGAGTGGTATAAGTTGCGTATGAGCACTCGGTGAATAAATGACAGGTATTTTTGAATGCACAAGACGAATAGAACTCCGCGCCCACAAACTGAAGAAAACGCTCGGGGCTTGCAGCCAAGCAACACTACGCGGACGATTTCGCTTTCGGGGCCGGCGTAGGTATATTAAACGCACTACGCACGCGGGCTCATTCGGTGATGTTTACAGCCGCCGCGCGTCGTTCATCAGCCCCGGCAGCGCGTCCAGCAGCCAGGCGCGAAGAGAATGCGCACTTGAAACGGTGGCAAACAGGCCCCTCGCAGGGAAAACCGTGCCCGGCACGCAGAAGTACGAGCCCTTGGCAGCGGCTCCGAACATTCGCGCGGCCGTTCCGGGAGAGCAACGCAGACTTCCCGCACACGCCCAGCGTGCACGGCGCGTCTCGCCAACCTCGCTTCAAAACCACAGCACTCGTCACGTCCAACGTATTCCAGAGCAACCATGTCGGAGGACCACGGCGCCAGGCAAACGCAAGAAGGCAGGAGAGAGCGCATACAAGTATGACGGCTAGCGAGAATTTTGTCGTGTGTGTTAGGGGGGTGAGAGGGATAGCCCTTTCTAAGCAGAAAACGCCCTGGAAGTAAGGCTACGTTTGTGCATTGCAACACACCGACGCGGTGCGAAACCAGCTCCAATTTCAAAGAGAAGCCCGCGCGAGCCATTCTTCTCGCAGGTTCCGCTTGCAGCCGTGTAGTCACGTTCAGGAAAGCAGATGCTTCTACGTAAACCACAATGTTACTCGTCACGACACCTGACCTCGGTAAATCACCCTGGGAAGAACGGGCATTGCCGCTGTCGGGAGTTCACAGCGCCGAATGAGGAGTAAGAGCAGAAGAAGGCTGTTCAGTAGTAAAGCACTCCTTTGGACTGGTTGGTTGAACGAAGGTTGAGAAAGAAAGGTTGGGGAAGTTCGCGAGGTACACGTGACGTGGCGTCAAGAGAGGAAGAGTTGTGCAGTGAGGCTTGTCACTTGTCCACACGGACAGTATGGTTTACCTTATCTCTCATAATAATCAACGCCTGTTTTGCTTTTACTTTTTTGTTTCTTTTCGCGATTGCACTCTTCTACTACGTGATCAACATTTTTTTACTTTGATATTCGACTTGAACAGCGGCGAAATTTAATTTTCGGCGACTGACCCCCTCGACATAATCTCAATAAGAATAAAAAGAATTTTAGAAGCGTCCCGCGTCGAAAGATGCAAGCAAATGCGAAATTATACTGCGTTGTCCTGCATACAGCTTTTCGTGTCATCCCTACTATTACGACCGTCTCGAACATGTTTCATCACTCGTGTTTTTATCTTCCCTTCCCCCCCCCCCCCCCGCGCTGTCACTTGTCGACAACGAAATCTCGTCCAACGTTTGCGTGGCTGCGATAAACGAACAGCCAATTGATGTCGAAAGAAACAAAGGGGGTTATGCGGGTTATAGTGAGGTGTTTCATGACAAGGGGTGTATACGCGGGGAAAAAAACGGCCATGAGAGACAGTTTATCAGTCACAGCGGCAACGTTTCGCGGTCAGGGAGAGGGTGTTCCAAGCTCGAAGCAAGACTCGTTCCGGCAACACATGGCGGTTGCCGACGGCGAGCAGGCCTTGGCATACGAAGTACATACGCGCCGTGGCGCAAGCATACTACTACATTCTCGATGGGCCTGCGGTGAATTGGAATACGATCGAGCCATTTTCGCGGACGCCGGGCGTACAGTGCGTGCAGCGTGGCGGTCGAGACGCGGAGCGTTTCGCAACAACGTACGCCCGAAAGAAAGTCAATTAAGCCGAGACGATAATTAGAGAGTCGAAAGGCTAAATGATCGATCTCCGTGTGGCGTAACGTGCGAGGAAAGCGAAAACTAAAGCCCCTCTCCTCTTCGACCCCAGCCGGTTTTTCACGAACACAACGCGCGTCTCATTCGAGCTCTGTTTATTAAGACGCCAGCGCCACAAGCACCCTGGGTGCTCAGTTAAATACAAGTGTTCAAAACAAAACTCTTTCTGCGCCAAACAGGGCACATTTGACGAATTATGGGAGTTCTTTTTTAGTAAATTGGGTCGTTTTTGATGCCGCAGCAATAATAATAATAATAATAATAATAATAATAATAATAATAATGATGAAATTGCTAAGGTTTCAGGCGCACAAACAGCGATATGAGACACGCCGTCAAAGACGAATCTGGGTTGATTTCAACTCTCAAAGGTTGGTTGACTCACGTCTATGAACACGGGTGTTTTTCTTTTTAGTTTTGTCCCACAGCGAAATGCTGCCATGAATCGAATCCACGACCACGATTTTAGAACTAACATCATCATAATCATCATCATCTTCATCATCATCAGCCTGACTACGTCCACTGCAGGACAAAGGCCTCTCCCCCTGTTCCGCCAGTCAACTCAGTGCTGTGCTTGCTGCTGCCACTTTATACCTACAAACTTCTTAATCTCATCGACCCACCTAACTTTCTGTCTCCCCCTAACCCGCTTGCCTTCTCTGGGAATCCAGTCAGTTAACTCTTAATGACCAGCGGTTATCCTGGCTACGCGCTTCCTCTTCTTCATTTCAACTATGATATCCGTAACCCCGGTTTGTTCCCTGATCTACTCTGCTCTCTTCTTGTCTCTTGAGGTTACACCTATAATTTCCCTTTCCATCGCTTGCTGCGACGTCCCCAAGTTACGCTGAACCCTCTTTGTAAGTCTCCAAGTTTCTGCTCCATATAGCTAAGTCCCGGCAAGATGCAGCTGCTATATGCATTCCTCTTGAGGGATAGTGGCAATCTACCAGTCATGATTTTAGAGTGCTTGCCGAATTTGCCCCACCCCATTCTTATTCTTCTAGTTGCTTCAAACTCGTGGTTCGGCTCCGCGGTTATTACCTGTCCTAAGTAGACGTTGTCCTTTACAACTTCAAGTGCACTATTACCTATTTCGAAGCGCTGTTCTCTTCCGAGGTTCTTGTGCATTACTTCCATTTTCTGCAGATTAAGACCTAACTTCCCGCTCTCCTTGTCTAACTCCGTAATCATGAGTTGCAATTCGTCCCCTGAGTTACTCAGCAATGCAATGTCATCGGCGAAGCGCAGGTTACTAAGGTATTCTCCATTAACTCTTATCCCTAACTGTTCCCATTCTAGGCTTCTGAAAACCTCCTGTAAGCACGCGGTAAATAGCATTGGGGAGATTGTGTCCCTCTGCCTTACACCCTTCTTGATTGGTATTCTGCTGCTTTATTTATGAACCACTATGGTAGCAGTTGATCCCCTGTAGACTTCTTCCAGAATGTTTATATTTACTTCATCTACGCCCTGATTCCGCAGTGTCTGCCTGACGGCTAATATTCATACTGAATCAAACGCCTTCTCGTAATCTATGAAGGCTATGTATAGTGGTTGGTTATACTCTGAGCATTTCTCTATTACCTGATTGATAGTATGAATGTAATCAATTGTTGAGTAACCAGTTCGAAATCCTGCTTGTTCTTTTGGTTGATTGAATTCTAATGTTTTTTTTTTTACTCTGTTAGCAATTACCTTTGTAAATAGCTTGTATACTACAGAGAGCAAGCTGATCGGCCTGTAATTCTTCAAGTCCTTGTCATCTCCTTTCTTATGTATACATAAGTGATACGTTATGTACACATAACGTGATACGCCAGGTACTTAAGGTCACGACGATTTTTTCGACGTCTTGAATAGAACGGACTCCGATCACGCCACTTAAATTATGCCACTATATAAACCACAATAGTATCGGACATATCCCATGATATGTGAATGGCGTTACATTTCTTAACGACTTCAGGAGATGTGCATAAAGATTGATATGAGGGTTTAACATCCCAAAACCACCCCATAATTTTGAGAGACGCCGTAGTGGAAGGCTCCAGAAATTTGTACCATCTGGGGTTCTTTAACGTGCACCCAAATCTGAGCACACGGGTCTACAGTATGTTCACCTCCATCGAAAATGCAGCAGCCGCAGCCGGGACTCGATCCCGCGACCTGCGGGTCAGCAGCCGAGTACCTTAACCACTAGACAACCGCGGCGCAGCTTCAGAAGATGTGCAAACAAGCCACCGTATAGGGGCGCCTTTGCCGAAATACCCTGCCGTAAAATGCATGCAAGAACTGCAAGACGTCAGCATTCAGCAAAGGGCGGTCATTCTCAGATGCGCGTTACTGATACCATGACTGTACTCACTGCGTCAAACTTTCGACGTGAAACCCAAAAAATCCGGGCTTATGCCACGCTTTTCATTAAAGACAGTCTTTCCAGAAAGAGCTACGGCATGCGTACATTGATAGGTAGGTGACGGCATCGTTGATGCACCACCAACCACTCCAACTCATATTAAAGAAAACAATCATTGCTCAATTCTTCCGTGACAGAATTATACTTCGAAATAGGCGCCCGTTTTGCCCGATCAAGGCCGAGTATTTGATGAGCAGACAGCAGGAACCAAGAGGGCAAGCTGACGGGAAACAGGCGGCATATATGAGGCGCATTGGGTGCCTGTGTACGCGGCGGAGACGAAAGACGCACCTACTTCCTGGCTGCACTGCGCGTGTGCGGTGGAGCGCCGCACCACCTGAAAATAGGCGACCTTGCGGGCTCCGTCAACGAGCGCGCTGCCGCGGCCTCACTAGCTGCGCCGTCGACCACGCAGCACCGCCGTTGCTGAGAACGCTCGCCGAGACCCGCTCCGAAGGCCCTGCCCGGACTTGCCGGCCGACACGTTGAGCGGCCTCGCTGTGCATACGCTGCCTCTTATCGCTTTCGCCGCCAGCACGGCTGCCCATGTGCTCTGTATGCATGTAAGCTCAGAGCAGTCACGAACCAGAGGCGGGCTTCGGGCGCGCCGTTCAGGAGGAAGAAGGAAGCAGCACATGCATTGAGCGCTGCACGTCCAGCTCCTCAATACGGTGGATATTTTTACTGGATTCGTGTCTTAGCTCGTGCTCTGCTGTCGCGTCAGAGCACAGCCAGAAATGTACCCGTATGATCGTTCGTCCTGCTTACCACATTAATCGGCGAGCACCAAAAAGAATTCATTTCAAAAGCCCGCCACACGGCGCGCACTTCAGTGGGACCTTGCTTCGCTTGCGGAAAGGCAGTTGTATCGGTGGTGTCATGGTAGACGCAGAACAAGGGGTTCGTGTATTTATCCTTGGTACGAACCCCGACTACGTTTTTCGGGCTTTAAGAGAAGCATCAATAAAGGAAGGAAAAAGAATAAACTCGAGTGCAGCCAGAGATACGCTACCTGCAACCACATTGTGGAGGCCTTTCGAACAGAAAAAAAAATTAAATATGTGTGGACACGAATTCCCCACCCCCTACCTTGTGATCTCGTAGCTGGAGATCAGTCCTTGTAGCGGCTGTGGAGCACGCCACCAAGGTAGAGAAACATGCGATCAGCATAGAACAGCCAAGGATGCCCATAAAAGCAATCTGGCAATATCAAGCGGGAGGACCATACAGGCACAAGCGAGAGAGATGCGTTTATTACAGCGAAAGGTGTTATGCGATCACAACACGCGTCACGCGCAGCGACGTATTTGTCCGGCGTCGGTGTCCGTAACCACTATCACACGAAATGAGAAAAAAATATTAAATGGAAAATACCAAACACATGTAGTGGCAGTGAGATTCTAACCAGGGTCCACTGCATTCCAGCCGATTGTTCTGCCACTGAGCCACGCCAGTTCTCTTTTTTTGTTGTCTCTTTAATTCATGGGAATATTGCAATCAAATGATGTTTTATATAGCTATACAATCAATCGTTTCATATATACGCTCACGTGCACACATGCACAAGACACAATTTCGTACAGAACAACGAACCTTCAAAATTCTGGTAAGAAACACACATGTCTAGAAGTCCAAGCCACTCCGGAACAGGGTTCAAAGTCTCTACAACACTACGCACATTGGCTGCCTCTTCTCGTAAAACAGACTTGGTGGAGCGAGGTGGCTCAGCATGTCTGTAAATCATGCGGCTCCTACATAATGAATAAAGGCCCAATAACATACTTAAATCGTACAAAGCATTATTGTTAAGGGTCTTTTTGAACGGTACGAACTTAACACCATGAACTGTAATAGGAAATTATTTTTTTGTGTGGTTCTCTTAAAAATGTCCCAGAAAAGACACGCATCACAGCAACGAATAAAACAATACTCGATTGTTTCACGCTCGTTGTACAGTCTGCAATTTAGAGACCAGGGCACGTATATACCTTTTTCATGAAGCACCGTCTTAACAGGTAATGTGGATGTGTGTAGCTTAAAAAAAACGTTTTCGCTGCTGGCAATATGCACATTTTATGAACACGGTAGAACACACCATGCCCAGTTGCTGTCGGTAAACAGGTTCGAGGAAAAGGGTGCTGACAAGTGCATGCAGCAGTGAGTGTCGTTCTGTCTACAGTGTATAGATATTCTAAAGTGAATCTGGCTTTCAAAAACTGCATGGCCTAGACAATCTCTTTTAAGAAACCCCACAATTGTGAGTTTTCAGCCACTCTTGTCATGACAAAAAAAAAGGAAGATGGTAAGCAAGTCGATTCCGGATAGCAGTCAAAAGAAACGGGTGACACACATCCTTAAGGTAAAAAAATCTCATCACCAATTGTCGTACAAACAAATGCACAAGACTAAGACTTCCCCTTCTCAAGCGGAAGGAAAAGGTCTCTTCGCATGGATTCTCATGAAGAATTCCAAATGAAGCAGGCAAATATCCCTTGAAACGCCTGGATATGTACGCGAGAGCAATGTAATACTTGTAGAATGTAGACAAGCTTTGATGCAAGAAAGATGTTGCATGCTTCAGCTCTCGAAAAAACGGAAGGATTCCGCCATTGCGAAGTTAACACCTTTAGACGGATGGTGGTTATGGCGGACGTCCAATGAGGGCCTCTATTACGGTGTTTATTAAGAGGCACACGAAGGTAACGAACTAGAGCTCCATTCCAACAAATATTTGCAAACACCGAGGGAGTTAGTGCCCACGTGCCCAGCCAAAATCCTCTGGTTTTATAAAAATTTATATTACCTCCAGAAATTCCCCACAAACACATATTAGTGTTTACTGCTTCCTGAACACTCAGCTTATCCACGCGGAAGAAGGCAATGTCATCTGCGTAGGCTAGAACTTTAATTTCCTCGGATTCATATCTATATCCTCTAATACCTGAATTAAGCAGTACACCCAAACAAAGTGGTTCCAAGTATACTGCAAAAAGTAAAGGCGAAATCGTACACCCCTGACGCACTGATGAATTTACCTCTATTATAACCGAAAACGTGCGATTCACAATTATTCTTGTTGTGCACTTTTTATAGCATGGTGATATGCCATTGTACAGTACATCTCCAGGGCTTGGGACTCGCTTGCGAACTTGCCTTAGGCAGGCTTGGTGTCGGGAAAGGAATCGCGTCAATGTTAGTCGTGACGCGTTTTAGAACAGCAAAAGAACCACCAGGCGTCACACAGTGCGAATCGCGTAAGTGGGTCGTCCAATGCTTCAACACATTACAAAAGCTTCTTCTTCAGCCCCTATTATTTGTGGCACGTACCCACTTCAGGCGTAATTCTTCGTCGTCAGCCCCCGAATGCAACACAAAATTCGTTATACAAGTATTAAGCAGATACCACGCTTCTCCGAAGAATGCCGAAAAATGGCAAAGCGAATGCTGGTCTACTACTCAGAAATTTTTTGTATTATTAAGGTGGTAGTGGGTACCCAGCCAAGTGTGCTTGCAACAGTTACCGAATGATTGTTTGGAAAAGGCTCTGAAAGGCCGCTCTTCACGCTTTCGCTGTGACTGTGTTGCACCTTCCGCGCAGGCGTGTCGTTTTTATGAAAGGACGGCTTGAATCGAAACAATGTACACTCAGAATTGGCAGTTCAGCAGGGCGCATGGATGACTACGATGTTCGGCTGCTGACCTGAAAAGCGCGGGGTTCGATCCCAGCCTGGCAGTCGCATTTTCAATGAAGGCGAAGTGGTTAGAGGGCGATGTACTGTGCGACGTCAGCGCACCCTGGGCGTTCGAAATTGACCGGAGCCCTCCACTATACGGCGTCAGTCGATTTGGGACGGTACACCACACAAACCCAATCTCAGGCGTAACCTATATATGCCGCAAGGATCATCGAGGCTAAGAAAACGTGCGTGAGACTTATACAGCCGCGTACGTATATGGACACTCTTCCTCTACAGAGGTATTTCTCGTAAAAGAAAATACGTTGTGAGATGTACAGGGTGGTCTTTATAACACAAAAGCGCATAGGTGGGGAGCATCGATGTACCTTAACTGAACAACCTTAACGTAATGTTATCAGCCGCTGTAATACAGCAAAATAGCATAAACAAAATGGTGTGCCTGTTGATGCGCCAACATGCAGACATGAAGGCCAACAGCGAGTAAGGTCAGAACACAGGGCTCAATTTACTTTACCCAAGGGTGACTTCACTGCAATATTTGGGAAATTTCTGGCTCAAAAACCAACAATTGTAAACTATCGTTTGTAGAAATAGCGAATAACGCGTGTCGTTCGAGCTCGTGGGACTTTACACCGCGTGCTAGCGTAACTCGTGCCGAGGTCCTGACGGCAGGAGCAGAGGGCGGCGTATACTCGCACCTTCAGAGAACACACACTGTTGTGCGCGCGGAGCGAACCGTCAACGTCCGTCCCAACCCCTTCCACCTTCTCTGAAGAACAAGCGACCTGGTTGCACGCGCGTAAGAAAAAGAAAGAAAAAAACTCCGAGGACAAGATCGTGCGGCACTGAGTGCACCAGCTATTAGCGCACAGGGCACCCGAGTGTGTCTCACGCTCTCCAGGCATGCCAAGCAACGCCTGCACGAGCCCCCTGACCCCGGTCTACAGATCGTGCGACGAGCCACAACAGGCACACCACAAACGCCGCACTTTCGGCCACACTATCGCGTCGCATCGGCCCAATTGTTTCACATTCTCTTTATCTGATCCGCCAAACTGGCGCCAACACATCAACGACCCTTGCACGCGGCCGAGGTGGAGCAAGCTCTTCCAAGTCTGTTCCAGCAGCGAACACATTCGAGTCCCTGTCTACACCAAGGGCAGCTCAACGCCTTTCTCGCAGAGAGCACGAGTCTGGTGTTTAACCTTCAGCCCGGTGCCTATATACAAAGAATAACCCGAGCCTCCGCAAAATTTACGCGCCACCTTAGCCGAGGATGCCAAACGAGGACTCATTTGCTTCGTGCTTACAATCCTATATGCGCTTGAAGCATCGTCACCGACAGTTGCTCGCAAGCCGGTATAAAAGCAACGAGCCCTGTCGACGGCGAAAATGGCACTGCATGATCGCGAGTGGCTCGAGCACACACGCCAACTCGGTAATTCACTTCCATCGCGGCGTCCTCCTGTGATTCTTGTCTGCTTTTGCAGTTGCTGCGGTCTTTTCAAAACCAGCCAGGACGCGGCGTTCGTTCAGGGCAGCTGCTCCGACACACGCTCAAACGACCGCCAGTAAACATTACACGCCCGCACTGCGAGCTGCGAACAGGCACACTGACGTCAGTTGTTTTGGCAAAAGATCTCCCTTTGGATTACAAGCGATAGCCTAATAAGTATTGGTTAGCCAATTCGTTTGATCGGCAATTCAGTAATAGGTCATGCATAATTCTTAAGCAACCAAAAGTACGTGTGTAGATAACGTCTAATTTGAATACACTATGGTCGGTGACAAGCTAAGAATAAAAAATAAAGCTTACCGCAGTCCATTTGTATCGTGCGCGTCCAACTGCGGCCGCTCTTTGCTATGACGTAACAATAATGATGAATCGATGAAAAATTCAGCCTGGCGCCGTTCGCGACGAGAGGCGATGTGCCACTGCACCGAGAGCGGAATGCGTCTATTCGGTTTTGCTGTGGTGGTTTCTTCGTCAAGAAGCTATTCCATCGAATCGCACATCCTCGCTGGTAACCTTTTGATAGTGACGTTTCTGATTTTGCAGCGTTTGAAGTGCACCAAAGCGGCAGAGCTTTATCGCGTTCCGTCGTTTCGGCAGCGTGAAGCAGCGACTCGGCGTCTATACTTCATCAGTCACTCGGATGCGCCAACATAACGTCTGAGGGTGGCCACTATCGACGATTCTTGTCAAGGTCATTTGTGTGCAGTAAAGTGAACGGCTAAATTGGCGCATCTGTGTTCCGTGGAATGCGAGCGTGCGTGATTTATCGCCCGCAAAAGCGTTGCCACGTGTGCGAGTGTGTCACATGGGTGCCTCAATGTGGGAACCTTGGGGATCTTCTGCGATTTCTGTAATGGTTATTTCAGAATGGTTATTTCAGTTTTTATTATTTCATACATTGCTTTGTTATGAATATTTTTGTATGTATATCAGAGTTGTCATTCTATTATTTGCTGTCATGGGCCACATGCGTGTTTCTTTTTGTATTGTCGCTTTCCGCTGCCTGTAATTTTTGTAAATTGTAATTTTTGTAAATTTTTGTAATTTTTGTAAATTTTGTAAAGTCAAGCTGTGAAATGCAGCTTTTTTTTTCCTTCGCACCAAACCACGTATACAGTGTATTTTCGTGTACTTGTCACGTGGTTGAATAAACTCACACTCAATATGCACTGCACTGTGCGCCCATATGATTGATGTGAGTGCGGACAAGGCGCGGGAAGAAAGCGTTCAACAGAACGTGCTAGGCGACACAGTACGAAAGTAAACAAACCAGGCGGGGAGAATATGCAATGTCCAATGCATTATAAAGTGAATTGTGGTCATCCGGTGGTTGTGTGTTTAATTATGTGCCACGTTGAAGTGCCCGTTGCGGGAGCGCTTGTCTCACGCTCGATGCACAAACGCCTTGCATGAAAAAAACACCATGCAAGGTTCTTCAAACCGAAAAATGGTGCAAGCTATTTAATATCGCTGCATCTATAGAAATCTGTTCAGCAATAACGATCAATCACGATCAGTCTCATCGATCATGATTGTTACTGAGCCGACACCACTAAAACTATTATTGAGCCAAAAAAAAAACAGAAAAATCTGATTTTTAAGACGTTGTACGATGCTTAATGATATCTTATTAGGAAGTCTTCGTTTTGTCAAACGTGTTTTTTTTTCTCATTTCGTCTGTATTGTGTGCATTTATTACGTAGTGATACCTTGTTTTTATTAAATTAGAGTCACGCGAAAGAAAACATGAAGGATACATTGCCCTCCCCTGTGAAAGCAAAGCCTGGCACGCAATTCACTCCCATTCATTGCAGAGACGAAACCCTCTTGCCGGCGCAGAGAAACCTTCGCAGGGGCACATTGATAGAATGTAGTGGCCCCTGTTCCAGCGAAACTCGGTCGCGTTTTGAAAACATTCAATATTCAAGGGCTGACGGGGTCATTACAAATTATCCTGTACAAGTTGTCAAACCAATGATATAAAAATTCACCTACCGCTTTTAGTCACCGCCATTTAGCCGCGTACATTGCATTGGCATTAACTTAACGAGAATGTATGCAATGACTCCCACGGTTAAACACAATGTACGCTATGCGCTTTCATTTCGTTGAAAGAAGGCGTCAAACGAAACATAGGCGTTTACCTGAAACACGATGACAAGCACCGAAACGCGAGACGCACATTCGATATTTACGGCAGCACAAGAACTTAAGCTCACGAAGTCAATCTCAGGTCACTTCTCCAATCTTCGCTTTGAGTCATGGTTGCCACAGTTACAGCATATAGCGAAGAAAAATGTTAGCGAAAATTTCGTAAAACAACTTGAATATTGCAGGCAACCTTATATAATTTGATTTACACCCACGTGTCAATTTTTTTTTTTTTGAAAACGCGAAAAAAGGATTCTTTTCTTTTAAGCTTCACTTTCATAGTGACATTGTTTGTTTTTGTACCACTTTAGGTACCACGGAGAAACGTTGCCTCCAAGAGATGTATATTGCTTTTTCGTGGACTCCGAGATGAGCGCGGTAGGGGGTAGGATTTAAACAACACATATATTGCTAAGCTGACGCTGAACTCCGTGCCCTCACAAGTTTGCTTATCGAGCTTTGGTTTCTTTATCTCAATATCAATGAAGGATTGCAAGATAATGGTTGTATGCGGAAAAATTATTGCCCTTGTTTGGGAACCATTTATTTTGTAACGCGGAGGCATGAAAAATAAGGGCAATGCGGCCTCGTGGGCGGAACTTATATTTATCCTGGGGTTGTCACCGACTATAGGTCCACTGAGTATTGCTTTGTCTAAACAGCTTAGTGCCTATTTAAAGCACATTTATTTATTCGTAAATCTAAGTAGACTTTAGAAACATAATACCACCTTCGAACCTCTCTCCGAGTAGGAGAGCAAGGCAACTATGGCAGCCATTTCTATCCTAGGAAACGGGACAACAAAAAATCCTTTCATTGGCACTCACATATATACTTAACATACAAATGGCAA
This sequence comes from Rhipicephalus annulatus, assembly GCA_013436015.1. NCBI lineage: Eukaryota > Metazoa > Arthropoda > Arachnida > Ixodida > Ixodidae > Rhipicephalus > Rhipicephalus annulatus. The sequence goes on along the minus strand of WOVY01009777.1, from coordinate 146,793 downwards.
TGTTTAACGTCCTGAAGCAACAACGGGGCTATGACATACACAGTAACGGGGTACTCCGCATTAATTTTCAAAAAGCAGGGTTCTTTGAGGTGGACCTGCATGTAAGCACACGAGCGTTTTGCCTCTGGCCTTTATAGAAATGCGGCCGAAGCGTTGGGCATCGAACTGGCGACCTCGTGGTCAGCAGCAGAGCATCATATAGCCACCGAGCGACCGCGATTGAACGTCATCAAAATACGTATCATTGTTGGGAAACCAGTAAAATCGATACCGGTGAAGCACTCTGTCAAGATTAAATCAAGTTATTCGGATGACAAACGAATGATGATTACCACAGAAATTAATAGTTATCCGCCATCTTTAGCCTGTACTTTCTTTTCGTAACAGAATTTCGCGCAACGCACGCTGACGTGCCAACGTTACGCCATCAGATTCAACAAATTTTTCATGTCTGGACCTGTTTTGTGTCACAAAGTCGTCAAAACTAACCGGGTTGAGTATTTCTGTAGGTTGGATGATAAAGCAATCTTTGTTTGTAAATAAACATGTCTAGAGGCACGTGAACCTGTATTGAAGAGCACGTTAAGAAAACACTACATGTCTATCCCCCGTATTCACAAACGCTCCTTCACTCAAAAGCTCTCCTCGACTCGAAGAAGCCGATGGGAGTGCCGTCTCTTGACGGACCGAGTCACTGCATATCGGCAATATTCTGCAGCAATTCTTGAGAAGCGCAGCGTCAATTTCAGTCGAACAGTGGCGCAGTACTCAGCTCAGTCAAGTGAAGGATGGAATTCAAGTTGAGGAGCGTTTCTGAATACGGGGGTAAATCTTCCGGAGCACTCCACAACAGCGTCCTTCGTAATCATATCGTGGTTTTCGGAAGTAAAGCGCAACTATTATTATTCTATCAGATAAACATGTAACAACACCAAGTAAATCATGTCAGTGATTTGGCTGTTAAAAGCTAATCTTGATGCCCACCGTCCAAATTCGCTGAAATTTTCTCTTACGAACGATTCTAGGGAATGAAGGCTTTCTCTCTCACATTGTTTTTTTTTATTCTAGCTGCTTTGTCCTTGAGAAAGGTATAATTAAGGGGAGTAACAGAAGAACAACAAGAATTGATGACGGTGCGGTCAAAGGGGGACATCGACTCACAGAAGTGCGCGGCAACAGTAACGCAGCCAGTACAGTTCACGGATGGCATGAAAGTCACTTTTGACTGCTTACCCGAAACAAGCCCTTGGGGATCACACCTGACAACAGACTTAATCTTCAAGGTCTCAGATACGGAATTTCGAAACAAAGTGATTCCTCAAGATAGCGCGTTAAACACGCCATTTTCTCGCTCTCGAGGGACTGCATGACTACAGTTCGTTATACCGAATCGCAGTATGTACAGCGAATCTATAGTGCTTTAAGTATCAGCTATGGCGACTCGGCATAAGGAACTATAGTGAAACTGTATAAATGCACTTCGAGTTCCCTCTCACGTCTTCGTGCACCTTGGATCCATCCGCGTGAAATTCAGCGAAACCTCGTTACGCCTCCCAAGCAAAACTGCGAGACACCCGATTTTGTTCGCGCTTGCGAGGATACCTTGCAGAAATACGCGGAACGAAGTATCAGATACCTTTAGCTTTCCTAGCTGTCAAAGACGAAATAAAATGGCTTGGCAGAATATCGTTCGTCCTTAATGCGCACTAAACGCGAAGCCATGCGTTGGAAGACATCAATAGCCACCATATGGAAAAAACAAACCCTGTCCTGCATTGCATCCCTTCGTTCCGAAACCACCAACGTTCCGATATGCCGTTCATTTAAGTTAGCGTTTTTTTTTGAAAAGAAATGAAAAATAACGAGAAAAAGTAAAGGAATTGGAACTTATGTAAGAGGGAGACGTAGCGCAAGGTGCATGCAGCCAGTGCCCCTAACCTTATTCTTTTTTTTTTAAACCAAAGCCCTCTAAAGAAACTAAACTGAGCAGCCTCGTGCCAAAGTAGCTGCACAGGTTCAATGCGTGCGCGTCCGGTGCAGAGCCCGCGCGCGTTTCCGAGCTCACGTGTGTTTACAACGGATATCTCTATACATAGATCGCTCCACACGAAGACGCGTACAACGTGGGGAAGACGTGGAGGGCTGATGGCGAAAGGAGCTCCAGAGGATATGTGAGCATGCTAAGGAGGCGCTGCGCGGTATAGCAACAACTGTGTTGTTGTATGGCCGACAATGGCTATATAGCGTGAGATATTTTCTCGGCATCAACTACAATGGCTGGTGATGACGTATTGCTTATCCGCGGGACGTGCACGCTGTCGTCCTCAAGTCGGCGGCATACCTTAGCATGTTGCCCAGGCCAGGAGGAATAATACGCCAGTACAATCTGCAGGGATTCCATCGGACGCTCGCGCACCCTTCTGGCGGAGGCGGTAATAGCAAAGGGGCTTTAACGCACAGAGTTTTTTTTTTCTTTGCTTTCATCTCGGTAAGAGCCTGCTCCTGTAACAGCCTCAGCAAGAATGTCTTCGTATTGTAGCAGCTCACCAGAGTGTTTGTTCTACAGTGCGACGCGAAACATCCTATACGCGACCTACCCGTGCGTTTGCCTATATAGCGCTAACCAGATGTACCAAGAGAATCAGCGGCGGCCGCATTTTCAATGAAGGCGAAAATGCTCAACGCCCATGTGCTTAGATTTAGGTGCACGTTAAGTGGACACTAAAGAGAAACAATTACTTCGTTTCGATTGACAAATTGCACTCTCAGAACACTGTTACATGTGTTTCATTATCATAAGTTCGTTATAAGCGGAGGAAATCAAAGTTGAAGTTTCATTTTTTTATTTCATTTCATTTTAATTAATTTCGTGCCGATATCTCCATGCGTGACGTAACGAATTCGAAAATGCGTTTTTCGCAGTTTTGCGACATATAACTCGATGAAATCTTCTGAAACTTCGTATGCTAGGTCTACGGCACGTAAAGATGGCAATGTACCTCATTTTTATCGATTAGGGGCGACATAGGACCTAGCAGATGTCTTCAAAATTTATGACGTCACGGTGGATTGGTGCGAGAATCTCAAGGTGGCGTCTCCACTCGCATTTTTCTTTCTCGCATTTTCTCGCTTACCAAGCATCGTATCGCGCTAAGAGCTGTGTTTTATTAAGCTGCACTTTACTAAAACACAAAAAAATCGCTTTTTTCTTCACTGTCCCTTTAAATAACCTCAGGTTGTCAAAATTTTCCGGAGCCCTCCACTACGGCGTCTCTCATAATCAATATATGGAGGTTTTAGGACGCTGAACTACAATCATTATTATTGGATGTACCACGAGGAGATCATTCGGTGAAACAGCAAAGAAGAATTCGAATGGCCGAATAATCACGCCCGTCCGTCACAGCACAAAGGCTTTGACAAACTACAGCACCAGGCGGAGGCCTGTACTTTTAAAACCCCAGCAATATCGAGAAAAAAAAAACTTTACACGGGAGTGACACTGTTGACATGTAACCACAAGAAAACGGCTGGAGATAAAATGCCAACGCCGGTGGCGCTCCAGCAGTAAACAATGTTAGTCAGCCCCCCCCCCCCTCCCCCTTAGCTTAGTAGTGTGTGCGACAAATCGACCGCCTTCACTATATATACTGAAAATGCAGAGTGGCACCTCAAAATACGCCAAACCATATAGCGCGACTATGGGCACGAACAGCCTTCCCCATTAGCATTGAGGGGCAAAATTTCATCGCAGCGAACCCCCCACCCCCACCCGGTTTCAGTTCAAAGGATAACGTGCTTCAGAATGGATGAAACAACAAAATTGAAATGAAACTTTAACGTGCGTGCTTCCACTACGGTGCACCTTTGCTAGCTTCAAAGTAAATATGGGAAGTAAGCAGTTCTTCGAATGCAGCATCAGGGAACTTCGGCCGCCATTATCGTCAGAAACATGGGTGACCATAACTTTGTAAACGTATGGAACAGACTTCGCGACCCCCTCGCCCCGCCGCGGTGGTCTAGTGGCCAAGGTACTCGGCTGGTGACCCCTAGATCGCGGGATCGAATTCCGGCTGCGGTGGCTGCTCTTTCGATGGAGGCGAAAATGCTGTAGGCCCGTGATCTCAGATTTGGGTGTACGGTAGAGAACCCCAGGTGATCGACGGCGTCTCTCATAATCATGTGGCGGTTTTGTGACGTTAAACCCCACATATCAATCAATCAATCGCGACCCCTCCTAGGTGATTTTGGGGAAGAGGCACCTCCCCGCCTGCCCCCCTTGTGTGTAAGCCTATGAGAGCACGACAGTGAAGCCACCCGCGATTAACCTGCAGAAGCAAATATAATCGTCCGTTTAGCGTATCTGTGGTGCACTTGTTTTCCTACAGTCCATGTGTTCTGGCGTTATAATGTTCGTTTAAATGCGGAGCATTTCTTAGTCGCACGATGTCACGCTTCGGCGGTGGCGCCGTCCACACCGCCACTGCGCATGCTCGCGTCTCGTGCGGGCCCAGGAATACACCTCCAGAACTGTCGCTCCCTTCCCCGCAAGGCCGACGCAGGTAGCGTGTGCTAATAAAAAAAAACACGACTGCTCACGCTGCACAACCGTTCGCTGGCCACCCCGTATCTCTAGGCACTAAATCAGCGTTCGGAATTCAGTCCAGGGCGTCTTTACTTGGTTTTCACTTGACATTGAAGGCAGCGCTTCTCCTTCGTTTCATAGATAGGAATAATAAAGACGAAATAACAATTAAGCATTCCCAAACCCAAACCAATTACGCAACCTCCACACGATACCCCCCCCCCCCCCTCCAATTCTGCGACGCATTTACTCGAGTTCCCCTCCTGGGAAAATACAGGCGGTATTTTTTTTTTCAGCGCAATGTAATCCTATTTACCTCGGTGAATAAAGCGCCCTGAATTTCATGCACAGTGCTCGTTGCGCAAAATATTGCGGAGAGAGCGCACCAGACCAACACCACCTAGAACTAGTTCTAGGTGGTGTTGACCAGACACGGTGGCTCAGTGGCCTGCTGACCACCACTTCCATTGACGTTCGCCTTTCGATGTGCTCGTAATGCAAGTGCGCAGATTCATGCACAGTGTGTTAAAATGACCTCAGATGCTCTAAATTGACTGGTGAAAAAAGCGTGCACAAAAATATGGGGCGAGGGTGCAAACGTAAGTTACAAAAGCAGAGGCGAGGACACGAGAGACACGGGTGTCGTCGCCTTTTTCTTTTGTATAACCCCCCTTTTTTTTGGGGGGGGGAGTCTTTTTTTTTCACAAATGATGCATCAACTCGCCCACCATTCAATTCTCCTAAACTTTAGGTTAATCCAGAGCATCTCCACTAAAGCATGACCAATAATTGCGTCCTCGTCTCACGCATAACACTGCATGTATTTCTTTTCAACATTAATTATGCAGGGCGCGCGCTCATTTGAAAGCGCCAATGTCACAGTTTCTATGACAATGACAGCGTGTGGCTGAGATGTTGCAGCAGCTAAATGCAACATGTCGTAGCTTTGACAAACTTTGTTCATTCAATTTCTCCACCCTGTCTGTTCGCATCGCAGTTGTACTGTACTGCGATAAATGGTTACACGTCACACTTGAGTCCCGCTGGATACAAACAAGAAACGTGAAACGTATACGCCAATGGTTTTACCGCGTGACCATAGGCCCTGCATGCGCCAGACACCCTGCCAGCTATTGATTTCATTCGGGTTGGTGTCCCATAACAAGTCCACAAAGCACGACTGAGAGGAGGACAAGGAATAAAATGTGTCTTTCATGGACTCGAGATATTCATGAGGCACTGCGCCGTGCTCCCGACCGGGTTGCAGAAATTAGGTGCCTTTTCTCATCTTCTAAGCACTACCACCACCATACCATATTCATGAGTTCGTGTGAACCCATGCGACTCGGGAAAAAAAAAATTCTTACGCCGACCGACACGATTCAGGTGATAGTGAAGGCTATGTATATTTATATATCTTGGCTCAGCGCCGAGAGAAGGAGTGCTAAAGCTACGCCGAAGACGTCGAAACAATAATTTGAACGCTCCACTAAGTCACGCGCACTCTTGGCTGTAGAGAAAAAAAAGAACGAAGAAAAATAAGTCAGCAGGAAGACAGACGCAGGAAGACATTACACTTAATACTCCCAATATTTTGTCTTTTGGGGCCATTTCATTGGGACATAGCGACAGGAACATCTGCAGGGCTCTCTGCGAATTCATATATAACACAAGAAGATTACCTTGCTGAGTCAGCCATCAGCTCTCGAATTTTACTAGTCACACTACCACTTATTATTTAGCTGATACACTGCAATGATTCAACTTTCAGGAGAATTTCGTATAACGATTCCACCACACATATTCAACAAATTCTATTATTTCTCCCCCCCCCTTTTTTTATTTTTTTTTATTTTTTTTACATTGCGCCAAATCAATTTCACAGTCAAAACACAGTAATCATATTCCCATAATCTAGAAAATCTATAGGTATTTACTTGCATTAACCACCGGCTTCTTGGCCAATCCCCCTTAGTGGGTGAGAGCCAAAAAAGAAAGGAACAAGCAAGCAAGCAAGACAGACGCATTTCCCTGAACATGTGGTGATCGGCCGCGCTTCTGGCAGGAGGGGAAAAAAAAAAAATTGATCCCTAAAATAGGCGAGCACTACGAGGACGCAAAACAACACGCCGGTTGTCAAGTGCCTCTCCCCCTCCATTTTCCCCCTCCATATGAAGCAAAAATAGCGGGAAACAAAGCAAGCAGCGAGGTAGATTTTATAGCGCATGGTGGCTGAATTCGTCGTCGTCGAGTGTAGCCTGTTATTGTTGATGGGACCTGTGATTTCGACATGCCATGTAGTTCATCTTATCGGTGAAAGTCGTGAGCGGCATCGCAAATGAGTCTGGCGAGGCGAGCTCGCAGTACTGCACAAACGCAGGGACGAGCCTTCGACAAGCGACCACGGTGACACCGACCTTCCCGGAGAAGGTAGCTAAGCGACGTGGTGTCGATGGACGAATCGCGCGCGACCTTGCCGAGAGTTGTCTTTCCCCGTTTGCTTTTGTCAGCTGACCCCAGCGCGCGCGCGCCGTCTCAGTGTGGACGGCAAGAGAACAGCCCCGGCGCAACCGGCCAGCGGCAGGTGAAGCCAGGATGCAGGCACTGACACGTGATCGCACCCCTTCGGATACACTATGGATGCGCCAAGCGCTCATCGCTACGGAGTGCAGCGCTCAATATATTTGCTCGTTGACTATGCCATGACAAAGAAAAAGAGAACTCGTTTAGTGAGCGAAGTCTTCAAGAGACAACTCAACAGCAATACTGCAACGAGAATAATGCGTGCAATATAAGCAGGTTGCACACGGTAATTCAAAATAATGGCTGGCCGGAGTCGTTAATGCCAAAGGTAGGCCAGGGCCTGTCCTTGGTGTGTGCACAATAACTAAATTAAATGCATGATTAGCGGACAAAATACGCAACCGGAGTGCCCCAAGACAGAGCTAAATGCGTGCAAGTAGACGAGAATATGAAAAAAATAAGTTTGCTCCTAAGCCGGCCAGTGGAGCCGCATGCGCGCGGCTTCACTGCCCGGCTTTGAGATCGGTATTCGGTGCTCACCTTGTGCGGCGCCTTGAGGAGACGGTGTACGCCGGCGATTTGGTTGATTAAAGGGATGTTTACATTGAACACATACGTCGGTGGCCGCGCAGGCTCGGGAAAGTTGGTGCTCGCCGAGAATGGGTCGATGTCGTTGAGGTACTGGACCCTGCACGTGAGCGTAGCCATATCCCATGGAGAAACCCGTCACGACAACCACATGACAGGCCGATACAAAACTTCGATTGGCAGCGAACGTCAAAGGCCGGCACCTGGCTACCACGACAACGGTTGGTGCCAAAGAACGACGCGGCAGCACCGGGTCACTTCGCCAAGTCCCCACGCCACAACAACCACTGTCGCACGGACGGCTTCAGCATGTGGATGAGGAGGAAGGAAGACCGGTTGACGGAGAGACGGATGCTTCTGCGCCTGCGCCGCCCGCGCAAGAAGCGCGCGCGTGCGGCATGACGTCACTTTTTCAACGTGGAGCGCTGCTGCCATCCCACGACGACTCAGACAACTGCGCAGCGCGCTGGTTTCGGTTTCACTATTACACAGATCTGGCGGCGCAAAAAATGGAACGCGAGATCGCGGAGCGGAATAACGCCGTGGAGATTTCTTGATGGCGCTGCAATGCACGTGACCAAATACCACAAGACAAATGCTTTATTTTAGGTGCGCCTATGTTAGCACCATTACTAGACAAGAACCTGGATGCAAAGACATACAATATTTGGCTTCACTCGTCGTACAGCAACGGCTGCACTGTGCGACACACTTCTGCTTTCTTTCAACGCACTAAACCAACTGTTGCACAACGCTAACGTGTAAGTCCACATATAACGGAGTTAGAATATAGCTGCACGTGTCGACATTTCGAGCCTGCCTGTTGAATCCTATCAAGAAACAACAGCCCCTCGGAGGCATTGGAAGTGGTCAAAGGAGGGCCAAAAAGGTACGCAGATGTGCAATTTGATTCCGCTGGTTCAAAAGGAGGTAGGCTCAGATTTCGGCGTTTCGGAGGAGAAAAGGGGCGAGAGTGCAAGGCCCTCTGGGGACGCGTAGGCAAGGGGTTTATTCCAGGGCTGCCGAGGGAGCAACCAGCCCGGTTCCGTCGGGTTATTTATAAGCGACGAAGGAAGCCTTACTACCCTTCGCAAGAAGGACAATAAAAACATCTGAGTGTGCCTGCCTCATTCCCGCCCTGGAGCGAGAAAAAAATAGAAGGGAACAACGCAGAAGTCATGCCAGCAAGATGCTGAGGTGATTCTTTTCCGTGCGTCCGGCTCTTGGCAAATCTTGGCAGGCATACAACGGTGTCTTTCACACGAAGCGAGCGTTTTCTGAGATCATACTTGACTCTCCCTTTTTTTTCGACTCTCAAATTCCTTTTCATTTGCAACCAGCTGTTTCGGTGCAAAATGCACGCCAGAGCCACAACAACAAAAAAAAGCAGCGGTGAAATAACAGAGCAGGTAATAAGGTAAGGCGTGACAACAAGAAAGTCACCTCTTACTTGACTAGGAAAGTGCTCAAGCATCACACGAGAGTGAAAAAAAAATTAGTTCTGAGTTCCGCCGGACTGCATTGACATGCGCAACATACCCTGATGCCACTTGTAGATCTAACAAGCGCACAATCATAGAGTTATTAACTGGGAGGCTATAGTGCAAACGGCACACATGTCTGCTCGAAGTGCATTATATGCGCTGGAAACCCTAAGTACAGTGCTGACGTTGTTTTGGTCTCCCTGATGGCTCTTGCCATCACTTGCTGTCGTCCTTTATTCGTCCTTTCCCCCAAGCCCAAGATATTAAACCTGATATTGCTACTTTGTTAATGTTCCGTCCTCTATTATTATTATTACCACCACCACCACCACCACCGCCATCATCATCATCATCATCATCATCTCTCTTTCCATTCTCTCTTTTTCCCTCTCTCAAGCATTCGTTGTCACTATGCAAAAATGAACAACTAAGAACGATACTTATGACTGTCGCTCGCAGAATGCCAATTTTCTTCGGTATAAATGGCGCATAAAGCAGCTGATGCACATTAAGATTTCTATACCATTGTCTCCTCGTTGGTGCGCCTTGAGCCCTAAAGCCACCCTATCATTAGTCCGCATTTCTCACTAGACCACCTTGCATTGGGTCATACACCATGTATCGAGAAAGGGTCGCTGAATTTGGTCCCAGTACAACAGTCGCGAGCGAGACGACATGGACAGTGAGAAGAGCAACCGCCGACCTCATCCATCTTCTACTATCCTCTCTCTGTATAGTTATTTTATCGAGGAACGCAATTACGTTGGTCCGGCATCGCAAATACAAACCTAGGCAGTATCTTACCATCAAATCGTGTGTTGATTTTTTGTCGGTCGCACGGAAACGCCCATCCCAGTGAACGGTACCTCAGCATTGTGTGTCCCAACGGCGAAGTACAAAAAGCGACAAACTACGTTACGCCAACTGGCAAAAATAAAAAGTCCACATCAGCCGGCATGGCCCACGAGTGGAGCTTGTTAACACTCCCGTGGTTACACAATGAAAAATAACCAAAAGAGTGGACGACGGTATGATTGCTGACGTAGCTCCGTCGGCGGAAAATCACATGCGCAATGAGAAGGTTGCATGTTCGGTACCTTCCATCCGGAAGTTGTTTTTGTCCCCTTTGTCCTCCCTTTATTTCATAATTACCACACATCAATTAAAAACTAGGAGAAACACCCACTATGCTTTTCTTGGATTTTGCATCTGTTGATTTCACATTTGATCTTGTTAAGAGAAGTCAGTTACGCGGGGTCCTGGGATGTGCTCATACTCCATTCCCCCCCCCCCCCCCCCAAAAAAAAGTGGTATACCTCATGAGCCGTAATTCACAGCTATATTTTCCTCTGGACATCTACAATACTCAAAGGAAGCATTGAAAAACGAACTTCAAAATTGGACTGCTGCAATGACATAATATTTTGGGGACCCCCCCCCCCCACCCCTTCTCTCCTCCAGTCGACGGCGCAGACTGCGTCGCCCACCCCAGGCGAATAAGAAACCTATGCCTCTGATTGTGTCCGCAACAAAAAAAAGGCCCCTGGATCATTTCCCCTTCTTCTGTTGAAGTGCTACTACTGCTGCTGCTGATACTACTACTAGTACTGCTGTTCTGCACGTCACAAAAAAAACGAAAAAAAATGTGGAGGTCTCTGCGAGATTGAAAAAACGAAAATACGGCCCCAAGGACCGTAATGTTTTGCAAGAATTCTTTTCACCCTATTCCATTCATTTCTTATCAGCGATCTGGCCGAATGGCCGTTCACGGTGATAGCAGACGTGGTTTGTCTCAAGCAAACGACCAAGAAGCAAAATGAATGGCAAAATGAAAAGAATTGCTATACAATACGGCTCCCGTCTCGTTGAGCCCTGACGTTCGAAGAGGAGCGCTGAAAGGGGAACTTCTTTTCCATGCGCCGAAGGAAACGGGCCGGCTTTATTTTTTGCCTTACGTCATCGTCCTTTCTGGCTGCTTGAACCAGGTCGGCGGTGCCGACGACACGCGGGCAGGTATGCACGATGAAGCGGCACTCCTGTGCGCCCCCGTTTCCGGGGCAAACAAACACGGAAACCGCGCAAACCCGCGTTGCTTGAAGAGCGTCACCCGTGCATCATTCTCTCTTTCTTTCGGTCTTTCTTTTTTGTTCTTTGCGAGAAGTCTCAAGAGGGGAGGTAATGCCAAACAGCATCTCCGCCAGCGTTAGAAACGAGGAGAGAAACTAACTATCAAGCGAGTCCAAGTGCAACCCACCGGAATCCATGCTTTAGCTTGTTTCATCGTTTCGTTGCGACATCTTCGATTCGCACGAAACAAAAGTGCAGCTTCAAAAAAAAAAAAAAGAATCAGTCAGAGGCCGAAAAAGAAAATTAGAGAAAGAGGGGGGGGGGCGACGCATAGATCAGGCAGCTTCCACTGCACTGTGGGAAACGCTTTGAGCTGTGGTTCGCCACCAAGTCGAAACGCCACATCAACGCGCAGTAGATTTGAGTGACGCACAAGACCAGTCCAATACCCAAATATAAGCTTTTGAATCTACCGCGAGAAAAATTATACAAATGTGTATTGATCGGATTGGTTTCCGCGTAGCGTATATGTAATAAGTTTATTCAAGAGCCAGTATAGAAGTTCCGTTATAACAGGTGCGCATTGTTACTCGCGCTGTCTACCTGTGTCCGCGTCTTAAAGAAATCTAGCTGGAGGCTGAATCGCACGAACACAGGCAACTTAAAGCACGTGCTCGAAAGGAAGAGCGATGGAACCACCTAAAGTAAAGCCTCAACGTGCCGCCACAGAGAATCTGAAATTGGCGCCAATAGGCGTGATGTCTCTTTCGTTTATTCGTTGTATAATTTTTGAGTTTGAAGTCTGAAGTTTATTCACAATCAAAAACATACAACATTGATTTATCAAGTGGTTTAATGGAAAGGGGTGATGAAAAGGCAACTGAATGCCTAGCAGAGCACCGACCCCTGCCCTGGCCACAATAATGACATACCTAGGGATTCTTAACCTGCTTAGGAAATTTAACAGCATTCTACGATTATGGAGAGTCCATGGGTAACTGTTGTCTCTAGAGCATGCATGGTGTTCACACCAACACGTCGATCGTGACCGCCCTAAAGTGAGCACAGGCGCTCAGATTATTTTTGCACACAGGTTCCTCTACGTACATGTGAGGTAAACAAGATAGAAAAAAAAAGAAGGCCGCAAATGTGAGAGGGCATGAAGGAAGGACTTCAGCGCAATACCGCGAGGTGGCAGAATTCAAGGTTTATGATAGAAAAAATCACCATTCACCTGCTTGTATAGCACAAAGCTACGAAAAAATCCTTACGCATGTTTTCAGGTAGAGAAACTTCTTTCGGTGTCGATGTGCTTCGAGTTGTCAATTAATTCGCCAACGCGCTGCAAGCTGCACAAGACACTTGGTTAGCTCAGTTAGTAGTGGTTACCCCGGAAATGCATTAGTCCCTAGTTGGAACCCCGTATGAGGACAAATTTTTACACTAAGAAGCTCTAAGTTCTAAGAAATTCATATGAATTTCCTTGTACCTTCGTATTACTACATGGGATGGCAATTTTCTCTTTTAATGGTGCACAGTTGAAACTCGAACTAAGGAAGTTATCAGGATGCTCTAATTATTTCGTTAAATGGGCAAGTTCGCAAAATCTAGAAAAGGTTGTTTCGGGTTCTCACAATTTAAAACTGTGACGCAGCGGCAACCAAAATCAGTCAATCTGCTCCTATGCATGCATGTGAAAAGTCGGCAAAGGTGGCCCTGGCATGGAGCCTCCCATGGAGCCAGGACGTGTCACCATGTCTGGGTGATGCAGGCCAGGAAGACGGTTACGTGAAGTGATGATGGGCGAACAATGTGTGTGGAGACGCGGACAACCAATGAAGTGATTGTACGAGCAGACCGAGCCAGAAAGCTGCAAGAGGCTGATTGGCGCTACAAAATCTCGAAACTAACCACTGGCGTCCGTAGCAGCATCCGGTACGTCAGAGCGCTACTTATTGCCGAGTCCATTGCTTCGTACGTCGGCGTGACGTGCAGCCTCGTCAAACTAAAGCTGTGGTCGACAGTATAGGTGCCTAAACGTTTCAATGTGAAAGCGTTAGAGCACAGGCTCGAAGAAAAACCCGTCTCGGCAAAATTGGAAGGAAATCACCATTTTTTTTCATTCAGTTAATTCTGAAAAAGTTCTTAAACACCAAGCTGGTTTTACAGCAAAAACTGTTATGAGATCACAACTCTGGTTTCGTGCAGCGCCCACCGCCGCCACCGCCAGTGTCCCTAACCACAACGCGCGAAATTAGAAAAAAAAAACTCTAGTACCAATGACACAGTGGGGCTTCAACCCAGGTCCGCTGAGTGCCAGCCCAGTTATCTACCACTGAGCCCCGCCGGTGCTTGGGACTCGTTGGCAAACTTGCCTTAGGCAGGCTTGATGTCGGGAAAGCAATCGCGTTAATACGACTTATAAAGCGCTTCAAAACAGCGAAAAAACAACCAGTCGTCGCACAATGCGAATAGCGTAACGTGTGGGCAATCCATTGCTCCAACCCCTCACAAAAGCTTGTTTTTGTTCAGCTATGAATGGTGGCGCATACCCACTTCAGGCACAATTCATCAACGTCGCCAGCCACTGCATGAACAATTGGCACAAAATGTCTCGCAATAGTTAAGCGGATATCACGCTTCTCAGAAGAATGACGAAAAATAGTATAGCGAATGCCAGCCTACTACCATAAATTTTTTATTATTAATGCCGTAGTGGGCATCAAGCAGGTGTGCTTGCAGCAGTTACTTAATGAGTGTTTAGAAAATGCTCTCAAAGGCCACTCTTCTAGCTTTCGCTGTGAGTGTGCTGCGCCTTCCGCGCAGGCCTGACGTTCTTTTTTTTTAATTCGGCTGTATGATAACCCAGAGTTCTATGAGTGTTCGTTGGGGAATCGACCTTTTTTTTTTGCGAAATCGGGAGCTTCGTAACATTTGATATTGCTAGATCGAGCTCTAACTATATATTTTTGTATCATCTATTAGCAAATTGCTGGACATGTAGTTGTGCAATATACCCAGCCGCCACCATGCGCGTATTCATAACTGCTGGGCCGATAGCTGAAGCTCCATTTGATCCACATAAGAAGGATGCACTCAGTGGAGTGGAGATCGAGACAGCTCTGGGCATGGTTGCGTCAGTGGTTGTTCACCAGACACTTTCGGAGTTCCGTGCTTACTCTCGTGTAACGTCCTCACACAGTGTGCAGAAACGAAGGGATTATGGTACTTAGCCTCTGACCCAGACTTTCAAGCGACCTTTGTCCTTGGACATTGCCTATAATGGGCTTCCCGGCGTGACCGTTAAGCAACGAAGCCACGCCTCTGGCCACACTCAAAACGTAATGATCCTCTTAAATCCTTCCGTGGCTCGCCTCTCAAACTCAGAACAACTGGAAAAACCTGAGCGCCTTCTTCCTCTACTGCTGCCCTCAACCAAACTCCATTTTCCCATCTCGTGTTTTTTTTTAAGGCCCGAGAGCCTGAAAAGCGTTCGTGCCGCAGCGGCATACTAACGAGGAGAAGTGAAACAATGCCTACAGATGCTGGCGCCTGAAAGCAAGCACTAAATGCGTGCGCGTTTGCCGGCAACTATTGGTTCGTGGACGAGCAATAGAGGGGGCAAAGAAGCAAGAATAGAAACGGTGAGTGGAATAGAAGAGCGAGACTCGGGTGCGGCGCATGCTGCAACGCCGGGAGGGCGCTGGGAGAAGCTACGGGAGGAAACGACGCGTGAAGTGCCCTGCCGAAGAGCGGTGGCTTCGTTACAGAGCTCCCCGCTTCTCATCATCATTCTTCTTCTACGCTTTTACTCCCTCCTCCATTCCTTTCCTCTCCGCGCTCACGAGTAAATCAATTGTTGCCTAGCCGGACGACTCCGCTCCTTTCACCTCGTGCCTGGCCAGCCGTGCGGTGGACAGTCATCAGGAGGAACCGCGCAATAAGTGTAAAAAACGGGCCAAGAGCGAAAGTTTATAGTGTCTCACGAGACGAAAGACGAAGGTCCCTCCCTGTCCGAGTTCATGATCTCGAGGCGGCCCGCGCAGGGTGCACGGGAAGGCATTTCCGCTTGCGCCGCCAGCAGTGGTTGCATCGTGGCCGGCCCTCTCTCGCAGCCCGTGACTGGAAGCTCGCAAAACAGAGCGCCGCCATTGTCTCCTCTCGCACGCATTGCCCGACGCGCTCCGCTGGATCGTGAGCGCGGTCAGGGTGCGCAGAACGCCACAGGTGCCATTCTTCTCGGACCCTCTCGCCGGCCAGACGATTTCAAGCGTTTCGGTGGAGACGATGCGTGATTTCGTTACATGACCACACAGTCCTGGAAACAGACTTTGAGAAATCCTCGACGATTTCTTTCTTTCCTTGGCCACTTCTCTTGCGAATACTTGCGGGTCGCGTGTTATTCGTGCGAACATACAAAGGTATACGCAGGCACATGCAGCCCCTTCCCCCCCTCCGACCAGCGTGATAATTCAATAACCGAGTGTGAATAACAAAGTGCCCCTAGCACTCTCGCTGGCGTCACGAAGCTGGTCGCGGTTAAGCTTCTTCTTACGATGTAAATTATCGCAACCAAATTGGCTACCGCTGGAACAGGATGACAGGAGGGCCAGGAGTGAAGCCAGAAGTTTGAGAGACACGTAATGTGACCGAAGGAAATTACGTTTTGTTTTATCTGCGCAACGCGAAGTTCATAATTTAAATAGTGTACAGTTCCCAGGAACGCCAAAAAAGAGAAGATAAGGTGTCTAATAAAGCAAACGTTTCCCGTAGAGCTGACCTTTGCATTACATCCCTGGAAATTCACAGCGTGAACTCGGCCACTGAAATTTTTCATATAGGGGCTGTAGTGATCCATTTACAGTAAATTTTAAATAAATTAAGTGTGCACACACAAGCAAACACGCACTTTTGGGGAACAAGCAAAGCCCCACATCGCGTTATCGTGCTGCCCCAACGTCCGCACAAACAAAATCGTTGGCTTCACGCTAATTTAATGCATGGGTCACGCTATTATGCGCAATTATAGGGAGTAATTAGTGCTTAACGGTGCTTCATTAAATTTATCTATTACGTCAGGCGTCTCCCACCTGGTGTCTCCCAATTAGGGTGTTGATAAGGAATGTTGTAGCTGCGTGACAACACCATACTATGCACGTTTATTCATTTTGTTGACCCTTACGAAGGCTGTATTAAGGTCTATCTGATAGTCTCCTGCAGCTAATTCGAACTGACGCTCTGGCGCAGACACAGTCCTGTGTATCTCTACGGGCAAAAACTACCGACAATTCGAACGCCTCGGTATCAACAACGGTGAATTTTTGGTTTTTCATTGCTACTCGCACAAGTCGGACCAGAGTGATCATATATTGTGTTGCAAAACCAAGCCAACCCAAATTTACTAGAGTCCGCCGCAGTGGTGTAGCAGTTAGGGTGCTCAGCTGCTGAACCGAAGGTCACGGGTTCGATCCCGGTTGCGGCGGTCGCATT
Source organism: Rhipicephalus annulatus (assembly GCA_013436015.1). Classification (NCBI taxonomy): domain Eukaryota; kingdom Metazoa; phylum Arthropoda; class Arachnida; order Ixodida; family Ixodidae; genus Rhipicephalus; species Rhipicephalus annulatus. Next base: position 130,056 of record WOVY01009777.1, on the reverse strand, counting down.
TAGATGAAGACGAAATGGTAGGCAAGAGGCGCGTGTTCTGTGCAATGTCAGCGCACTTTAAAGAACGCCAGAAACTCGAAATGCCCGGAGCCCTTCACTACGGCGTCTCTCATGATCGTGTCGTGATTTTGGGACGTAAAATCTCCGATATTGTGTTAAATTTACTAGGAATGCAGACCAACAAAACACCAGCATTTATCAGCAGATGAGAATTCAATGCTGCGCTGGAGCTCTTAATTGCGCAAGCTGCAAGCGATGTTCATGGAGTCGCAACAAAATAAAAAAATCGAAATTTTTTATTACATTTATTTTTGATTGCGTTAACTATGTAATTTAAATAAAGGCGTTTTGGAGGGTAAATAGCGTCATATATTTCGACATTAAGGCTCACTGCTCAGATGAAGGCATGTCGGTGCTTGTTTCCAGTGTATCACTGACTCATCAGATAATCATGTTTGCTGTTAAAAGTTCATTAGTTTAATTTGAAAAGATCATCTGCTGCAGTCGAGTAGTACCGCCTAGTTCGCCATAGCTGCTCCTGAGTTGGCACTTTGGATTCTACCTGTGCAGTGTGGCGCGATGTGCGTTTATTCTGTGCGTGCCCGCAAATTCGACTTCCACAAAGTTCGAACAATTTTATAGTCTTCTACGAGTTCGAATTTTACGGTATGATAATTAACGAACAACAAAAGCTGCGATGTATCACTACTCTTTATTGCTTTGAAAATACTGGGTAGGATGCTTTCAGAGTGCATCCTGAAGTTATGCTGGATGATGAGTACATCATCAGGTGTTTTATGCGGGTTTCATTCCAGCACTGTTAAGTTATTCACCATATTTGCTGTTTGAATTTCACTTGCAGTCACCATGAGTGGACGTCCACCCTAAATAAAGATTTTTTTTCAAGGGTAGCAAAGCGTGCTAATGGTGACAGCCACCACTTCACGATGGTTCGGATCAATGCACATACGCTTCTTATTCTAACAATTGGCTCACTCATATGGTTAGCGTTATTTCAGTGGCGTGCAACTGCATTGCTTTCTTTGAACACAAAAGTTCTAATTTAGTTTCAACTGCAGATAGGCATATTCCTCTATACCGTTCGTATCGAGTACTCAGACAATTTGTAAGTCAACCCGAAAAGACGGTACGGGCGGTCTCAAGTATACAAGATAGGCACTGCTTACCTTTTTTGTTGGTCTTTTGGTAATTCGTCCCTGCATCACTTTGGGCTCCCTGATACGAACTGCACTGGAGTCGATCTCTTCGGTGTATGCGTCGAGTCGAGGTCGTATTGCTTGCTTAGACTCGTGTACTTTCACTGACGACACCTTAACCTCTTCCAGAGACGAATCACCAGAGGAGTCACTGTCATCCTGTTGCGTTTTCTTCGGCCAGCTTTCGGCGAATGAGCGTTCGAATGGACTACGATCACTGGGGCTTAATGGGAAAACAGGCACAGCGGCTGCGCCCAGCATATCATCAATGTCTTGGAATTTCCCAATGAAATGTTTCACTCGGTCCCCTGGAGAAAGCTTTTTGGATTGCGTGGGAAGAGAAGGTTTCTTAACGGCGCCTTTCTCGAACTGGTCTTCGAACTGTTCAAACGTCTCCGGTTCTTCGTCACTGCCGTACTTCAAGAGAGAATCAATGTCCTTGCAGGAACCTATAAATTTGGTCACCGGCTTCCGGCTATTCTTTCCCTGGTCGTTATGCCCTGCAGGTGCCGGTTGCGTTCTCACTTCTTGTTCGATTTTCTTCATCTCTGTGGGTTTTGCGGGCGCTACCAATCGTCTGCCTGCAGGAGGAATTCCGAACACAGTTCGGGTCTGTTCTGTTGAGCTCTGGAATTTAGTTTTTGGAACAGAAGTTTCGCTGGGTTGTTTGGCAGGAGCCGCAAAAGATGGAGCTTTGGGCGGCACTTCTACTGGCCTCTTCTCTGTTGGCGCTGGTGTTACCTGTTTTAGATCTCCGGAAAGTATTGTCCGCTGCGCTGCAAGGACAGAAGGGCTTTTCATGTGTCCCGACGAATCACTTTTGTTCAGCTCTCGTGACCGCCTGTAACTTTGCAAAAAAGAGTCGGGTGCTGGTGCCTTGGTAGCACTGTCCTTTCCTATGTCCAACGATGTCGGCCGCTGTGCAGGTGTTGGCAGCGGAAGAGTCCTTGGCGGAGTTGGTTGAGTTTGCGCTTTCTCTTGAGCTGCCGGAACCGAGGGTGTTATTATTGGTGACTTTGGTGGAATTGGTACGACGTGAAGTGGTCTCTCCTGAGCGGCAGGGCATGTTGTCAGTGTCTGTACAACTGGCTTAACCGGAGTTGCAGGTGCCTGTGTTTTATCTTGCGTTGATATAAACTTCGTCGGTGTGTGCACTTCTGGCTTCGCTGAAATCGCAGAGACAGGCGCTTTTTCTTGTACAGCTGGAAAGAAATGCGTTGGCGCTGCCGACCTCGCTCGAACAGGTAGGTGTGTTTTCTCCTGTGGAGTTGAAACGTTCACACTGGTTGACTGCGCCTTCGCGGAAATCGCCGCAGGTTGCGCTACCGACGATTCCGGAGGTGGTGGCACAGGGAACACCCGGACCAAGGCCACGGGAGGAGGTGCCACAGGAACGGGCCTCACTCGAGCTGATGAGACGGCAGAGGGTGGTGGTACTGGCACAGGCCGCACTCTAGGCGTTGAGATCGAAGTCTGCGTCACTGAAGTCGACGATGACGTTGGAACGCTACTCTGTTGGTTAGGTGCAACCGTAGAGGTGGGCCGCTGGCGACGAGTCACAGGTGTGTGCGGCTGTGCTACACTTAGGCTTTTGTTCTCTTCAGTCTTTGAGTCAGTGCAGACAGATGGTGTAGGAATCCCGGAATGTGTCGGCCTGCTTCTTCTCATCGGTGGCGACTGGGTAACGGTAGGGGCAGTGGAAAACTGGGAAGCTAACCTATTCACTGAACTCACACTGGGATGACTGAAAGGGGACAATGGGGACGTCACAGGTATACTTTGTTTTTCTTCAGCGGGTGTTTCTTCGACGACTGGCTGCTTAACGTATGGTACGGCTGTCCGGTTGGTGACCACTGGGCTTAGCAGAGTCGGACTTGTGACACTTTGAGACGAAGAGGTCTTTGCAAGCTGGCAGGTTTCTGAAAATGTAGGTTTAGAGAAACTCGACGGTAAGCTTATTTCCTGCCGCCTCTCGGGGGAGTGCATGGCCTCAGCATTGATTTCAGACTTACTTGCGTTAGTGGCCACTTCTAATGAGCGCCTAGGAGAAACATTTTCAATCTTGTGAAAACGTTCAGGGAATGTGCTTGAAGAGGGTAACTCGCTGGACAAGGTATCGAGCGTCTTACTTGAGCTAGTGAGAATTGGAGACGCTGCTGGAGAAGCTTCATTAGACAGTTTTGTCTTGTCCCCTGTTTTATTTACCTCGTTTCTCTCGTTACCTTTAGTTTTTTCGGGAGTTGGAGGTCTGCCGCCATCTGGCACTGAAACAGTGTTGTCATCTTGCTTTTCATGACTTTCGGTATCGCTTTCTTCTGTTTCGCTAGATGTTTCTTCATCATTTACTACATGCTTAGTATCTTGCTTGGCATCCTCTGAAAGCTTGCACATACTTTGCGTGTCTTCATTTTCGTTTATTTTCGAACTTTCACTATCAACTTCATTGGCACTTTCTTCGTCTTCATCACTTACTTCAGAACCTTCTTCCTCACTTTCTTTTCCCTTTGTTCGTTCAGGTGTATCTTCCTTGTCGCGGAGCAGCTCCGAATTTCCTTTGACTGGTGTGTCATCAACCTCAGCTTCTTTGATACTTGCTACCTCTGGAGTGTACTGAGTGCCATCGGCGTCCACACCTCCGCACGTTGTTTTTGCTTCGGCTTCGTCCTCAGAGCTGCTTGCTTCTTCTTGCTTATGTACTTGTAACTGCACTTCATCACCTGGCTCCTCACTTTTCAATTCTACAACTTCCTTCTGTTCATCCACTTCATCTTCATCTTCATTGTCTTCCTCGTTATCCCCTTCGTCCTCTTCTTCATCTTCACTTTCCGATATTTCAGATTTTGCAGATTCAGATTCGCTTTTAAGTTGTTTAGCTTCGCCTTCAGGAATGTCTGTACTTGCAGCTTCTTCAACGTCACACTTAGTTTCGCCTTCCGACACCTCTTCCTCGCTAGTACTGTCAATTTCTTTCTCTTGGCGAACCTCGCTTATATTTTTTGCTGTATTATCAATTTCGTTGTCTGATGAAGGAACGGCAGCTTCTTTTTCATCTCCACTAAAGTCAAGAGTCTTATCCTCGTCATCTTCATCTTCCTCATATTTCTGGCTTTCGTCAGATGACTCAGCCTCCTCGTCGTCTTGACGCGTTGAGGCTTTGTCCTCCGCGGGAGCAGCCACGGAGGGCTCTGGCGACAAGTGATCAGCTGTTGGAACGGGCGTGACTGCTAGACTTTCTACTTCGTCTTCATTGTCTTCATCCTCGTCATCCTCGTCTTCATCGTCCCCTTCGCTCGTCGTGTGAGTAGACACGGTGACGTGGGGGGCGCTCAATTGCGGAGTATCAGCCGCCTCCGACGAACTTGTGCTTGATGAGGCAACTGAACTAGACGACTCTTGTCGGTCATACTTGACCACAGCTGCGACGCTGCCAGCTGGCTCTGCATCCAGTATGTTCTCCTTTGAAGCCTTGCGACGAAGGGGCCGGCGCATACGCCGGCTGCGAGCCTCCGACGCGTCTTCTTCGTCGTCCGTAGTAGTGGTTGCTTCCAACAGATCTCCGCCCGATGCGCTTCGAGATCGGTCATGAAGGCGATCGTTGCTCTGGCAGCTTTGCAAAATGTTGTCTCTGCTACCTTTCTTGGAGAGTAGTGTGATCTGCGAGGAGCTTCTGGCCATACTTGTCTTCGAACCACTCGTGCGAATCTCGGGCTCCAGCAGCAGTGATTTTGAACCGTTTCTCCCAACTGCCGACAATGCCGATCTTGAAAGGTCGACCGCGTCTTCGTCTTCAGACGTCTCCGTTGTCGTGGTCGTCGTCTCAGTTGCGTTGCTCGACTCCACGTTGTACTCCGTTTCTCCGTGATGGTTACATCTTTCACGTTCTTCTCGTTGTCTCGACAGGTACATTTCTCTCTCCTCCTCAGTAAGGTTCATATTGAGCACAGACTTTCGGAAGTCCTTGTTCTGTTCAGTTTCGCATTCTTCTTCACAGGAGGTGCTCGTGGTGGAAGAAATCGCCGCTGCCCTGGGTGGGCTTGGCGTTTTCTTCACTGTTGATCCGTTGAGCACTGGTATTCGGGAGCACGAACTTGTCAGGAACAATGCCCTCGCCGGAGATGCTGATGGACAGAGAGAAGCGCTGCTTCGGCTTCTGGCGGACAGTGCATGGCTCCCTGAACTGCCCCTCCTGATTATCTGTCTTGGTATGGCAGAATTAAATGACGGCGTTCTTTTCGGGCCGCTATATCTGTAAAGAAAGTATATTTGCCTTTAGATGCATTACAGTAGCCTAGTCTCTTTGATATAGTTTTATAGCAAAAAAAGCGAAAGGAAGTCAAGTCCACGTAAGTGCTTACATGTTTTCGCTCAAGGGTGATGTTCTAATAAAAGTTCATGGTAAAACAAAGAAATATCCACAGTGGCAACCACCTGGATATCGTGGGTTCGATACCGGCCGCATATTGATAGAGGCGAATCATGACCCCACAACACCAGATGGTCGAAATTTCTAAAGCCCTCATCCATGGCGTGTTTCATAATCATACCGTCTTTTTGGCAAATAAAACCACAAAATTTCCTAAAGTTAACTAAAGGGGACTCTGGCGCTGCGATCGTTCACCAACCATAGGAATGACAGGTAGTACAGGGATTTGCCTAGTCTTCGTAATTGCGGGCGGCGAATCGCACTTGTGGCTTTGTTTATTGCTCTGTTTGTGTTTTGTTTCGAAAGAAAAAAATGACGAACCATTTTGAACTTCGTGACCCGATTTGAAATGGTAATCCTAAAAGAATAAGGTGGTGAAACGCAACCGCTGAACATTCGCTGATTTTCGTTTCGAGACAGAACAGCCCCAAGTCACACGAACACACACATAGCCAGAAGTACGAAGATTAGGCAAATCCGTGTAGTACTCATAATTCCCATGCTCGCTGAAGCGCGATGCATTACAGCTTCCACAGACACTAGCGCCAGAGTCCCCTCTAGTGTATATTTAGAAAACTCTAAGGATGAAACCTCAGATACTACCTCAGTGGCAACCGTATACCATCCCTCTGAATGAAATTTGCGTACTTTAGGGAGAAATATGAATTTTGACAGCTTTTCAGACCAAGAGCCAAATTTATCAGGCTTTCGAATGCATTCTTTGTCATTGCCACTCTGCCTAACTAATGTTGCGCCTAGCGCAAGGTTGCACGGAATTTTCTCTTATCGCTGGCGTGCGTGTTATGGGAATACAGATATGTAACTTAATTTTAGGACCTACTACGAAACTTACTCAAAATTGGTAAGACTGAGAATACTGAAACACGTGCAAAGCTTGCAAATGTCTAGTTAAGCACCAAAAATATCTGTGTCGCAATTCATGTGAACTGCATCTCTAAGAGCACCTAAAGAGGTCAAATTTGATACGTGTGTACAGCTAACGTGAAGTTTGATGAATTGTTAATAGGGTTTCACAAAGTTTGTATTAACAAAGGAGTGATATACATGGCGTTTCACGTGACTACAACCAAATATTTTTTCAAGTGGCTTACCGCAACTGAATGAAACCTACGACTTATAGTTTACCATCATGTGACACGAAATAGAGTATTTTTATTGCGCTTAATTCATTATTTACCATTAACTAAGATCTAATATACAAAATGTTAATATTTACTTTAAAGCTGAGTGTTTCGTTTCGTTGTCGGGGGCATTCCAACACGATGGATCCATTTTTTTGAGGCAACATACAGCTGCGTAGTGTTTTTTTTTTTCGGCGTTTAGGCATGCAAATAATGAAATAAAACCGCATGACCACGCTAGTGTGGAACTTATGAGTGGCGGTACTTCAGCGTTCTCAAAGTGCTTAAAGCGAAACAACTGGTGCTCTGACCAGGGAGAAATTATTGGCCGCAGCTCCAGGCATTGGCTCCCCTATGCGCCAGCCTTTTTGACGGCCGCACACGGCACAGAGGCGCCATAGTCCCTGATAAGCGTTAGACTGATAAGCTAGTCCTGTCTAAGTCGACTCTTGGCCGGTGTGGCATTTTTTCTCCGAAGACCTTCTTTCGCACGTGACAAATTAAATTTAAAGCAACAAATAAGCCCGACGATGCAGAAATGGGTTGTCTACGAAGACAAACATTTACAGCATGCCAAAATACACAATGTTACGCGGTTCCTGGTTTCATGAAAGCGTGTAGTGGAGCGTGCGCGTCTACAATACAGCTTCGAACTCATTGCGCAGGGTCACTGGTTGCTTTTACAAGCTGTCCCATGTTATGCTCTCGGCGTCTCTCATAATCATAGAGTGGTTTTGGGACGTTAAACCCCACAAATCATGTTATGCTCTCGTGTCCGAAGAAAGTGATGAGCAATGCGTTATTTTCCTCCACGTTATCGTACAGCTTGAAGAGCCACAAGAAACTACCAGATGCTAAAGTACTACAAAAAAAGAAAGGGCGAAGCAACGAATTTGATAGCAATAACTTGAAATGTAACGCTGAGAATTACAAGCAGGTCGAAACGTGCAGCGCACTGCGCACTCACAAATGACGCATGAGAACAATACACACAGGACAAGAGCTAACTAGCAACACTTAACACTTAACACTCTGTTTAAATGAAAACGACGCACCAAACGTAATCACGGATACATATGAGTGCAAACTAACATGTGTCTTAGTTGTTACTTCGCTGTGTTTGAAAAGCGCACTCTTTTCACAAACGGCGCCTGTCGAGCCAACGCTATTTCAATGCCAGTGCCAACGCGCGCTTCTCAACGGGAGCTGTCGGTCCGCCTTAATTCAGGGAGTAGTTGTAATGCGGCACTATATGGGGGGTTGCGTTAAAGCTCCTTATTATAGAAATATCTAGGGACTTTAGGTCGCGCTGCTCGCGTCGCACGTGCGTCCGAGCGCTTTCCCCCGAAGATGCGATAGGCGTGTTTCCCACACATCATACGTCTGTCAGATTCGCTCCTTCACGCTGCTTCTTTCTGGCTCGAGACAATGCCGCCGCCGCGTCACAGATCAGTGCATGCAGAAACGTTGCAGTTAGTTGCCAATTGGTTGCCCGCATAGCACCACCAACAGCGACACGCTATCTCAAAACACCGTATATTTTACAGAGCCAGCGTGACTGGCAATTTTGTGAATACGAGGAATGCAAGACGCCGTTCCACGGATCTCTACACAACTGAACAAAAATTGCCTACGATTTCTGTCATGAAGCAGTGCATGAGGGGCCACTTTGCCCCATGACCGCAAAGCACAGCCGAAGGCTAGGCCATGGGAGAGAGCGGGAAAGGACTAGAGGAAAGGGTGGTGAACATCTGGATCGGGCGCATCTGGCTGGCATTGATAAAATAGAGGAGGCGTTGGTCCAGCGAGCGAAGTTATCTTTGCGCGCCCGGCAACTAAACGCAATCGTTCCGGTCAAAGTCGAAGGTGCGCGATTCTTCCCACCGAATGATAAGCGCGCGCGCACAAACATGTAACCCCCCCCTCCTTTCACAGGGCAAAGTACGCGTGGGAGATAAGCACTCGTCGATGCATCGCGACGAGCTGGGTGCCGATCGCGAGAGGCTTTCTTTCTTTCTTGAGTTGTCGTATGTATAGATACGTATAAATGCATGGTCAACGACGCCGACGCCGGCGACAAAAAGCAGCCGAGATTGTCCATATAATTGCTATCGCAATATAAGTACTACGAATCCACTTTACACCATCATTGGGGCCAGGATGGCAACTGTTTAAAGACCCAAACATGCTTATGAATATAAGCTTATCATTCGCATGGAAAATGCAAAATATCTCGACCTAAGCAGGACAGACCATAGAGTTTCCCACAATACTTACTAGAGGGAACTCTGGCGCTAGTGTCTATGGGAGCTGCAATGCACGGCGCTTCAACGAGCATGGGAATGATAGGTAGTACACACATTTGTCTAATATTAGTACTTCTGGCCTGCTTTTGGCTCCGTGTGTGTTCGTGTGGTTTTGGGCTGTTTTCTTACGAAACAAGTATTAGCAAATGTTCAGCGGTTGTGCTTCACCATTTTATTTTTTTAGACTTACTTTCCAAATTAGCTCACGAAGTTCAAAAGGGGTCAATCTTTCTTTCAAAACAAAACCAAAACGCAGCAATAAACGAAGCCGCAAGTACGATTCGCCGCCCGCAAGTACGAAGACTAGGCAAATGTGTGTACTACCCATCAATCCCATGGTCGCTGAACGATCGCAGCGCCAGAGTGCCCTCTAGTTAATTTTGAGAAACTCTATGGCACAGATCACCTTTACGTAAGCCGCGAAATCAGTCACCAATAGCGCGAGCTATCTATGGAATTTATTTGGATACATTTCAGATGCCGGTAGGTGTTGAATACATTGAATGAACATGCTAACTTCTTTTTTAGTCGTCCCAAAATTCAAAACTACCGTAAAAACACATTCACCAGGAAGTGCCAGTGCTTCACAACATACATAAAAAATCTTGCTTCCTAAATTTTCATCATATTAAACCTGGTTGTCACGTTTTTGTGGGTAAATGTACCAATTTCAGGGCACTTTCCTTCCGTTGAACTTCGCACCGGCGCACTTGCCTTAGCCTTTCTTTGTTTTGTTACATCTTTGTGCTTTCATGTATCTTGAGCATTTACGTTGCATTATCTGAACCTATTTTTTTGTCCACGCGCTGTTTGTTTTGTTATATTATACAAGAAAAGTCTGATGAAACAATCAATTTCTTTCATATTCAGTTAGGTATGCATGTAACTTTTTTTTTGCTTCTGTGGACACTCTTTCCATCCCGTTGCCATGTATGAAACATTGATTTATATTATGAGATGACAGCACGTTCGTGGTCGGAATCTTCCTAGCCCTTGGCATTAATTCTACGACTATTTTCGGTACATTACAGAAATAAAATTATATATCTTTTTCGTACTATAATACCTAAAAAAGTACATATGAGGGAGCACGGCCAGTGCCAAACTAATGTTGAACGCACACTGTGCAGCTGGTGCGTTCAGCTTACGCCAATGGCATTTTTTGAGGGGGTGGGGAGGGGGCGTTTTTTTTATCGTTTCCACTTCCCTTTACCTGATAAGTTATGCGCTTTCGTTATAATTACAAAGAGAATCTCCTGTGTTTACCTTGGCTTCGTATGCATAGCTTCGTATGGCTGCGTCTGTCTAAATTCGGGCCCCTCAATCAGTTCCGCTTTTAGTTTACGTGTGTTAAGAAAATGTATGCCCATATTTTTAACCATGTAGAGAATACCACACGTTCTTCACTTGTTCTGAGGCTTGTTGTTCCCAGCATTCTTTCACTTAATCACAAATGGATGCCCTGACATAAGTGCAACTGAACTTTTATTGGTGGCGTAAGTACGCGCATGCGTCTGTTGTTACAATGGGGTGTAAAACACACAAATTATCGCTACTTCTTATTTTTTTCTTGGTGAGCTGAATAAACTATGTTGAGTTTTATTTTCTTTAGGCGTAACTTCAAACACCGCATGAATTCTTAACATACGAGATAAATATTGCGTTAAAGCTTCCACGAATAGTGTGGAGAATCTTTATATTAGTAAAAAGTATCGACATATTTATTCAAGGAATGCAGCAGATGGAACAGATGAATAATAACAATTGTTTGGGTTTAACGTCTATGTGATTGAGAGAGACGCCGTAGGGAAGGGCTCCGGTAATTCCGACCACGTCGGGTTCTTCAACGTGTTCCTCAATCTACGCATAAGGGCCTTAAGCATTTCCCTCTCTATCGAAAATGCGGCTGGGATTCAACATTCGGGTCAGCAGTTGATCACCATCACAACTAGACCAAGTAGAGCAGAATTGAGGCGACATAAAGCCATGCCATTCTGCTATATGTATTGTACAAACGGGACGCACTTCAGCCAACTAAAAAAGCCCAAACTTCATATAAATTAGTAATGATAACAATATTTTTTTCTCGCCTTTAGCAAGTTTATTTTTGAAGTCTTGGATTTTTTCTTAATGTACAAAAAGGGGAGCCACTTTTCATAATGAGTGGCCAACATCGTTCATGATAGGGTTATGTGAAGATTAAATATCACAACATTTTTGGGTGGCGTCTGCACTATACCACTGCTGTTGCACTGCCGATCGCCTAGCGGCAGTGTACACGCTACCTTATCTGCGCGGCGCGCTTGAATGCAGGTAAAGCATCTGCACAGGTGGTAGTGCTAATCGCTGCAGCAGGTGAGAGGTGTACCATACGAGCATTGTAACGCGACAGTGTTAAAGGGCTCATTTCGTGGAACTTCCGGCGTCGTCTACGTTGGGTGCGACCAAAAAATGATTATTTTATGCGTGACCAAATAATCGAGAACGATGCAAATGAAATAAAAAAAATCCTGGCTCAGAGTTGGAACCAAACCAGTGTCGTTTGGGTCATAGTGGGGAATCGAACCCTGGTCGTTTGCGTGTTAAGCGGATGTTCTAGCACACGGCCATGCCTCTGCTTGTAAATGCAGTGAAAATAACTTCCTCTGCTTTGAAATACAATGAAAGTAGCTTTCATGCTTTACAAACGCATGCATTTTGTATACATTCTTCACAATGCAACATGAACTATTGCAGTAATAATACGCGGTACGAGTGCCCATTACAAACGGGCGTCAAAACGTGCGACTATCATAATGACTTCGTGGTTTGAAGCCAGTAACCCACTACAAAAGGCACACTCCCTGCTGTGCATATTTCCTGAAGGCCACGTAGTGGATGCATAGGAAGTTCGAAAGGCTTTCGTGCACTAAGTGTTTGAAGTGCGCGAAGCTTTAGGGTCCCCTAATTTTTTTGTTTCGCTATTTTAACACCTACGCCAATTGCAGCTAACTCGCTATTTCTGAGAAGCTGTAGCATGGGGCACCATCGCGCTTACCATGAAAATTATTCAGAGGTATTCGGTACCCTCCAGGCTTAATAAGACTAAGTCAGCCTTAGCTCAGATTATCTAAACCACCATATAGGCATGACTTCTATGAAAGATAAAGATATCAAGAGATTTCAGCATGTACACAGACTTTGTAACGAGGCACAGTCATCTAATCAGCTACCAGCTACTCTGCGCTGCGAGAAAGGGGTATAGGACGAGTGGCCATGAAGATCTATGGAGGGAAGTTTTTGAAAACGGCTTGGGATCCAGACCTGTCCTGTTAAGACAATAAAGTGAAACATTAACCTGTCCCGAAGGAGCATATTTACCAACCCTGGAAATAATCGTCCTCTGAAAACAGTTGCCTGTAAGTTTAGGTTGAATTTTAGCTTTAGTAGTCCGTAATATTCTGGAAAGTCCCAGTGTCTACCCGGTGCTTTTAGTATCAGTCTTAGTTGACGAGACGCAGTCGGAAGTTCGTCTTGGAAAAGAAAACGGAAAGCTGCGGTTTTTGGTCATCGAGAACCTTCCTTATTCACTACAAATTTCACGCAAAGCATCGCAAGGGGATCATTTTATATACGAAAGGTAGGACGGTTATTGCTGCTAGAGATACTTTCATTGCGCATGAAATCACTTGCAGAACCACTTTCTTGCTTCGATGACAAGCTTCAGAATTTTTCCTTCTAGACATACGCAAGCATCCCTAGTGCTTTCCCGCCCTATACATGTGAAGTCTTAGCCAGTAACTTATCTTCGTGCACATATTCAATTCACGCGTTTGATAGAAACTTTTATACCTGCGAGGGATACACCAAACGTAGCGAGCCTAAAGTAGACTTGAAATTCAGTTTATCACATAGGCACTCAAATAGGGCTAATCGCCCTCCTGGAACAGGATTTACGAATCCACTTACATGCACGCGTCGTCTCTAAAAATGATAAAAAGCCAATTGAAATAGACGGCGCGAAGGGAAGAAAAGTGCTTGCGAGGCTGTTACTACAGTAACGCTTCATTCGTTGAGCGCCAGATACGATAAGCTAGATTTTCTCTCTTTGAGTATAAAAGATGATGATGGTATATGATGGTGCAAGGGCTAGTAAGAGCCGGAGAGAGCTTAATCATGGTAATGGACATATAGATTGAGCGTAATAGAAACTGTACAATATCATACTATTTGTTTACAAACAGGAGCGCATGCAGAGAGCGGCTGATCTCACCACGTGAACGAAAAAAAACACTCGCGCACCTTGAAGAGTCTAAGTCTGCGGAGTCCGCCTGTAGACCACCGGCTCGCCGGACTGTGGCCGGCTGCCTGGACGCCAATTGCCGGTCAGGATCGTCGTCCCCCACCGCGTTGGTCTCCGAGGTACTTTGATTCACGCCGCCATCTGCCTGGTTTTCCTCGTCTCCACTTTGGTCGTCATCGCTTTCCTCCGAGTCGGATGTCGAAGTGAAGTCGGCCGGGGCCAGACCACGCTTGCCGCACTTCGATTCGGATTTGACCAGGTTGGAATCATTCGTCACCTGAGTAAATATATGCGAAAACTCACTCGACAGCAAAATAACGAGTAAAATACCCTTGGACAGCTTTGGCTGACATTCTTCACGCCGCGACTTAAGTCGACAGCATCGCTGGTCTTCTTTAGAGTTTTAGCAATGAGTGCAGAGCTACTGCTTACAAAGATTGCTATGAACTTTTTGCTGCAGTGCCGCAATGTAGCAGGCTGCTGTGGCAAACGAAGTACTGTTATGCTCTAATTTCTAAAATTAGCAGTTGCGTCATTGGCAAAGGCAAATCTTCCTAGTAAGCACTGAACCAGATTTTCCACATTGTATTACGAGCAACTGCTAAACGATATTTAACAAGATAGAGGCCATTCTGGCAAATGAGGTATGTGAAAGCCTGTCGGTTGAAAGTGTGGTTCGCGACAATAAAAAGTTGTTATATCGACTGTATCACGACGGCACGATGTTGAATAGGGTGGATGATAATATCACATCTTTGAAAATATTATTCGTTAACGTTGCACAGCATATTAGGCCCGATTCCCCACCCTACAAAACAGCGGTGGGTTTCACGGTCACTATTCAATAACCTGTGAGATCGTCAGCCTTGTCTGAAAGCTTTAACAATTGACTACTTCATATAGAAAAGCATTAACATACCTGACATCTAATATTCGTACCACATTAACTTACGCATTTCGCATTCGTTTTTTGTTGTTTCACAATATTCTTACTTTCTTTTCTTTTTCTAGAATCTTTTAATCCCGTTCCCCATCCCTATGTATATAGTATAGGGATGAGGACATGAGGCTGTGTAGCATGCGTGTATGCAGCTGCATGTTAGCGGCTGTGTGCTCGCGAGCAAACATCACTAATTTTTTTCGATAAACAGTCTCTATCTACATATTATGCCAAGGCGACATTCTTGCCGTCCTGAAGACAAAGTATATACGTTTCGATCAGTCTTTTAACCGACATAAACCTCTTTCGTAGACGAAGACACATTCTCGAGCACAGCGTGCCCTTGCTCTGAGCAACCTGAACATGGTGACAGGCGTTTGTCTTCGACGAAACATTTGTGCGCATTGGCAAGTTGTTCTTCATCCTATGGATCCAATGGCGTGCTTTCAACAGCGCGAGGTAAAGCAGTGGAGCTGATGTTTGTAGGTTGCATCTATGGAACAAGAATGGCAAGTTTTGCTATTGTCCTTGGCACCTTTGAGCTTGAATGCAAGCGCAATATCACGCACTCTTCTTTCCAAGTTGACCAGGTAAGTGCAATAAATCAGTGATGAGTGTATGTCGCTCATGGTATACTTGGTCCTCTCTTTTTTGTTCGCATAATTGCGCTCAAATAGTTTAAACAAAACAATAAAACCAAAAACATTGGTATTTGTATAGATATATATACTACACAGCATGTTTACGTGCTTCTTGAGGTGCGCCATGCCTGCAAGACCACCTGCGATGAACTGGATGACGGGCGCTTTTTGAGGGCGCCGGTCCGCGATAAGTGTGAACTTTTCTTCCCCTCAACAACTATACGGACGAAGCTGAGAATCCTAGAATAGATCCGTGTAATAGTCTCGGTCACCATCATTAAGTTGGATGCAGTTATACGGCATGTGCTTTCTATGTATCTCAGTCGTAGGCACTCAGAGCATAAGTGCTACCGCACTCGGCACAAGCAGACTTTCAGTTGTTTTGTGGCCTAGCTATAATTTGGCACAATCCAAATGCTTATAGCACGAGTGCTCCTGACAGGCAAGGTGGCATGAACGTCGATTGATACCAGAAACGCTTGTTTACCGGCGCAGACTTAGTGTAAATGCGTACCGGCGTTTAGCACAAGCTTCGTGATTTAAGGGACCCACTTTTGAAACTTGGCAATGGCGAAGTGACATTTGTTTCAAAATACGCTGTTGCCGCGTGACGCATCGCCCCGTTTCCTTACGTCACACATGGCGCCTCGCATGATGGATCGGTTCCTGACGCACTGGCTGTGACGCAGAGTACCACTAGCCAGAAGTAGCACATCGCGGTGGAACACAATTGTCTTGTTCATTATGTCGTGGTTAATTTTCTTCATTTTTAAATAGAAAGTTGTAGCAGACTAACAGCTTTTGAACCAAGCTCTT
Source organism: Rhipicephalus annulatus (assembly GCA_013436015.1). NCBI lineage: Eukaryota > Metazoa > Arthropoda > Arachnida > Ixodida > Ixodidae > Rhipicephalus > Rhipicephalus annulatus. The sequence goes on along the minus strand of WOVY01009777.1, from coordinate 114,289 downwards.
CAACGCTCGTGTAATGCCCCATTTTTAGCGTGTATTTGCGAAATGATGTATTCGAGTTAAGGGAAATCACGAAGGTATGGCAAACTCAAAGAGTTCAGGTATCCTCAGTTGATTCAATTGTGCATGCTTCGCGGATACTCACTTCACAACTACCGCTTTAGGGCGCTTTAGATTTTGCCACAAGAGCCATCATTTATTACAAAGCTTACACGTCCGCGGAACACTTCATTTTTATTTTATTTTTCATTGAAATGAACTCAACATACTCTTTGAGTACTCACGAAGTGAATGCCTCCTTTATATACTCATTGAAGATTCCAGTGACTACAGGGATGTAGGTTAACAGTTTATTACTTGAAATAGTGCTGGAAAGAGGAGTTCGAGTACGTTATGCTGTTTAGTTAGGCAGAAGTCATTAACTGGGTCGGAAAGGTCATGGCGAGCTACTGGCCACCACTCTTCGAACCACCGTCAAGCTAAATTCAACGACTTCGTTTTGCCGTCAATAAAGTTGTTTCTATTTCTCTTCAAAGGGCTGTAAGGCCTTTCTAAATAAATAAATACCTGTTCTTTTTGCTGTTTTTTATTATTGGATTGAGAGAACAGCAGAGATTGATTAGAAGAGGTTTTCATCTAGCCTGCTACAAAGCATAGAGTAGCGGGAGAGTGCCAAGAAAAAGGGGGGATAGAGAGTGTGCGTGGTTGGCGATGGATGTGTACGGTGAGCTATGTACACGTGCGATGTGCCTATATCTACGTGCAGATGAACTCGCTCTCTGGATTTCGTGCCGACTGGTTGTGCCCTCGCGATCCCCGACGACAGTGCAGCTCTGGCCGACTGCCTCATCCTACACCATCTCCTGCCGCCGACAAGAGCTCTCGCTGAGTGGTGCCCCGTCCTCGGACTCCTGCAACCGTGTCCATCTTTCCTATCTTCTCCTTCCTTCTGGGTGTCGCTGTCCCTGCGCTACGCTCTCTCTTTCCCCCTCTCTATCACTATACCTTTAATCCTATTCTTTTAATCTTTCCTTACCCCCCATCCCTCGTGAGCTACTGTTGAGGTGTCCCACTCTGATGCAGGCAGTTACGGGGCTCACTTTTATCTTCTTTTCTCTTTTAAGAATCACATAAGAAAAAGCCTACATCTACGTGTAGATGTCTGTGACAGTGAAATGTTAGACTGGCGTAGTTTACCTGAGCTTCAGCCGTGTCTGGCTGCTCTTCATCGGATCTTGCGGGGACATTGACGAAGCTTCTGGACTCTTCTCGAGATGGCATGCCAGATGGCGGTTGCACGTTGTCCTCCTCCTTGGACTTGACTGAGTAGCTCCTCGACACCGGTGGCTTGGAGGCGCCTCCCTCCTCGCGAAGAGCCAGGCTTCCGAACATTTTGACAGCGTTGGCCACGCTGTTTCCCCCTGATGATGGACGCCTATAAGTGCTGTAAGTGCTACTGGCGGGCGTCGTTCCCGGTGTGCCCTGATGCGAAGACTGCCGGCCATAGGTGCTGCCTGGTCGCGGTAGCGTGCTCGACCTGCGAAACCCACGAATGGGCGTGTTGCGACGCCTTAACTGTTGTACAAGAAAAGGACATGTGTAGTTTTTGCGACAACCGGTTATATACAATGCATTACAGAACAATTCTCTCTTCATTCAGCGTAGAGTAAATGCAGCTTGCCGATTCGCTGACTGATCGCTAGTAACATGACAAAAAAATACAGTCGATCTAACCAGCTAATGGCGCAGTTCACGGAATTGAAAAAGAAGCAGCACTGAACTTGAAGTCCAACGCCGAAGCTCTCGCTATAGATATGTTTAGTAAAAGAAGACACCAAAGCTCTGTAATTGAGACATCATAATCTTCGCTTGGATGTAGAAACGCATGACTTCTGCTTTTCTTAATGACGTGGTGAACTGCACCGCTGCAAATGTACTAAGACACCTTCACGACTAATGAGACCCTTAAGGCACCCCTGAAAAAGCAAGTCGATTTACACAACTCAATCAACTTGTGAAACATATGTATTGCAGACGTTGCGCAAAACGTTATAGCGCACAAACTTTAAAGGTTCAACGCATGTGTGATGCACTCCGTGAAAATTCTCTATACCAACGCGCTTCAGATGTCCGGGGCATAAAATCATGCATCCGCTCTTCGTTTACTGGCACTGTTCTGTATAATATTCACACAAGCTACATGTACACTTCTTTATATTATCATAGACTGGCAGCGCAACCACGCACAGAGAGAAGAAAAATGAACAGGAAATAACATAGCGCTGCTTCACAAATGGCCCAAGTTTCCGTCTGCTGGCTTCTATTATATCACATCTGGTGAGTACTCCCCGCGGTGGTCTAGTGGCTAAGGCACTCGGCTGCTGACCCACAGGTCGCGGGGTTGAGTGCCAACCATGGCGGCTACATTTTCGATGGTGGCGAAAATGTTTGAGGCCCGCGTGCTTAGATTTAGGTGCACGTGAAAAAATCCCAGGTGGTCGAAATTTCCGGAGCCCTCCACTATCATGCCTCTCATAATCATATGGTGGTTTTCGTACGTTAAATCTCAACAATTACTAATTACATCAGGCGAATGCCTAAAAGTTGGACATCGCCTCACTGCACGTGAATCCGAAAAGGCTGCGTGTTGGCCTTGTCATTAATTTTGGCATAAGTAGTACACCAGCTCACACTACCAAATATATATAGCACACCCTCACCCACACAAAAACAAAAAAAGGGGGGGGGGACAGATTGAGCTTGCCTGTTGTAGTCCGATGCGTAGCCACTGTTGCGGCTGCCGTAGTCTGACCCATAGCCACCCGACCGCCCGTAGTCGGATGTGTACCCAGCGCTGGGACTTTTCCCGTAGTCCGACCCATAACCAGACCCGTATCCCGAGCCGTAGCCTGAGCTTGGCCGACTGCTTTTGCGGCCGTAGTCAGAGCCGTATCCAGAGCTCGATGCCTTGTAGCTCGGACTGTAGACGCTCAGGGTCGGTGTGCGAGTGCCGCTGTAGCGACCGCTGCCGCCGTACGATGGCTGCACGAAAAAGAAATGAAGAACATGGCTCACCTTTTCAAATATTTCAGACCTGGAGCTTCGCACTGACTCGTATGTGACCGGTATTCTGTTTTTTTTTTTTCCTGATGATAATTACGTCCGCCGCGAGGTGTAGCTGTTGCAGTGCTGGGTTACTGACCCGAAGGTTGCGGGTTCAACCCCGGCCATGGCTGTCGCATTACGATGGAGCAGATTAAATGTCAGAGGCCTGTATACTTCGCGATATCAGTGCACGTAAAAGAACACCAGGTGGCCAGAATATTCGGAGCCCCTCACTACAGCGTCTTTCATAATCATGTCGCGGGTTTTAACAACGTGAAGCAGTAATAATAATAATAATAATAATAATAATAATAATAATAATAATAATAATAATAATAATAATAATAATAATAATAATAATAATAATAATAATAATAATAATAATAATGTCATTAAATTGACTTTTGAAACACTCGTGAGTGTATACTGCATGTGCTTTCGCTTCGCTCGTGTGTTTTGTTCGACTCGCGTTGAGCTGTCCCTTACGTTAAGCTCCGTAATCCACTGATCCCATTCGGTATCCTTCATAGGCTTCATGAGCTCATTCATATCGTCGCAACTCGGAAGAAAACAACATGGCGCTTTTCGAAGTCAATGGCATAGAGTGCCCGGCGTGGACAAGATGGTGAGACGCTATGACATGGCAGCGACTTTCATAACAAAACGTGTGGTAGTCATGAGCATTGAAATCGTTCGTAAGTGGCCCCGTTTGCCTGAAAAATGCTATTTCTGCAAGTTCTTACATTTTAGAGTACAGCTGTTATGCCCACCGCTTTTTGTCTGGCTAGCGGTAAAGACAAGAAACTCTCATCATCATGCCATCATCATCATTCCTTTTCTTCTTCTCCTGCTCTAGACTATTATTATTATTATTATTATTATTATTATTATTATTATTATTATTATTATTATTATTATTATTATTATTATTATTATTATTATTAGTTCATTCGTTAGCGTATAGTGCAGTGATATATGGGATAACAGTTTTTGCATTTTTCTCAGAACGCTGGAAAACACGCATTGACAGTTTACTTCGAAATATTTTAAGAAGTGTAGCTTACGGTATTAAGATAGATGCCAGTATTATTTTCCGGGATTTGGGCTTTTGTGTATTCCAGGATTTGTTCATTAAGACTGTTGTTCTAAGATACAATTGGTGTGATGACTTTAAAGTGCCTTATGTAACGCGTTGACCCCTGAGAGAAAAAAAAACGTTTTATAGTACCCCGGTTCTCTACCAGATATGGAGAAGCATGTAGAAGTGTATATATTCCAAAAATTTTCAATGCACTACCTGACGAATTTTGTTCAGCGATTTCAAAAAAGGCAATTAAAGAAATTACTCGCTGAGCTTTAAAATCGCATGGTCTATTTGTATGCCACGTATGCTCTGTGTCCCTCCTTTGTTCCTTTTTTTTATTTACTGCCTGTAAAAAAGTAATGGTGTTAATCGTTTGCCTGTTCGTTGGTAAGGAAGCAACAATAGTTTTGTTACCTTGTATCCACATCGCTGTAACCGGCTCTGCCGGGCCTAGTCGCACAAGTCCTGGGGACATAGACAGGCCCGTTTCTTAGTATATCTTATGGATGTGTTCAATAAATTATTATTATTATTATTATTATTATTATTACTATTATTATTATTATTATTATTACTATTATTATTATTATTATTATTATTATTATTATTATTATTATTATTATTATTATTATTATTATTATTATTATTATTATTATTATTATTATTATTATTATTATTATTATTATTATTTGTAGTGCCGTTTCTTCAAGAAAAAATCTGGCATCCTTTGTTTCATGGTTCACCATGTCCCGCATAGCGCCAAGAGTTCTAACCATTGACAATTAACATCAATAAATTCGGACAATCACGTCTGAAAAAAAAAATACTCTCTATGCTCACCTGCTCTTGAAGGAAACTTTCTCGGGGTCCTATCAACTAGAGCACCTTTGCAGATAAAGAAGTGTTGCCGCTTGAAATCTGACAAAATGCTGCATGAAAAAGCACTCACCGAGCCGTAGGTGGAGCTCCGAGGTGACGTGCTGTTGGCGGAGTAATTTCCGGAGCCGCCATAACGAGACGCACCACCGCTGCCGGTGCGCTGCGCGTAAGAGAAAAATTATGTCAGACACATTGTCATTACCAGCAATAGCAATCCTAATAGTTAGGCACACTTAATTTCGTTTAATAACCTGTGCAGTACACGTACTTCAACAGAACTGCGGCTTGTGTTTCTACTATCGGTAAGCCTTGTCTTGCCACACATAAAGATACATGCCTTGTCTTGCCACGCATAAAGATACATACTTTCTTTTTGGTCCTACATTTTTCCGACGATAGTATAAAGATCTCTAAAAAGAGTTCACATGTTTTTTTTTTAAGAAAGGGTCGTACACGTCAGAAGACAGTACTCGCAAAAAAGAGTTGATTGATATGTGGGGTTTAACGTCCCAAAACCACTATATGATTATGAGAGACGCCGTAGTGGAGGGCTCCGGAAATTTAGACCACCCGGGGTTCTTTAACGTGCACCCAAATTTGAGCACACGGGCCTACAACATTTCCGCCTCCATTCGCAAAAAAAAAACTGTTGCTTCTCTTCCTGCGAAACATAGGGCTGTGTAGCAACTGATGACACATCCCTTTTCTCAACTCATGAGATGCTCAGGCGGAACAATTTCCTACGTGTATGCCAGGCTGAATCCCTAAAGCGAAGTTTAGGGTTCAATAGAAACCCGTCTGGTTGCCGCTAAATCCGTATACTGCTGCAACATCACCCCCACTATACCACCACCACTATCAGAAAAATATTCCTGTTTTCAATGTTTTGGTGGCAGGCTCCATTGACGTCATGCGCAGCAATGAACATGGCCATTGATTTGTAAGACCAGTGATTCCGTGTGATATTTGTTTCCTTATTTACTTGTTTGTTTGTTCGTTCGTTTCCATCGAAATGGTGCATTGTAGGTAGATGAAAGTGTGTGACAGATGCGCAAAAATACAGTGAGATATATGAAGGAAAGGCTACACTGGTGCAAGTTGCTGGTTTGCTGCCTACGCCCCGCAAAGGTGCAGAAACAGGAGTCGGAAAGAGGACAGCGAAAATGAGAGAAAAAAAATGAAACAGGAAAAAAACACAGTAAGCCTGTGTTATATTATCCAGTTCTATTTTGTGCTCTGTAAAAGTCGAATAAGCATGGGCAATTAACGGAGCCGTCACTTTCAACGCATACAATCACGACCGCTTGCACATTATATATAAGAGTTTCCGCAAACTCAATGTTGTGCCCATGTCCGCCCTATACAGCTGTTGCGGTCGCACAGCACGCATCAGCTAACTGTGACCAAAAAAAAGGAACAAGAGGCGCGAAAATTTAGCTGTTCCTGAATCCTCGTGTCGCTCATAGAGAGTATCGCCTTTATTGTTGCCTGGCTGCGCAGTGAGTCATGCGGGATGAGTAACGCCTCAAAGGGTCTCTTGACAAAGGTTGCGCGCACGCGCAATAAACGTGCCCTAATTGCGTCACGTCCAGTGCCAAAGTTACCTAAGGGTTACGCGCTGTTTCTTCTTGACGAGTGGAGGAAAGCCGCCGCTCTCCTCAATGACGTCGTCCTCTCAAACCCGGCAGCCTTCCATCACGGAAATAGCAGCAACGAAAGATGCGTCAAAACGAAAGAGCTGCTCGAACGAAAGGGAACACGGCCTGACCGCGACTCACGAAATCAGAAGCGGAAGCTAAAGACAGGCTAATGGAGCAAAGAACAATTTTTTCGCGCTAAAAACAACTGTCTCGTTAAAGAGAACAAAAAAAAAACCCAAAGGCCTCGGCCTGGCACCTCGTTCGAACTGGCTTTTGTCGTGAACAAATACGCCTACCGCTTTCTCGGCTGTCCAGACCAGCCTTAGCTACTAGCGTTGGACTTTGTGTTTTGTTTCAGGGATGATTCACGCATGGCCTTCTTGTTCAGCTGTAGCTATTTTGGCTTTCTCTAGAGTGCAACACACTGAACGCGGTCCACGTGCACCCGAGAATCTCCGCAGCAGGGCAAAAGACGCGTGGAAAGCCCGACCTAATGCCGGTTATCCTACATGTGTCGTAGAACCATTGATAAGATACGAAATTCACTAAAACTCTTCACGAGGTGCCTTCACATTATTCTGCCTGATGCACACAAATTTTCGCATTTTTCAACTCAAAGAGCTGATATTCTTGAACACTCCGGTATAGCGTAGGTAGTAGTACCTTTTTTTGTTTTATCGCTTTCGGCAACGGACGTTCATCACGCACTTAAACGTGCAGTTATGTTTAGCTATGTGTCACTATCCAACGGTACACGCCCCAGACTGTCCAACCGCGTCAGTGGATTCGCCTCACTCGTCCCTTTGGCGATAGTTCACGAGAAAGTTGGACATAGAAATTTACCTGAATTTTCTGCAATCCAATCATCATACCAAATCTGTCCCGTGGTCATAGTTAGACATAAGCTCACTGAGGTGGCATAGCAGTTGAGATGCTGCGCTGCAAACCTCGAGTGTGGTGGTTCGATTTCTGCGGTTACGGCGGCCACATACCGACCGGAGAAAATACGAAAACGGCCACGTACTTGTAAGTTCAGCACAATTTAAAGAATTCTAGACAGTCGGAGAGTTGAGCCCGTCTAACCTTCAAAAACTTCTTAATTATCTTAAAAACATTAATTTTTAGCAATGCATCATTCCATCTTAGTCATCAGGCTCGGCCTCATAAAGGAGGTACCGCCTGTTGCCAAAAACTATGTCTGAGCCCCCGCAGCTCTTGCTCAGGCAAGAGCCGGGCAGTGAAGGCCTCGGACTCTGCCGACTCATCTGCCCTAAGAGACTGAGCAACGAATTGAAGCTCTTGATATAAACTTACATTAATTTCTTGACGCACTGTACGTCTACGGATTTCATAGATATGACCCTGCACAACGTTTGCCTTAAACAATTTTTAAGTGTCTAAAACCTGAAATGACTTAACGATTGTACTAGTGCTCTTTGGCCTCAGATGCTCTTGCACCAATAAAACATAATATAACGAATGAACACGGAGTTATCTGGAGTCTCCAACTGCGACTTGAAACATATCGTAGTTTATGCCTGGAATGCCGCAGATTTTCATTTAGCTAGAAGCAAATAGACATTTCTTTCTAGCATGGCTCTCAAAAAACCATTGGTGAGATAGGTTGGTCTTGACACGTCAATTGTTTTAAATATGAAGCATTATTTGGCTAGGAAATCTCAAAAAGTCCATATTTGTTTGTGACTGTAATTCAGCGTATTTTCTGTGAGATCGCGCTAACAAAGTTACTTTCGAAATTGAAAGTGTGATATGATAATATAATAATTACTTAAGAACGAAGTTAAAAAGGTAGTTATCAACTCCCTTACTGTCACATACATCTCCTACGTGTCCAGTTTTGGCGTTAAGAGCTTACAGGATTACAGAGTCGGCAAACCTGCCCCCTCGTATCGTACAGTTCAGTTGTTTCTCAGTCAATAAATCTTTCTTTTTAGGCGTCAGAATTGTAGTATATTGAAAGTAAATATGCAGGAGGAAGGTGGCACTTATCACGTCACCTATTCTACTTTTGTCTAATATAGCCTAGTAATAATAACTGTTGGTGTAAGTTACGTCCAAAAACCACCATATGACTGCGAGGGACGCCGTAGTAGAGTGCTGCGGAAATCGTTACCCTTTGCTGTTCTTTAACGTGTATACCTAGATCGAAGTACAAGGGCCTCTAGCAATTCACAGAAATGCGGCTGCCGTGGCCGGGATTCAATAATGCAGCCTTCGCATAAGAAGTCGAGCACCAGAATCACTAGACCACTGCTTACCTTAACCTTAACCTTAACCTTAACATTTACCTTAACGTAATGTAAGCCTGTGCGCATAGGTTTGGAATTTTTAAATCAGTGGTAATGTTCCTACAGTGTGCACTTGAAACTTTATAAAATGTGTAAATCATATCTGAATAAAACAAAGTCATATACTAAAGACCACGGCTAAAATTTAAAGGGGCACAAAAGATGGTGATTGAATTCCTGCCCATCACAGCTTATGCAGAAACAGATGTCCGAGAAACAGGTGATGTCGTGATACGACTTAACGTCATTGCGTACAATAACGTTTCACGCGATGTCATCACGCGACGTTTGCAGTGACAACGTTATTACGCGAAGTTTGACGTGATAGCGTTGTTACGCGACGTTTGACGTAATAATGTTGTTACGCTACGTTTCACCCACTTCGCGTTACGTCCCCATGTCAGACTACGGCCAGGCTATAGACTGCACCTGCGCCTCGCTTTTTAAAGCCTTCGCATCGGATGTAGTTCATGCCTTTCGCCGATGTTTTGAGAGGGGCGCTGCGACTCTGACCTTCCTCCGCCGCTCCGTGCAGCGCGCGCGACGCCGGCACATGAATTCGGGCGAGCTTCTCCACCCACCGCGCGTTTAAAAACAGGTTGCTTAATCATTCAAGATGCTCAAATAGTTTATGGCATTGCTCATACCTGATGATGCTGCACTTGAACCTATACACCTCTAAATAGTGCAATTTGCTTGCAGTGTCACAAGCCCCGAAGTGCGCGCATGATCGTGGTCTTTTTGTGACAGAAAGCACCATATCACACGCTCCTTAGAAGTTCATTTCGGTACGCTGAACGCTTTCTTCTGTCACATTCTATTTGATTCGAAAGAAATTAACAGCGCTTTTTTCTCTCCTTTCTGTGCATTTGTTGCGATTTTTTTAACACATTCGTAGAGCTTGCTTACGCGATAATATTGGGACGCCTTATTCTCCTCTTTCAGCAATTGCTCCTCCTTCTCGCATTTAAAACGATTGTGCGACACTTGGGAGCGCAATCGTCCTATCATAGTCTGGTATCGACACGTGCAATGAGCGTCGCTGTTTATTATCTGCGTGCAAACACTTACTGCTTCTCTTCTTGTCCCGCCGCGGTGGTCTAGTGGCTAAGGTACTCGGCTGCTGACCCGCAGGTCACGGGATCGAATCCCGGCTGCAGCGGCTGCATTTCCGATGGAGGCAGAAATGGTGTAGGCCCGTGTGCTCAGGTTTGGGTGCACGTTAAAGAACCCCAGGTGGCCAAAATTTGCGGAGCCCTCCACTACGGCGTCTCTCATAATCATATGTTAGTTTTGGGACGTTAAACCCCACAAATCAATCAATCATCTTACTGCTTCTTGTTCAGTGAAAGTGTCTTGTGACGTGGCAACAGCCAGGTCTGTTTCGTTGGTTTCCGCTTTTCGATTCCTTGATGTTTGACGTGGAGGCGAAAGTCGTGAAGCTGGATATTTGGGATGATTCTATGCACTTGAAAATCAAGCAGGAAGAATAGTCCTCGAAAAGAGTAGGCGCGGAGTCAAGAATAAATTTTCTGATGTGGAACGCAGGCACATAGTCTTCATCACACAAGTGTCTGCTGCATACGACTGTCGATGCAGACTTGTCGTTGATGATGATGAGGTTGTCTCTCGCAATATTCTTTTGTCACTTGACGCAAAACTCAGTAGTGTTTGGGAATTTGAGAGAATAAACACCGGGTGTTTCCACGAACGGAGCTTGCAATACAGAACCACGGTGATCGGGTGGCCGTGACGGAACACAGAAACACACCTTCACACAGCTAATACATATCCATGTGCGTAATGCGCGAACTGACAGGTGTGCGACTGCCTTCTCGACTCAAAAAATTACTGTAGACTGAACACTGACAAAGCACCGAATGAAATGCAGTCGTGGTGTAAATCCCAGAATAAAGCAAGCCACAATAGATATAAAAGGCAATTGACAACAACGTGCTTGTAGCACTAAGCCACAAGAGAATTTATACAGACTTAAAAAAAACTGCTTACATATACTTGCCGGAAAGTTGTAATGTTGTCAGTTTCTAATTCTAAACATGTTTTTTACGAACTAGACGGATAGCGCAGAACTGATTTGCACTAGAGTTTTAGTTCCGGGGCAAGCGGCTTGCGAGCGTAAGCAGCTGCCTACTTCGTTCGCATTGTTCATGGACGTAGTTTGCACTACAAAGGAATGCAAAAGAGCTTGGGATATCTGGTGTTAACACCTTGACAATGCACACCACCACTCACTGTGCGTGCCGTTCGAAGACGTTATTCAGCAGCAAGGGTTCTCTCTTTTTTTTACTTTCTTTCTCCTTATACGCTGTTTTTCAGCCATTAGATATACAACACACGCACGTGTTTCAAAGAGTTGTGAGGCTGCAGACCGCAGCTTTTGGCCCTGAAAACCACTTCAATTGTATTTGGAAAATAAAGAAATGTAGAAAATAGCCGGCAAAGGGAAGGCGCACTCGTCATTCTGTGAGCGACGTCTCTCAGTTGCGACGGCGTTGTCCAACGAGACCAAGGGCCAAAGGTATTTGGTGCTCTCTGCTTGGAGAACTGGTGCAGCATTCCAAGAGGACTTGTTTTTGGGCAAGATGGTGCAAACTTGGTGCAGATTGTGTATTTGAGTTTTTCCGCGGAAGCCATGAAATAGGCAACCTCTTTTCTGTAGATGGCAGTGACCTTTTTTACTCGGTTCCACATCCGGAGTAACTTCGAGCGGTTAAGCAGTGTATCGAAGAAAGTGGCGAAGCCGCCCTTGTGACTGAAATGGAGATGTCGTCTGCTAACTTTGTTACCCTCTTAGAAGCCTATCTCAACCACACTTTTGTTTCTTTTGAACACGGCATGTTTTTACAGAGGAAGGGCATTTGCATTGGGTCACGAGTAGCACCGTTTTTACGTGACGTCTTTTTATCATCCTTTGACCACGCACTACAAAGTATTTTTACTTCATATCATTCAAATGTTCTAAAAGTGTTTAGATATGTCAATAATTTTTAGGTTGTTATTGACAATAGATGCCCTGTTCGTTTCCCTGTGATGGTTGAGCCGATTTTAGATCTTTTTTAGTGCAAACGCTAAGGGGCTAACGTTCACTAATGAACTTCCGAAAGATATCGCTTTGCAGTTTTTGGACGTTAATCAGAAGATTTTGGGTGATCATGTATGCTGTGCGTACCTCCCTCGTAGTAGGATAGGATTATTACTGAATGGCTCAGCGCATTCAAAGACTGTGAAACGCGGACGTGTAAAGCTATACCCAATAAAACGACCAATAGGGAGCGAAAGCGAACAGTGAGAACTTGAGGTTATGTAATTACTGATGACGAATGTCGATGGGACTTACGCAAAAAGAAAGCGAGAAAATGAAAGTACCGCACAGTTGGCCTCCCAACACTGTAATTTTTAGACGCTTAAAAGAACTTATGCCGAGTAATGAACAAATCTGTCAGTAAGGGATGTGTGCTCGACTCCTGTACACACACCTGTTTATGGATTTTTTTTTATCGGAAGCTTCCATCTTCCCTTTCCTACCGTATTATGCAGAGTGAGACAATTTATTCTTGGATTGTACATAACTAAAGGGCATTCTGTTAAATATTAATAGAATTAATCCTAGACTATTTGTTGGCCGCACGAGAAACGTTCTGCGAGGGGAGCAGCGGCGCAATAAAAGACGGAGATAATCAGTTATTTCTGATTGGTCTAACAAGAAGCATATAGGTTAGTTACAGAGAGCATGCTTACCAATGCATAAATTTAGAAGCAAAACTCTGCAGCGGACGCTGGATGCATCTGCAGCACGCAAACACAACTGCATGGTGTTGCGCCCTGCGGTAAGCCTTATGATGATGATATCATATTGTTGTATTTGATTAAATATAGTTTGTTAGTACCATACCATGCAGGAAGATACGGCAAAAAAGCGGGAAGAGCGCAGTGCGCTGCTTCACTGAGATAAATTACATGACGTGAACACGTCCCGTGGGTGTGAGCTAGGCATTAAGGCAAAAACTGTGGAAAAACACTTTATAATGATGATGATATCCGACTGTTGTACGTTTTCAAACAAGATATGTTTGTACTATTTTAGTTTAATTTTTTTTCTAATTGGGTACTTATTCGTAGCCATTGTCATTTTCGACGAAACCTTAAAGGAATTTCGTTAAATAATATACAAAATACATTATTTGCGACAAGAATTGCCTAAGCGGCGTGATCTAAATAAAATTGGTCTGCAGGACTTGGAATTCGGGGCTCCGACAATTTATAACTACGCATAACTGAATTATTTATTGATTGATTGATATGTGGGGTTTAAAGTCCCAAAACCACCATATAATTACGAGAGACGCCGTAGTGGAGGGCTCCAGAAATTTCGACCACCTGGGGCTCTTTATAGTGCACCCAGATCTGAGCACGCTGACATGCAGCATTTTCGCCTCCATCGAAAATGCAGCTGCCACAGCCGGGATTCGCTCCCGCGACTTGCGGGTTAGCAACCGAGTGCATTATCTATAGACCACCAGACGGGGCCTACGCATAGCCGAGAGGAGCTAGGAAATTAGATATCCAGTTGTTAGAACGCGAAGAAGCTATTAGATCTGCATTGATGATAGAGGTTAGCTCCAAGTCTGTCACAGTACAGAGACGTTCCCGTATTCGACGCTTGAGCCCGCAATATCACACGCCACATTGCTCTGTATAGCGTCTTTGCCTCATTACGACGCGCTGTGCGGAGCAAGCATGGTGAAGGGGGCGTCCCGCTTATTTTCCCTGGCACGAAAACCTGCCGGGTGAACGAGTCCGACGTTTGTTCAATCTGTGCGGACGACATGACGGGAAATGCGCCGAACGATTCGCCGTAAAAACAACTAGAATCGAAGCAGCGCATGCGTGCTCTTGGCGAGCACCACAGAGAAGACGGTGCAAGTTTGAAGGAAAGTGGTACCTGTAGACTAGGTTCGACATGCTCACGCAGAAGATATTCTTGGCACCGCGGCGGCTGACATTCAAGTAACTAGAAGAATGGGGTGGAGCATATTTGGCAAGAATTCTCAAATGATGATTTCTCAAACGATGAAATCTCAAATAATGATTGATATGCGAGGTTTAACGTACCAAAATTACCAAGACCACCATGTCATGAATGGTAGATTGCCACTAACCCTCAAGAGGAAGGTGTATAACAGCTGCATCTTACCGGTACTTACCCACGGATCAGAACCCTGGAGAATTAGAAAGAGGGTTCAACTTAAGTTGAGGACGACGCAGCAAGCAATGGAAAGGAAAATGATAGGTGTAACCCTAGGGGATAATAAGACAGCAGAGTGTTCCAGTGAACAAACAGGCGTTAAGGACATCACAGTCGCAATCAAGAATAAATGGTCATGGACAGGGCACGTAGCGTGAAGAAAAAATAACCACTGGTTATAAATGATCGCAGAGTGGATTCCAGAGAAGGCAAGCGAGCGAAGGGGAGACAGAAAATTAGGCGGGCAGATGAGATTGGAAAATTTGCGGGTATATATTGGCAGCAGCAAGCACAAGGCCGAGTTTATTGGCGTTATATGCGAGAGGCCTTTGTCCTGTAGTAGGTTTAGCAAGACTGATTATTATTATTATTATTATTATTATTATTATTATTATTATTATTATTATTATTATTATTATTATTATTATTATTATTATTATTATTATTATTATTATTATTATTATTATTATTATTATTATTATTATTATTATATGGTGATGATGATGATCTTAGGAAATAAAAAAGAAAGCGAGAAAATGATGAACCTGAATTCCCGCCCATTACCCCAACGTCCCCCAGCGCCCCTTTTAATTTGCGTTATGCTTCACAGCATAACGTAAGTCATTGCGGTAAAGCTCACTTTTGAAATCCACTTCGGCACGGTATAAGTGGTGGCTTCTGTCAATGCTCTTTCGGTCAGGCAATTCGAGTAAAGAGTTGAGACTTGGAAGAGTTTCAGCATTTGAAACTTCAGATGTTGTCATGCATAGGTAGTAGGACGCTTGTGCAGGTCCGGTGAAAGCCTACAAACTTTCCATCATGTCCAATAAACAGACAGCTCAGTCATTCTTACCACTGACGTCTGTTTGTACATCCCATTCGATATTATAGTTTTCACACAGTAGCGTGCCGTCGCCGATCATTGCTTCTTTTTCGTGCAACCCATTGATATCTATTATCAGTTATAACAATGAAACTTTCATGACACTTGTTATAACTGGGTTCGACTGTACCATACTTACCAAGGATATGCACTATGCCTTGCTAACATGTCTCAATAGCCGAGTGTTTTTGGGACTAGCCTTCGGATCGAGTATACGCGCATAGAATTTGCTATAAGTACACCAGTGCGAACTCTGGGGCATGTATACGGGAGCTGCAACGCACGGCGGTGCCGACAATGTGGCAACGATGAGTATAACGCAGAAATTTGCCTAACCTCCGTTCTTTCGGCTCCTTTTGGCTCCGTGTTGCCTGAATCCGCTTTTTCTCAAAACAAAGTTCAGCAGTTACGTTTCACGCCGGCCTTATTAGGTTCACAACGTTATTGATGATGATGTTTGATGTTTTATGGCGCAAGGGCCATTTCACGGCCAAAGAGCGCCAGTTCATCTTACTAAAAAAATGGACAATGATTGTGATAAGTGGCTGTATAAGGGCCATAAAATTCCTCGCGGTAAGGCGGGTAAAAACATACAAGTAATAAAATCATGACCATGCCGTGAAAGGTGTGTGTGGTGTGAATAGATGACAAAAGTTGGTGATAATAAAAGACGATGGTGGATATGTATGGCATTAGCACAAGTGCCTCACACGTTCATACCCTTGCGTCCAAGGGCCGTGAGGCACGTGCTTTCTTGTGTAATCACCGCAGCAAAAACCTCTCTGGAGAGGTCATGCTACGGGATGCCCGGGTATATGATATGAAAACTATGAATTTCTTTAAAAAACGCTAACAATGATTTGTGACTAAAAAGCGGTTCCCTACCGACGAACATTGCAGGGTGTAAAAGTATTTGTTGTCGGTAGGGTAATGTTCACAACGTTATTTTCTTTAATTAAAAACAAAACCAAAACACAGCGACAAACAAAGCCACAAGTTCATTCGAAGCCGCAAGCACGAAAGCTAGGCGACTTTGTGTCCTACCCATCATTTTCGTAGTGGCTGAACGATAGCAGTGCCTCTATATTTACTACATAATGCGCCTCTATATTTACTATATTTACTAGTTTTAGGAAACTCTATGGAAACGCGCGTTCGAATCCCATCTCGCTAAGATATTTTTTTCTTCCTCTGCATGTTTCTGTCACTCTCTCTGTACTAGTTCTCTCGTTGATAACTTTGAGTTATTGCATCCTATGCCAGGCGGATGGGCGCGCGTGTTCTGGGAGCGAAGCAGAAGATGAAGAGGGCGGATAGAAAGCACGGGCCAGATCATGGTGATGAGAGCTTTGTGTTCTTCCTGCACGGACTTACGGTCGGCTTAATCAATGTAAACACACTGCATATGGTGCTTTAAGGAGGGGTGAACGCTTCAGAAAACTGGTGCAGCCGTATTTATTCGGGTCTATCAATTGAATTCACCATCGATAGAACTTTGCGACATGGTGTGTACATTTGCGCGCACCATGGAGCTTGTACACACCAAGTACTTGGAAGTAGCTCTCATTGTGTCGTCTTATTGTTCGCTTCTTTAGGCGCTTATCAGTTTCACAATGTCGCAGTACCTACTCACTCGGACCGAGCTTCTGATTCAGTACATTTGTACACGAGACTTACTTTTGCCATTTCTCTGCACTGTTCGCGTTAAGGAGACAATGAACGCTGAACTAATAGTTAAACACTCTCGTTGCCCAAGTTTCTGATATATTACTTCAGGGTGAAATATTTCGCTTCCACTTTAGTGAAGGGAGAAACACGTTTGACGAAACGCTTGATCAGAGGCATTTCGCCAGTAATTTTGAAATATTTTAAAAATATTTTGGAGAATGCTTGCCGTTAACAGATAACTATTGGGATGTAATTTGATTGAGTGATTCAATTTGTCTTATGAAGAAATATGGCAGGACTAACTGCACAGTGTAGTAGTAGATAGGTGATGACATTGTAATTGCAACTAATAGCTATAAATGAAATACACTATAGCTAGTTCAAACATATACTCATGATTTAGATAGTCTCCAAAGCTTTGGTATCACGTCGTACGAATTTCACGCATTTATGAATGGTCGATCATCATGCGTGTCGCAATCGAAGGGCTCATATTGAATTAAATCCGAGCGAATGCTTTGGAAGGCACGTTTGCGTTTAATGGTACGAGGTAATAAAGAAGATTATTATCTATTGCAGGCCCGTGTACTCAGATTTGGGTGCACGTTAAAGAACCCCAGGTGGTCGAAATCTCCGGAGCCCTTCACTACGGCGTCTCTCATAATCATATGGTGGTTTTGGGACGTTAAACCCCACATATCAATCAAGATTATTATCTATTGCTCTATTTCACTGTGGACAATATTTGCGCAGAAATAAGAAGAAAAACACAGTAACATGAAATAAAAAAACACCGGAAACATGTGCTATCTATATAAAATTCAAACTTGATAGTATGCACTTGTCTCGTGGTTTCTTTCTTTCGCGTTCCTGTTGTTGTTGTTTTTTTTCGCAAATATGACTCACAACAAAATACCGACTCGTCCAATGTCTATATAATTCGAATCTCTATATCATTGCCCTAATACAGCGATCACGTCGCGAACTGTATCACAAAGTAAGCGGAAAACTAACAGACACAAAAGGCAAAACGTTAAGCCAAGCCGCCAACGACACTGCTTCAAACATTTCGTCCCACACGCCTCTATATTTACTGTTCAAGCGCCCTCATGAGCAGTATGCACGCGGAAAGAATGACTGGGGAATAAAAAAGTATGGGCCAGCTTCCCCAACCGCCGCCCGAAAGCTGCAACGACGATCCGCATCGCGGAGGCGCAGGCGACGCGGAGATGAAAGCGCTGCCCACGCCGCGTTCTCACCGAGATTAATTGGAGGCGGGGAAATGTGCACAGACAGCGGTTCCTAAAAGGCCGCTCACAAGCGACAGGCGACGCGACGATCGTTGTAGACACGCGCGCTCCCGGGCCTCTTTCAGGGTCAGCTTTTTCTCGTTTCTCGCAGCAGCGCTTCAGCCCTGCTCGTCGAACTGGGCACGTCTTGCGCCCAGGAATAGTAGCGGCGTCGCAGCCGTGCAGCCCGCCGCCACCTGGTGCGCCGACGCTCCAGTCGCGCTGGTCCTGTTCGCGCCTTCGCGTCCGTACAGCGCGTTGCCATGTGCGGACGCTGCATACACAAAACCGGGCACGTACCCGGAGTATACCCGTGTATACACAACATCCGAGCCACGGCTTCTTCCCCGTCGAGGACCGGCAGCCAGAACTCCAGCCACGAGGGCGACGGCCTCGGTAACAGCATGCGGCGCGAAAGGAGGCGATAGTATACGCGGCCGGTGGCTCTGCTCTTCCGCGGAAGAATCGTGCAATATGTGGAATGAGGAGCCAGCGCCTGGCTTTCAGTCTATTTAGCTCGAGCCCCCTTCTTCACTCTCGGGTTCTTCCTGGTTGGGAAATAGAAGCTCTGTCCTCCACAGCTGAGCGGCCCAAAGTTGGCAACGCAACGTGACCGGGCGGGACCATGATTCACTCTAGTCTTCCTGCCATCTGTGTTGGGGGTAACGGTCAGAACCATCACAATAATGGTAGATAAAGTTGCGAGCATATTTATTATTTAATTCCTGCGGTACTTATACAGAGCTTTGGAACACAAGGCTAGCGTAAATGATTCATCGGGTTTCAAAGCCCTGTTTATTTGGAAGTGTGTACACTCATACGACGCACAAAGACGCCTTATGCATTAAATGCTAGATACACTCACCAAGTTTTAAAATCCCGCTGCGTGGCTCGCCGTTCACGCTATATGGTAGGTCTGCGATGGTATCCTAGAACATGACAGAAGCGCTAGAGAAGAGTTTTTGTGAGCTGGTATATAGGGAAAGTTCGTCGGTTACAAGCGTTCGGAGTGTTTCAGTATACGAAAATGCGGATAAGCTGCGCTAAAGCTCGAGTTCGTTTCGCAAATTTCGTGATACTAGTTCTCTGCGTAAAGGGGAAAGCACAGAGCCACTAGGTGCCACTAGTTTTGTGCGCAGGCAACAAAAATTTGCTCTCCGTGCATGCCGTGAACTGGGAATTCCACAGAAAACAGTCTGGAATGTTTTGTGGAGGCGTTTGCATTTCAAATACTACCATTTCTTTTTTTCCAGGACTGGGCTTCTCAGACGCAGTCAAATTTCACATACGCGAGCTAAGCACAATGGAAAATGTCGTAAGAAATTCCGCTTCAGAGCATGGCTGCAATACATTCCTTGTTCATAAATAAAAAATTGAACAATAAGGTTTACTGTGTAACTACTATTTCTGTTCGGAGCACCAACTAGGTGCAATAATCTGGGTTTGGCGGTGTCAGCAAGGCGCTAATGCAATTACTATACAATTTACTGCTTACGAGGCCTGAACTATCTCGACCACACCAGCTTGAAATTCGATATTTATTTATTTATTTACAAAATACTGTCAACCCTCCTTGAGGGTTATTACAGGAGTGGAAAGGATACAAACATTATACAATCAAGGCAATATAGTGGCAATACAAGAAGAGTACATAAGAAACGCGCGATCATGATAATAAGTAATGTATACATCATACAGGCATAGTTGCCTTGAACCAAATGATGAAGAAAATAAAATAAAATGTTAGAGTGTGGATGCTTTCTCCCGAACGCAATTAGGTTAACACCTGGAACTTGGGAGCACAGACATGAGTTTTTCAACGCTTTCTAGAAATTTTTGAAGTGTTGGCTGTGCTACAGTATCTGGATCAAGCGCATTCCATTCTCTTATTACGCGAGGGAAAAATGAAAACCTGAAGGTGTTGTTACTGCAGAAATATTCTTTGAAGATAAGGTCGTGTTTTTGGCGCACTTTCCCTTTTTCTTTTATAGTAGTGAAGACGGAGGCATTAGTTTTAAAGTGGCCGTGCAACAGTTGATAAAAGAACTTCAACCGATGTATTTTTGCTCTATCGCGGAGCGTAGGTAGCTCTGCTCGGAGCAGAAGCTCGGAAGGGGAATCCGTTCGCCTATAGCGGTTAAAGATAAATCTTACCGCCTTGCGCTGTACGCTCTCGAGCAAAGCTATGTCAGTATTTGTTGAAGGAAACCACACTATATTCGCATATTCTAGCATAGGTCTTATAAAGGAAATGTAAGATAAGCGCTTGGTATCTGTGGTAGCGTAGCGTAGGGTCCGTTTTAGAAAAATCAACTTGTTTATTGCCTTTTTCGTCACCTGATGTATATGCGCAGTCCATTTGAGGTCAGATGATATTAGAAGCCCTAAATATTTATACTGAGTTGCTGTGCGAAGGGTGACACCATTAAGTGAGTATGGAAATAATAGTTTGTTTTTCTTTCTGCTTATGTTCATCACGACCGTTTTTTCGGAATTAATAACCATCTGCCAATCATGGCACCACTGGGCTACGTTGTTTAGGGAATCGTTAAGGGCAACCTGATCGTCAATGTGTTTGATTTCACTGTAAATCATGCAGTCATCTGCAAACAGTCTAATTTTAACGTTTACTGATTCAACAATGTCATCTATGAATAACAGGAACAAGAGCGGAGCGAGAACAGATCCCTGCGGAACGCCCGAAAGAACTTTAACAGTGTCAGAATTTTGTCCATTATAGTGCACAAACTGGTAGCGGTCTGAAAGGTAATCACTAATCCATTCAACTATTGGACCATTGCCTAGTTTGTCTATGAGTTTAGTGATGAGTTTAGAGTGGGACACGCGGTCGAAGGCCTTAGAGAAATCTAAAAAAATTACATCGATTTGTGATTGTTCGTTTATTGCCAGCCCGAAGTCATGTATAGCCTCTGCAAGTTGAGTGACAGTAGATAGCCCACTTCTGAACCCATGCTGAGAAAGAGAGATGAGGTTGTTTTCTTCTACATGCTTGGTTAATAACTTTAAGATAATGTGCTCGAGAATTTTGCAACTAGTGCAAGTTAAAGAAATTGGCCGGTAGTTCGTTGGGATAGAAGTATCACCAGATTTGTGCACTGGCACAACTTTCGCGATTTTCCACTCCGCCGGAAGACGGCAGTCGCTAATTGACTTTGTAAATATGAGATGGAGGTACTTGCTAATGGGTTCAGCATAGCGTTTAAGGAAGGTGTTTGGTATTTCGTCTGGGCCACTACTTTTCTTTTCATCAAGGTCTAATAGCAGTGAAAGAATGCCAGGTACTGTCATATTTAACGACGGAAGTGATCTGCCTTGGTCATCGTGACGGGAACCCGGTGTAATCTTTCGGAGGTTATCAGTGCTAAAAACAGAGTGAAAGTAAGAATTGAAATTATTCGCCTTTTTCTTGCCCTCTTCAGCTGGAAACACCGATAATGTCGACCGTTTTACGCTTATGTAGCGCCAGAATTTATCGGGTGCGCTTTTAATAAACTTTTGTAGGGTGTGTCCATAAAAACGCCGTTTTGCGTCTCGTATCTTTCCTTTTAAGGTCGATGTCAGCGTTGCTATTTGTGAGCTAGCACTTCCTAGCGTTTTTTTTTGCCTTCCTTACACGCTTGATTTTGCGCTTAAGGTGAATTATGTCGCGGGTAACCCATGGGTTGTGCTTTCTTGTAACCAGTTTTCGTTTGGGAATAAAGTTAGAAATACAATGCATGATATGATGCTTAAACTGTGCCCACACTTCATCTATGCTCGTGTTATCTGCACATAGCTCAGAAAACTCGGGATACTCGTGCGACAGGTAACTCATTATCGCCGCATCATTAGCTTTATTGAAGGAGGGCACATATTTCACTGGGCCAGATTGCCGTATTGGAGTTGCTAAAGGCAAAGTACACAAAACTATTTTGTGATCCGATATGCCATTAATTGTTTCAACACTTGCACTGTCGGTGGAAAAGTGATCACTTGCAAATACAAGGTCTAACACTGAGTGCGACTGTCCTTGTGTTCGTGTATTTTCGACAACAAGCTGAGTTAGGTTGAAAGCAAATAAGAAGTCGATGACTATATTATTCGACAGGGGACCTGGACTTAATGAGGACCAATTTACATCAGGTAGGTTGAAGTCACCTGCCATGATAATCCTGCCACTGAGCATATGTAAATTCATATAATCCAGAAGGGGGTTTAGGTACGACGCATCGGCGTTCGGGGGCCTGTAAACGGCGCCAACATACACGTAGCCGTCTTTCAGGAGAAGCTTACACCAAACCGCTTCGACACTGTTCACCTCTGGCATGACCGTGTAAGCGATTCCCTGCCGTAAAACAATTGCTACTCCTCCGCCTCTAGTGTCCCTATCTTTGCGGACAATTGTGTAGCTCGGTGGCACAATTTCATGGTCATATATATTTGAATGTAGCCACGTTTCACTCACAGTAACAATATCAGGTTTTTGGGCCAATAAAACAGCTTCAAATTGATCTGCCTTGTTCACAAGACTTCGCGCGTTTACATTTAGAAGGGTTATGGGCGTTGTCGTCGAGAAGACTGCGCCGTTGGTAGTTGCTCTTCGTTTTTTTTATTTACTTGTGCGATATTTTTACTGTCTTCATCCCAAGTAAAAAGACGACCGTTTATCTGAACTTTGTCAAAAATAAGCCTTACCCTTTCCCCTCTATCGCGGTTTTCTTTCGTGATTTTCCACAGTTTTCTTCTAGTTTCACGCACGCCAAACGAGTAATCCTCGCTTATTGAGTAACCGCTCCCTTTCAGTTTGGAACAGGACTGGAGTATTTTAACTTTGTCGCGATAATCGAGCAACTTGAGAATTATTGGCCTGTTTTTCGGATCGCCTTCTCTAGTTCTACCAAGTCGGTGGATACGTTCAATGCCTGCACTCTTTACGTCTAGTATATCTTCAAATATTTCCTTTGATACGAGGTTATGAAGCTCTTGAAAGGACTCGTTTTGTTGTTCCTCAACTCCGTACACAATCAGGTTGGACCTCCGACTTCTGTTCTCTAGTTCTTCGATTTTCCTATTCATGCCTTTGATGTTATTTTCTAGTTCCACTATTCGCTTTACGCAATCAGAAACCTGCTTTTCCAGTCCACTAATTTTTTCAAGTTTCTTATCGATTGCAGTTAGTTTCTGATTTGTGACGGATTTTTCTTTCTTGATTTCCTTTATGTCGTCTGCGATTGCCTTTAGTTGCTTTGACCAATCGCCCTCTGTAGGCCCTGGATTAGTTTCTACGTCGCCACTAAGTAACAACAGGTAGCGAAGAGAATCAGTCACGTTAGTAAGCATTTCGCACATTGACCATGGGCATGGCAGCAAGAATAAGCAAACGTTATTGCTACGGTAACACTTTCCGTATCGTTTGCTCACCTGTACGAAAAACATGATCGGGTTTGAAGACCGTATCATGGCATTGCCGCCATGCCCACTGTCAGGTGCCGCGGTGAAGAGCCGTTTTATAGTCCCGTTGACAAATGCATCCGTTAACGCCCCTGGTGGATCCGATGACGTCATCTGTGCTCCTCCGGGAACGATGTTTAGCCGATGAAAGACCACGGGCATCGGCTTTTCTTGATCGGTTACCGAGAACATAGCTGGCGATGAAGGGGCGTTGTTCATCGGTGATAGCCACGCTGGGACAAACAGCAATCCAAGCAGAACCTGTACGAAAAACATGATCGGGTTTGAAGACCGTATCATGGCATTGCCGCCATGCCCACTGTCAGGTGCCGCGGTGAAGAGCCGTTTTATAGTCCCGTTGACAAATGCATCCGTTAACGCCCCTGGTGGATCCGATGACGTCATCTGTGCTCCTCCGGGAACGATGTTTAGCCGATGAAAGACCACGGGCATCGGCTTTTCTTGATCGGTTACCGAGAACATAGCTGGCGATCATAGCTTTAGTGGCCGTTCACTTCATGTCTATGCGTTCTTCATTTCTCATTAAAAAAAACATGCTGTTAAAAGGATCACTGATTCTTTAAAATTAAAATATTTGTTCTGCTCTGTTTTTATTTTCTTGCAGAAAAAAAGCTTGCTTATGAGCGTTGCATGCTATCGATTACGCAAGGACGTCTGTCATTTCACTTTTTCTTAGGCCCTTTAACCAACCTCACGCAACGGAGGCATGCATCGAGCTTTTTATTTGCATAATTGATAGTATCAGTCAGCTCGGCAGTCAGACAAGATCTTTATTGAAAGGTCTTGAGGGGTTTCAGCTCGACAAACTTTATTGTTAGCTTGTCCGTCAACCTTGTTCACTTTTCGTGCAACGGAATCCATCACCTCATCGTAGGACGATGCCTGCAACAAGGGTCTATATTACCACACGTCACCGCCGAAGAGTCGGAAAAGTCGGTGCCCCATTTCTATATTTGCTTCCCATTTAACAATTTTGTGTGCCTTTTTATGAGTTTCTCTTCACCTGTTATCGTTCCCCACTTTTC
Source organism: Rhipicephalus annulatus (assembly GCA_013436015.1). Classification (NCBI taxonomy): domain Eukaryota; kingdom Metazoa; phylum Arthropoda; class Arachnida; order Ixodida; family Ixodidae; genus Rhipicephalus; species Rhipicephalus annulatus. The sequence continues at coordinate 89,672 of WOVY01009777.1, read as the reverse complement.
TTCCCTACGTATACGGTAGCATGTCCGTGATTTCTACACTCACGGTAATTTCTCTGCGTTTTAATTAAGAGTTCTCTCTCTCTCTCTCGTGTAGTTAAAAAATAATAGATGTTTTTGGAAAGGAACGTTTATTTTTTTTATGTGAAGCCGCACGCTAATGAAATAGTTCGGGCTTGCAGCAAGGCCGATATTTTCGAAGAAACAAATCTTGAGCAGAAGAAACATGTGATTTCTAACGTGCACTTGCCCATCAGTTTTATGCGCGCATGCTCCACGCAAAAGCCTGCATACAAAAAGACAAGCTTATTTTCGTCTCTCATAAGTTCACCTTTGTTCTTTAAACAGCCGGAAATATTTTGTTGAGAAAAAAAAACAACCAAGTTTCGCATACCTATAGATGAGGGTGCATCTGTACACTGAGCCTGTGCACTGTTCTTAACACATCGCATGTTGAAACAAGGAGGGAGAGCCCTAAATAACCCATGTTAAGTCACCCCAGGCAAAACAGGTCGACGGCCCACAATTGGCAAATAATTAGGAAACGCTGAAGGCTCTTGATTTTCTCAACCAGCCATATGTCGGCAATAGTCGGGTCCCGTATACATGGTAGAAGCCAACTGTTCTGGTATTATGTATAAAGGTACAGTAAGGTACCTAAATCCAGAAAAGGCACCAATAAGACCATTTCAGCAAAGTGTGAATTTCGGCTATAGTTGGCAAAATGGGGTACTTAAGTCCGTCCGTACAAGTCGACCATTCTATTTATAGATGGTACGGGTTAACCATTTCGAACAAGAGCGTAAAAGAAAAACGTGTCATGAGAGAAGATATAATCTATTATAGTCGCAACAATGGGCCAGAATGTGACAAGGGTGGAGATGTATAGGCATGTTGGCGCATGTCGGAATGAAAGCGCTGTAGCGCATGTAAAAACCCGTATACAAATGAAAGTACACAGGACCCACAGGCCTTGAACTTTATAGTTCATTCACCGAGTGCAACAAAGCTTGATTGCTGGTAAAAACTGCCCTGCAATAATTGATATAACCTCTACAATTGCACTCGCCATTCCTTAAAATCGCTCAACTAAGACACATTAGAACAAGCTTGACTTTCAACGTGAAGCTGCATGCCTCCGATGAGTATGTTTATTAATTACAAGTTTTACATTTCTTTAAACGGCGTTCAAATGCCGAGTGAAGCAAATAATTTCACTTTTCTGACGTACTCAGTGATCGGTTCGCCCTCTTCTGGCGCACATCTGCTCCCCCGATGGTGTCAGAGACGTTGCTTCGTATGAAGAACATTCGAAAGCACATTCCACAACGTCCTTCGGTAAGCCCACAGCGACGAGCACCGTTCGTGTCTGCGGCAGCCATGGCTACTATTCCCGCCAAAGCCGGTGAACTGGAGCATGAAATAGGGCATGGCCGACCATTTACGTCGATTAATCTGTCTTCAAGGGAGAGAAAGGCAATAACAAATAAAAGGCGATGAAGTATCAAGAGTACGAGCGGAGCTCGACGTTTTACAATTGACGATGTGTGATGGCGAGCCCGCGTTTCTCTGTATTCAGAAGCAGCCCTCAGCAAAGTGTTTGGTTTGTGCAGAAGTTTGCACTGTTCGCACGCTACTTATCTCATACACTCGCCTTGCATCTTACAGATTTTCTGCGCCTCTCTATCGCATACCTTCCATATCGGAAAAAGTGAACGTAATCCTTCGAAAAGCACAAAATTTTTTCGCATCTTTCCGACCAGTTCGAGAGAAGAATCATGATAACCAAGGGGGTTGGTTTTGTCTATTAACGATTACAATACAGCCCCGCCGTAGTGGTCTAGTGGCTAAGGTACTCAGCTGCTGACCCGCAGGTCACGGGATCGAATCCCGGCTGCGGCGGCTGCATTTCCGGTGAAGGCAGAAATGCTGTAGGCCCGTGTGCGCAGACTTGGGTGCACGTTAAAGAACCCCAGGTGGTCAAAATTTCCGGAGCCCTCCACTACGGCGTCTCTCATAATCATATGGTGGTTTTGGGACGTTAAACCCCACATATCAATCAATCAAACGATTACAATACATGGAATATATTATGTGGCATTTCTATTGTAATTTTTTTTCTAAAAGAGCCAAGCTCAGTGTAAGTGAAACTGAGAAAACTGCACTTTTTGCACCTTACAATGTGAATAAGCCTGGCCAAACAATTTTTGCTTACGTCATCAAGATACCTCATATCTACAATGAGGCTAAATATACATAGCCCGCTATTATCGCCATTCAAGAGTAAAATGTGGATTTGGTTTTTATAGATGAGAACTCTTTATTAGAGCGTGAACTAGTTCGTAAAAGAAGTCTAAATTTTAGTCTAGATTGCAGTGAATGAACAAGAAGAAACAATATAGGAATACTTTGCTACAAAATTAACATTATCATCTTGCTTCCGTCGGTGTTGTCAGTTAATTATTGGTTGAAATGATGTAGTCTAGACTTGTAGAGCGAGTGATCCTCACACGCAAAAGGCGCACCAGTCTGGATGGTAGGCAGCGTTTTCTTGTTCGTATACTATAGCACCTATGAAGACCTTCAGAATGCTTCAGCTTTTCTTCTCTTCTCATCTTACCTCTTTATATGCTACGCAGTTTTGGATCACTTCTTCTTCAAGTACTACGTCGGTGCCCAATATCTTCATTTTAGTTGTCAATTCCAAGCATATATACTGCCTCAAATCGAAATAAGCCCGTGATACTGCTGCACTTAACTCGTACAGAAATACGAAAAGGATGAACAAAGTAGGAAAATCGGCCACTTACGACATCATGTTCATAAGTAAGTATAAGGAACTAAAGGGCGATAGGAAAGGAACTATGACACAAACGAAACAGACTGGATAGGGCAACGTTAGTTGTTTTGGTTGCACTGGTTTAATGTACCTGACTGAGTTTTTGTCAAACAGGTGAAGGATCTGGCTCGTTTTTTATTCGAAACTGCTTGTTTGTTTGTTTTTTGTTCACCTTGCAAGCAGTACCTTTCTCATTTTATTTTCAAGTGTTGTAAAAGTGAAATATACTTCGTCGTGTCTCACGTTTCCATGAAATTCAGCCTATAGTTTCCGTTTCTTCATTTGTCCCTTCTGAAAAAAACTTGGTTGATCCCTACATGATATGAATCTATGTAACAAGAAAGTGAAAGGTCTCCTTACAGAAGTAGTTTAGTGTTTACAGTACATTGGTATCAGAGAGCGCATACATTTTCTGATGGTGTTTGACAGCTTAAGCACCGTTTAACGCAAATGCACCCATGTAGACACTTAGTGATATATCTCGATCCCAACAATTAAAAGTCCATGACTAATGATTGATAAATGATTAAACATACCCTTGTTGTCATCTATGTCTGTGGTAGCTGTAGCAAACGGTAAGAGCGGAACCAAAAAAAAAGGCGGTGAGAAAGCCAGAAGAGCGTGACTGATTATACGCCAAAATTCAGCAAAGGTCACCTATTCGCGGCATGTTCGTTACTAAATGCCACTTCCCGGTTAGAAATAAGCGCAACGCGCGTTGTCTTCTTGGCCGGCCATGATTATTCGCGGGACGAGCATAAGAGGGGAATGTGGAGTTATACACCAAGAAGAAACAGGCGCGTCGATCTATTCGTTGCAGAACTATTTGGTATGAATGAACGCTATGAGCCACGCCGACGCTTTGGATATGATCTCTACCTGTCGGTGTGTTAAGGCGTTGACAAAATTGTCCTTCTTCTATTGGAAACGCACTAAATTGATGGACGCGTAGAAACAACGCGTTCAAGGAAACTAATCGTGAATGTCACGGTCATGATGCATTACTGCACTTTACCAAGAACCTTGTGAGAGGGCCGTGGTATATATAAAATACGCGTTTTTAAAGTCTACAACGTATGAGTCCGTGACGCAGTGGATAAAATGCCCGGAAACTGTCTTCACCGACCGAGAGCTCTTGGGTTGGGTTTAACTCCAGTTGACGGAACTTTTTTCTGTTTTCTGATTGTGTGCATTTTTTCGACGTCATTTCCGTGACAGAAGTACGTCACTGAAGTCTTGGTGAACCTCGGCATAAAACAATTTCGTGTTAAAAAATGCCAATTATTTGTGTGCCTGTGTGTTTGTGGGACCACACCCTCGAGCTCAGCTACGCATGCGTCCTAGTCACTGGGCGACTAGACGGAGAGTTGGCTTCACGATTCCTTTCATGCTTACTTTCAGCCATGGAGCTATAATTTACATAAATTAAGTGCGCGTTACAGAACCTCTAGTTGTCAAAGTTAATCTGGAGTTCTCCACTACGGCATGCCCTTCCAAGTTTCATATCGTAGTTTGGGACGTTGAACCCCAACCATTACAATTATCATCATCAGATGGTTGTTTTGGTGCGTAAGAACCCAGAAAAAGCGGTTACCAGGCGAATATGACAAGGCAACGGTTCAGCTGTGATTCGCGAGCAGCAAGCGGGAATCATCTATTTCGCGTTGGCAAAAGATGTCATCGCTGAACACGTGGTCTACCTGGTCGCGCACTCTGGCGCATCTTACTCTTAGAAATAGTCAAATAAAATTAGGAATAAGGGGAAAGTGGGCACAATCTTTGCATTGAAAATTGGCCCTGGGAAATTTGTCATACTTATCAGTGAAGTGGACGCACATACGGGCACCATTTAGTGTAACTGACAAAGTGAAAGCGGAATCTTCGAGGAAGAAGTGGAGCTCCACCACAAGGCTGAACTTTTCCCAATTCACACGACAGTTACCTCATCACGTCTAATTACGCACACTGAAGAAGACACGGAACAGCAGAGGTTTTTAGCAAGCTACAGAAACACGTTACGAAAAAACGGCAATACGGAACCGGCTGACGAGTGCGCATGCGCGAACATTGTACGCGCATACGCGTAAAGGAACCGTGTCGTATTCCATAACGTGTTTCAGGATAGCTTGCTAAAAACCTCCATTTTCTGTCCGCAGCTGCATCGAAATAAAGCGCTGAAGAGGTCAGTTGTTTTCTGAATCGTCACGATTCCCATGACCAGGCCTTTGCTTTAATGACTTAACAACAACGCGTACTAGTCGTTCGGTTTTGTTTTTTGGCTATATTCAAGCTTCCGTCCTTAAGTGAGCTTTTCTGCGCTGTAATGCCATTTCAAATTGTACATTTTTTTCTGCGTATTCCTAAGGACAACGTTATTCATGCCTAGCAAATTCAATGATTTGTCATCCGTAGTGTATTTCGTGATTACCACGGCTGTCGCAATGCATTTAACAATGTTGAAAATTTACATACGTAACTTACTGTCACTCCTCTTATTGTTTTTTTCTTGAGTATCTCTCTTTTATCTACGTTGGCATCTGTCCCCTGCGCATACAGTAACTGGGTGTCCACCGCGGTGGATCAGTTGGCTACGGTGCTCTCCTGCCGAGCCGAACGTCGCGGGTTCAATCCCACCCAGCCGCGGCGATGGTAGAGGCCCGTGTTCGTGCGATGTTTAAGGAACACCAGATGGTCAAAACTTCCGGAGCCCTCAGTTACGGCGTCTCGCATCATATCGTGGTTTTGGGTAGTAAAACGCCAGATCTTCTTCTTCTTCTATCTTCTTCTTCTTCTTCTTCTTCTTCTTCTCTCTTCTTCTATCTTCTTCTTCTTCTTCTTCTTCTTCTTCTTCTTCTTCTTCTTCTTCTTCTTCTTCTTCTTCTTCTTCTTCTTCTTCTTCGTTGTCGTTGTCGTTGTCATCGTCGTCGTAACTGATCAAAGATGATACATTAGTCCTTGATAAAATCGTTCCGACAGTCCTTAACGCGACGGTTCATACCGTTCTCGATGCACACTCACAATCGTGGGGCATCTAGTTGCACCACCTAACACCGTATGCACAGAACATCTTTAGTACAAGTGGCAAGCCTCATGTGCAGCGATGGTGCTTATCACATTCTCCTGTTGCATCAACAAGCCACGAAGTCAAACAGCGAGGCGGCGTCGACTGGCCAGCTAACAGACAGCTGATACCTGTTTTGCCTTGGTCTCTCCTGATACCTGTTTTGAGCTCAGTCTCTAAAATTCAATCAGGCATAAAAATCCCCTTCGTGAATACAATTTTTCCTTGATTTCTCCAACGATACAGAAATGGAAATGCTGTGTGAATGGGAAGTAAATGAGGGCAGCATTCACAAGGCTAGCCGCTAGCAGCTAGGAACACTTCTGTAGCTCCTTGCTCCACACGTGGAAGATTCCTCCTCGTCATATGATTTTGTAAACGTCCATCGTACAGTTGGTCTGATATACTAAAATCAGACATACTTTCCTAAATGGTATTGCTGCAATACCAGAGTATATTGCGGTGAAGGGAAGCGAGATTTGGTACAAAAGCTTACGGCGTAAACGCGTTCCGCGCAGGTCTCGTGTTTTTTTTTAATAAACGTAGAGCATTTTATCCTACCCTGACATATTAATAAGCTCGGAAGCAAACCACAGACCACGAAGAGAACACGTAAAATTTTTCGAACTGCGCATACTGAAAGTCCCTATGGTTGTAAACCTGCTCGCACTGTATACAGACACCCTTCGGGTGAGCCAGTGCCAGGGGGTGACAACTGGCGGAAACAACCTGCTTGCGCATTCGCTCTTCTACCCTTCTCCACTTCCGGGCTTGAGTGTCCATGCACACGTTGCTAAAGAAGCCTGTGGATGTCCTGACGATCAAAAGTGCTCATTCCAAAACGACGGCTCCCCTGTTGAGCACTTTTTATCAATTCAGTGAAGATGACTTTCTTATATGTTTGTGCACCAGGTCAGCGACAGCCGCTAATGCGTATAGTACGGTGTCTCAATGAGCCAATAAAACACTTCGACATTGCTGTCTGTCCTCCTGGTTGACCCCTCGGTAACCAGCGCGTGGCTGGCTTCTGCCGGGTCGGCTGACTGTTTGGCGTGTTGTTTAGAGCATGTATGCGCTCTCGTGTTCAAAATGCCCGTGATTACGAGTGCATAATTTGCCTTCGACCCATTCAGTATACAAAATACGAATGAGAGTTATAAAAGAGGACAAAATGCAGGCGGTTAAGCATGCCCAGTCGTTCATCGCGCGTCCTTGACATTCAGCCCCAGTCGGTCTAGTGCTGGCGAGAAGGAGCACGATAACTGCGGAACGCCGGCCGCCGCTCAAAATCAACACGGGCTCTGCTTGCGCAAGCACAGACGACCCCGTTTCGCAAAATGAGCGCTGTTTGCGGCTTGGCATCGGGCGCCTTTATTTTTGCAGCTCGGTTCAAGTCCGCACAAACAAGCAGCGGGAAATCTTTCCGAAGAACCGTGGAGGAGAGCAAACAATAGAAAATAACTATATCCGGTCGTTCGTGCGTGGGCGCAAGGCTTCCACGAGGCACACAGTTTGGACCGGGGCGCTTAACGGCAAACTTCGGCCGCGCCACGTACGCATACACACTCGTACACAAATTGGTCCACCGCATGCATCTGTTCCGAGGGTGCCTTCCGTTCTTGACCACGTCCGTGCAGTAGTACTTCCTTTGCTGAGCCGTTTTAAATCGAGCGTCCACGAGAGCACCACATGTGATTTAAACCAATAGTTTAACGTTGAGTCGAACGTCAATATATTGAAATGGGATTTCTCGCAGTCAGAAGTTTTTGTAAGGATTGGCCCACTTCCAGCCCCCAGCGCGCACCAATTGCGTTTTTGCAGCGTGGTATCAACATATAACTCAGCTATCTGCGTTAGGAAAATAAACCGCTCTGTTCTCTGTGTATCATCTATTTATTCTTTGTGCTGATAGGCAGCACTTTCCTCGCTGACGCATATATTGCGACCGATTGACGTGCCTGCCACTCGACGCCACCGCGCGCACACTATCGCTAACGCTGCCGCCTTCGTGGCCTCCATGGCATTCCTGATGATTTCAATATCTGGTGTCCTAAGTATAAGTACTAGGCCCCCTCTTTCTTCTGGTCTATGTGTCCTTGCATACATTTTTAAGCAGATGTCTGCGTTGTCTATAGGCGTATTGCTTTTTCGAAGGCTCAATCTTATGAAGTTGCAAGGTGACCTTGATACAATAAAAAGTATATATGTTGCCTTCACTGGCAAAAAGGAACCTAATGCAGTAAAGTTCAAACTAATGCAGGTATATCAAAAACATTAAAACGTCAGAAACATCATAAATAGCCTTTGAACACCCAGGATTGCTATCAGCATATTGGTGTTAACTGATCATGAAATTAACACTGGTTAAAAATAGCCACTAACTCACTAAAAAATTCCTGTTGTATAATTCATTGTCTGTTAGAAATCTTGTTCACGAAACCTTTGGGGATAACAAAGCCTATGGGACATGCTATAATTATGCATTCAATTTTATCTTGCTGTGCTTAACGTTTTACTGTTCTTTTATGCTTATTTACTCTATCGCGGCTCGTTTATGTATCATATCATTTCATGCAATGACTCATTTGATTGTAATATTTATGAACGTAAAATTTTATCCCGCTGTTCCTCCCCCCTTATGTAACCGACCGCAAGGAGGCTTTAGAAGTATAAGAAGGTAGAGCTACTGTGCATGCTAATTTGAAGAGCCATATATAGCGTCTTTATACTAAAGTATATATGACATGTTTCCTCACGTGCAATAGGAAATCGTATCCTTTGGTGTATAGAGAAATAAACTTGTGAACATACTATTTTTTATAACGAACAAGCAGCGGGACAGGTCACGAAGAAATGAAAAGGAGACAGACGAGCACACACTTACAATTTATTTATTGAAAATGCATATTAACCTATAGCCCTAGCAGGGAGGACGTGTCATTTTTAAAGAATAACAAATAATGTAAAGAAAGAATACCACACATATGGATTTTAATAAATTCCAAGGGCGCGTAGACAGTTGTAGCACCTCGAACGCAGATACGCGAAATCCTTACCAGATAGACTCATAGAGGGGTAGCTAATGCGTCGGCTCCCTTTCCCCTAATATGGAAGGCCTCCATTATATTGTGGCTTTTGCATATACTTTCCCTGTAGACAACCGTCGCGCTATTAAAGACGGATTTGCAACAGTGATGCAAAACTGTCGGTATATATTGAATTGTCGATATCATTGACAGTTTCTTTCAAACTACCGATAGTGTTAGGAAATTATCGGTAGTAGCACTGACAATAGACTATTTATTTATTTATTTATTTATTTATTTATTTATTTATTTATTTATTTATTGTGCCCTCAAGGTTTTACAGGATTATAGAGGGGAGGGGCAAGAACAACTACAAAATATAAGATAACATTCCCGCTAAGATACTACCGACAGTATCACCGATAATGCTATCAAGGAGATTTCTGGAGTTAAGGTTTTGACAAGTTCTTTGCAGCAGAAGTGAAGCCATCATTCGCCTGGAGTTTCGCTCAAAACATGGGCGTTGTAGCGTGATACCCAATACGACATAATGTGATTTTGTTTTGCGAACGGGAACAGTAACCGAAATATAAAGTAAGAGATTGCTGTTCCTGAAAAAGGTAATGAATCTGAATGGGTACAGGTAGCTTGATTTCTGATAAAATGTGCCCAGGCTTCAAGACATTCTAAGGATACAAGTGACACTGTATAGAACACCATCTGAGCAGTATCTATCCTTGGAAATTACCACTATTAAATTTGTACGGCGTTTGCGGCAAATGCTGATGTTTTTGTGCTGTACGCGAACGTTCTGCCGTGCCTGGGTGGCGAATGCCTAGCTTCACTTTCCAAACAAAATTGTCACTACAGAAGTTTCTTTTTTTTAATTCATTGAGTGCACTCGATAGAAATATGGATAACCGCTGGTAGTTAAGAGGAACTAACTGGATTCCCAGAGAAGGCAAGCGGGTTAGGGGGAGACAGAAGGTTAGGTGGGCAGATGAGATTAAGAAGTTTGCGGGAAGAAATTGGCAGCAGCAAGCACAGGACCGAGTTAACTGGCGGAACATGGGAGAGGCCTTTGTCCTGCAGTGGACGTATTCCGGCTGATGAAGATGAAGAAGATAGAAATATTGGTGGTGCTGTGAGTAACTATGCCGTTGTTGGCTTGCGATATAGAGAAAACATTCATGATAGCTTACAATCAGCAATACTGACTAAGTTTATGAGGAGTATCTCGGCGAAAGAGATAATTTCCGCAGCGGGAACGCCAGATCAAGTCCACCCGAAAAACCCAACAATTACTCCTTGACATTTATACTTTGAAATAAGAGAATGCAATACAAATTTAAAGCCACGCAGTTCCATCATATGTAACGGTTTCCTTTCCGCTACAAATGAACAGTTCGACTTAATTATGTGTGAGCGAAACATTCTGCTGAAAGAACACAAGCCTGTCAGCCTCTTTTTGCTCTTCAGCCTGCTCCTTCGCCCATCATCACACACTCGAAGAACGAAGTTCTCCAACTAAGCACTCGCCACCTGACGGCCGCGCCTGGAAACGGCACTAAGAGGGTGAGCATTGAAAGGACATATGTTACCACGTTGCGCTCTTTGAGAGGAAGCCGCATAGTTCCTTTATTTTCGCCACGCGCGAGCCTGAAATAGGAGAAAGCGATGTCCAAAGACCATTGATGTGTGCCACAATGCGTAGTATCGCGGTGGTAAGATGGCAACGTATCGTTCTATCCCTCCTCGAAGGATGCAGACTACGCGCTACGAAGAATAACGCAAATCACAAACTTAGGCATTGGAAAGAAGGTAACGGACACTATATACGGTCGTTTGTTCTAATCAATTTGCTCGCGACGACCTGATTAGTCTCAGTGAGTTCACCATTATTTAGTTTAAAGCACAGAGTATAGTTTCGTATATATAGGCAAGCACTTTAGGAAATTTGCTGTGTTACGTGTGTGACTGTATTTTTCACATATGATTTTGTTGTGTGCAAGTTGTAGTGCTACTCATTCTGAAATTTAGCAGCTGTAACCCACCCCATGAACATAGATTGCAAACTTAAGAACATAGATTGCAAACTAAAAGAAATGAGCAATCTTATCGAAACTAGGATTTCCGTTATCTCAATATACACTGGCCCAGGCATAGCTCCATTCTATGATAAGTGAACGGTATGTTGCAGCTTTGAAAAAGACAGGTGAACTCAATGGCATACATGCAGTCGGCAGCACGAGTCACAGTGTAGTTACCTCTAAAACTGTTAAGGCCTCGCTTATAGCAGTGTAACAACGCAGCGCAGAAGTGCTAGCAGCTTTTGGAGGGGCCCACTACACATGAGTAGTTGCCTTCTTTAACCTCGGGCTCTCTAGATAGGTTCTTCAACTTGAAGTAAATCTGATGCGGTTCGCCGAAGACGCTGGATGTATGCTCGCACAGTGCCACTATTTCCGCTGTTTGTCGAGTAAAATACTTTATGACAATGAGAATCAGGCCCGCGGCCACCTACTTTTCGCCTTCGACGAAGCAATGCGACCTGACGCCACAATCAAGAAACTTCAGGCCTGCGCAATGTCAAAGTGCCGTGTTGACCCTGATAAGCTCAACCACCTTTGTCTTTCCGACCGGTGTTGCCAGCACAGGGAGCGTTTTCTGGAGTTGCGAAATGGGTTCGCTTGATTGATTGATTGATTGATTGATTGATTGATCGATCGATCGATTGATTGATTGATTGATTGATTAATTGATTGATTGATTGATTGATTGATTGATTGATTGATTGATTGATTGATTGATTGATTGATTGGTGTGTGCGGTTTAACGTCCCAAAACCACTATATGATTATGAGAGACGCCGTAGTGGAGGGCTCTGGAAATTTCGACCACCTGGGGTTCTTTAACGTGCGCCCAAATCTGAGCACACGGGCCTACAGAAATGGGTTCGCGTAGTTGATTTTATACGATCTATGATAGTGTTATATCAAGCGCACTACCGATACGGCTATCGATGATGTTTTTCTACTATCGATAGTTTGATAGTGACCCATCTATTGATAGTATCGATAGTGCTATCCATACTTCCGCATTACTAGTTCGAAACTGCGCAGCGGGTTCTTTGGCAGTGATAAGTTATGCTTGGTGGGGCTATATAAGGTTGATACGTATCTTCAATAAATCAGGTACGAGTCTCTTTTTTCTACCTTGGCGGCGTATCCTGCTGCGCAGTTTGCCAGAAAATGATCCCATGCAAACTCGCCCAACTTTGTACGCCGGCATGTTAAGTGCATGCCAATATTTATTCGTCGAGGTCAATAACCTATTCATGCGCAATTCTGACGCTTCAATAGGCACTGCGCTCACTGGGGCAGATTTTTTTTAATAATCGTGCTAAGTATCAACAAAATTTCTAACTCCTGATGTCAGAAATCATACACATTTTATACGGAGGTCCAAATGCAATCATTGACTTGCAATGAGATGTCCGTAGCTTTCTACTTACAATGGTTAGGAAAATGGCACAAGTTTTTTTTTATTATACATTTATACATATTGGCTGGATATATAGTAAGCTCACTGTGTGTGTATCAGATCAGGAAGAAAATGTGCTACCGCTGGTATGTTTTGCAGAGTTGAAGCGTATACGGCATAACTGCCCGCTAGCCTAATTGCAGATGTGGAGTTTGTCCAGTTTAAACTTCTGCTCCCCGGATTGGCACCACAGCGTGTGGTTGCGGTTGCAGTCGGCGAGCCCGTTCTTGCCCTGAAAGCGACTCCATTGTGTGGGCGCGCGCTTCTGAAATCTCTGCTTGTTATCGTTCCATCTTATCCTTGGTGTCTCGGCGTGTTTACTGTGTGTGAATCAGCGAACGCAGTGGTGTGCCAATGAGCACCGAGCACGCAAAGTATCCGAGCAACGAGCATGCCGATGGTGTCTCTCCCTCTCTCTCTCTCTACTCTCAGCAGGAATGCGCTGGAGCGATTTTCGAGGCTAAGCAAACTATTTACCCTACCCTCGCGCTAGCAGTTAGTGCTGACATATGTTATGGATATGTATCGGGTGTTTCAGGGAACACTTTCGAAAACCGCTGAACATAGGTTCTTCGAGAAAGAAGGCCAATTCACTTAAGAAGCAAGCTGCCAAGTTCAGCCAACGTCATCAATTGTGAAAAACGTGAAAATTGCTTAGTTAATCAACCTAAATGGCCCATTAAACCCTTCAATTGGCGACATTTGACGGTTACGGACAGCGGCGAGCTTGTATACGAAGCAATGACATTGCAGAATGTGCTTCTAAAGCAAAGGAAAAAAAGTCAATTTTGAAGCCCTGAAGGCAGCAGAGGTCTGGTGTCACTTCTGCATGGCACCGAAACTCGGTGTATGAGAAGCGACGGATTGAAGTCTCGAACAAGTGCAATTTCCGCTGGTTACGAGTTGCAATGACTGCAACGGCCAATTCAAAATATACATGCGGTTTTCCCCAGCTGGCTCAAACCAAGCGGGCGCGGGTAACTAGCCTCCTTCTTGCACCCTGCCAATAAGCAAAAGATAACACCACCTGCTGCCTATACTGAGCGTCTACGCTTCCTGACTAAGCAAAAAACGCGTACATTTCAAATTTGCCGCCTCAAACATTGCACCACGTCCATTCTTGCACAGTGATCACGTCTAACAGACGTTGCATTTGGTTGATACTTCAATCCGGCGCTCCTCAGGTGCTGAGTTTCGTTTTGGGGCTGAAAAAAACAGCCCTTCTCGCGTCGCAGGGCTTTAAACCACGTTTATTTTTATTTTTTATTTTCTTTTGAAAATCGATGTGACATGGTCGTCTGCGTGGGTGTAAAATTTTCACTGACAATAACCCTCAAACTTCGCAAAATATAAACCTAATTAGTTATTTAAATAATTAAACAGCTGTAGTTGACATCTACTATAAACACTTCCTGATGTCCGTCGCAGCTCACAGGTTCCTTCTGAAGAGCTCAGCTTTTTCTGTGAATAACCTAGTAAACTTTTTTTTAATTTTCGCTGAAACACTCAGTATATAAGCGAAGTATCTATTAACACTGTTAATATTCATTTTTTTAATGCCGACCACGCAATTCATGTCGGAAGGGAAAAATCATGTCAATCGTCAGCGCGTAAAGCTGTGTCTTTTTAGTACTTTGCGTGAATAACTAGAATTCGGTACAAAATTTAGTTCTCAAAAAGCAGGCAAAATTTCAATTTTTTTTCGAGATAGCGGCGGCAGCGGCTGCAGCATGGGGCAGAACGAATGTGAATATCTTCGACGCGCGCGATCGTGGTTGTCAGGCCACTCTGGCGTTCTCGTTTTCGCTTCGCTTCTCGAGTGTGAGCCCACCGTCTGTGCTCTCACTAATCATGAGTCTTATCAGTGCGCGCTCAGGAGAGACCACGCTCTGTGGAGGTGGCACTGAAGGAAACGCTAGAGGTGACGACCTTGAGAGCGCGCCCAATGCTAGAGTCACTGTATATGCTCCTTTAGGCATAATATACAGTTACTCTACCCAACGCGAGACCTTCACGCCGACTGACTGCAGATGATGAAAACGCGCTGAAGGTACGAAGCTCTGAGAACCACCAAACGGTATGTTGTATAGAAATGGCTTGCCGTTAGCACTCTGGACAGCGTACCGCATGCTGTGGTTGAAGAGATTGCTGATTCGACGCCTCACGACATATTTTTTTCCTCTTCATTTTTTTCTTCGCAGTGTGTTGAATTATATTTTTCAGAGTCATATCCGCGGCGAAAATATGTCAGGGGAGTTTTGGTGGACTCCGGCAACACTTTCGTGCTAAAAAGATGAGGAGGTAGATGAAGGAAATACAGGAAGGTGAACCAGACGAACATCCGGCTTGCTATCATATACTGGTGGAAGGGGACTGAAGAATGAAAAGAGAAATAGAAAGAAGAGAACATAATAAAAAACACTTGAGCGTAAGACTGCTGCGTTCGATAGTAGTGGACGCAGGACTTCAGGCGTGTCATGTTCCACTGTAGATTACGGTTCATAGTTCCTACTGAAACACGGTTTGCAAGCACTGGACATAGAACATACAGTAACTGTTGTACGGCTTTAGCGTGTGGCGACTTCAGCCGGCCGATCAACACTCGGAGTGTGTTTACCAGAGATTTAACAACTGCCAGGATTGATTTGTCTTCTTCAGGCAGCTTGTTGGTCTGACACCCAGGATTCACTCTTGCCGAGGTGCGCTGTGAATACGCATGTCGCTGAGACTTCGGCAACGGAGGCCAAGCTGTGTCAGTTGTGTCCATGGTGTTGTTGTCTTAACCGACTGTCACTGATCCATGTGCCTGCGACTTTGGCAATGTAGGCCAAGTGGAATCTGCAGAAAGCATGCCTTTCATTGTATTATGCTTCATACCATGCCGAGTACCATCCGGGTAAAAAAGGAAATGGCGAAGCAGGCCGTCGAATGGGCGCTGCGGATGCAGAGGCATTGAATTGTTCTGGCGAACTTCGGCGCCGAAGGCACCTCTTTCTGATGGTTGCAGCGGCCTCGCGATGCGATGTATGGTCTCTCGCGATTTGTCTCAATATAGCTATCTTTATTTCATTTTTTGGGCAATCCTTTGAAGAAGCTTCGTGAGGTCCAATTCGTTTTGAACACTTGAGAACCATTGGCTTTACAACTGTCCACGGAATTAGTTTCAGCGCAGCGAGACCATACTCGCTTGCCATCGCATACGCTGCTCACGTGGCCGAGCTTCATGCAGTTGTCACATTGCAGCGGCTTCGGCACAAAATGTCTGAGTGACAGAAGGGGCCCACCTTCACGTGTGGAGTTGGAGAATTGCCTCTGAAATCTCTTTTCACGCAGCGTGAGGTACCCAAACGAGCAACCTTGACTATGACACTAGCCTGATTAGCTAGGTTGACCAGGCCATTCAAGTCGGAGCTGAGAATGACAGCGTCAACATCGTAGATGACAGCAGTGACGACGTTGGAGCCCATCTGGATATAGGAGCGGACGTTGATACCATCCAACTCTGTGACGTTGCATAGTATGTTCAGTGCGGCAGCATGCGAAACACCAATCGCCATGGCATTCTCACGTGGGTTCACTCTGATGTCAATGATTTCACCCGGTACCATTCTCTCAAAGAGCGCCGAAACAAATTGCCTGTTGAGGCGATTCATTTTGCCATTGGGCTCAGCAGGAACGAAAATGATGGTGTTAGCCTCAGGCCCTCGTGGCGCACGTTAATTTGGTGTGTTCGGGTATGAGGAGGTCCTAATGTTACGTCCTTTTGCCTTTCGGCTCGTTACAAGTTCGAAGTCGTCGTCAGATGGCTCCTCACTTGTCAGTGAGTAGACATATCAGTATCCTCGCTGTCGCAGTAGGTACCCGTCCGCTTCCTGGATGTGGACGCCACGGACGCTGTGGGACCTGGCAGGTATCCTAACTGGTCCTGGTGCACCACTGATGAACGGAGCAGTAGGCTTCACGAGGTTCGCATGTTATTGCGTAAAAATGCAAAAGATGCTCGAGTAGCGCAAGTGGCTATAGGCACACACTTCGTCATCGTACACCCCAGCGATTAAAGAAGCACACAACACGCCTGCGACTACAATCACTGCCAATTCTCATGGGCAGTGATTGTATAGGGACAGCTCCTCATTACTTATCATTGCCTTTTACAATACTCGAGGAAATGCCCTCGTCGCCCAGTCTGCACACATGTCTTGCAGAGAATTTGAGGGTATGGCGCAGTATTCTACGAGTAGTGTCAGCAGTAGTAGTACAAATTGTCATTATATACTCAAACGAGACATGATAGAACTCCAGTGCCCTGTAGGAAGTATACAGGGTGAAGAGCATAATCTGTTCGGCAGGGTGGTGCTCCTATTCGAGGCCCCCACTGGCACGAGCTATCCGTTCAGCTCTGTGGAGCAGTCGCAGCTGATCTACCAGGGCTGGGCTATGAGCGATTTGTGAAAGCACGATAGTTGAGATACTCGACTGATCTTATCCTCTTTTAAATTTAGTGTCTGCAGTAGCTATACTTGCATAGCTATACAGTTACATTACCTCAGACAAGAAAGAACGTTTCTTCTTTATTTATTTGTTTTGTCTTTAGAGAATAAAACGTTGAAGGGAGGGCATGGAGGCATCCGGACAGAGAGCATGCACACGCAGCCAGTGACGAAGGGGAAGGTGAAATTCATGAAGCCTTTCTGATTCCCGAGGCACGAGACATTGAACGAGTGCGCTCCCTCCGCTAATTACTACATAGTGAACATTTGTGTCTTTTGAGCTGAAGCACGCTCTTGGATAAGTATGTAATCAGTTACTTCAACTTTGGAAGAAAAAAAAAAACGAGTCACCTTTCAACCTTTTTTTTTTTCACCGTATCTTTTTTCGCCCTCCCTTCTGTCTTTTATATTCGTGCGACTGTACTACACGCTGTGTGGTCGCCTTTATTTCTTTGGGTGTTTTGCTCCCAAAAGACATATTTGCCTTGTCAGAAGTAATATTTCACATTTCAAGAAGCAGACACACTTTCGCAGCTAACCGTCATCCTTCTCCGAGCGTGCCTTGGACAGCGTGCAGGCCAGCAGCAAACAGGTACTCGGCGGCTGTTACATCAAAAGCTTGCGCTTGCCTATGAAAACGTGCTTCCATCCAGCAGCCCTGCCTGCAATACACGCCTGCAACGTATAATTCGTATAATATTTGTAGTGTTCAGCCTGACACCTTTTTAATGCGCTCAACTAAAGTCTAGGCAAGTTCCATATGAGCTAAATTCGCTTAAATCAACTGTATGTAATAAATTTGGATATATCGCTCACTGAATGAAGCATCGCTGCTGGTTTTGTGTATAATTAAGCCTTCTTTTCTAATACTACGTTTCAAAGGCGGAACTTTTCGTTCGCAAGTATTACTTAACACTGACCGACCACTTTGAAGCCCAACATGCCCAGTGTCATGATCGGTCAAAGTTCTATCTTACGAATAATTCTAAGGGTTTGCTCTGCGCCTTCAGACAAGGCAATGCATGCGCAGCACAGGAGCTCTTTATTTCACGCAGCGGGTGCACTCAAGACGCGCTCGCACTTCTTCATTTGTAAGTCCATGTCTCGCAGTGCAGTTTTCATAATTCCTGCTGCTGATGATGCCATGTCGTTTGCTAAGGTGAGGCTCACGAACCCACGTGACTAGCGCATATTTACAACCCTAAACGGGTCACGAGTCGTTCATTCGTTGAAGGACTGGACGAAAGAAGATTGAATCAAATTGCTCGCTCAGTGGCGACTCGTAAATCTCGCGGCCGGCGCCAAATTGTCTCTTCTCCCTCTTTGGGATGACAGGAGTAAACACGGCCGGGCTCTGCAGCTCGACACAGAGCCCGAGGACGAGCTACACTCGCGCGATGCGCTGCAGCTCTCCTCTGTGAGCGACGCTTCTGAGACGTGACGCGATGCACGACACCGCAGGGTGCTTTACGTAACGGCAACGAAAACACATAAAATGGTCGTATAGGTGACATTGGCCAGGCCATACTGCTTGTCATTCCAAGCAACTCTTTATGGCTTCTTAATTATGTACTGTTATGTAAGGTTTGCGAGGTCAATGATCTCTGTGTTTTATTTGATGGCGCCTTACACTTTTCTGCTGCTGCTAAGCCCGCTGCTGTGCGGGGTCTTCGCTGCACAAACTATAGAGGATTAAATTCTGTTATAAACTTCCGCAATTGTACGAAACAATCTGTCTTCCCCAATTTGAGTATACGTCTGTCATCTGGAATGCAATATTCAAATGTCCAAGTAACACCGATTCATTGGATCCAGAAAATTATGTGAGGCACATATATATAACCGTGATTT
Organism: Rhipicephalus annulatus; assembly: GCA_013436015.1. Taxonomy (NCBI): domain Eukaryota; kingdom Metazoa; phylum Arthropoda; class Arachnida; order Ixodida; family Ixodidae; genus Rhipicephalus; species Rhipicephalus annulatus. The sequence continues at coordinate 70,865 of WOVY01009777.1, read as the reverse complement.
GCCGAAAAAAAAATGGGTGCGTGCAAACTACAGAAGATACGGACTAGCGTGATCGCCCAGCGGAAAGTTTTACAACCATCAATTTACGAGAAGTGATTTTGAATCTCGTTCAATAGCACTATAGTGCTATACGATATATCGGGTTATTGTTGCTGCCACCACTTTACTGCCATTGAATTCGCTATTGCCAATGATCTAATATTTCTTTTCGAGCTCGTTTGCAGTATCATAGCCCGCCCTGAACTGTTCAGTTGTAATGGTTTTCCAATTCCTAGCAAGATAATTCGAAACAATCAACACGTTCATGTACCCAGCTGCCTCTGCCAACACCCAATTGTCTATGAGGATTACCAAGTCTTTTTAATGCTTAGTTTGTTTACATCTGTGTACTTTATAGCTCGCCGCCATTGTTTTTTCTCCATACATTGCGCTGTTCCAACATAGTGTCGCACATAAAACTAATCATGTTAATCTCCTTCTTCCAGCTTACCTATTGGAGTTCTACGGAAACCGCCCCGGAAAGGCACTGGTTCCGGATTCAATTCTTAGACCAGGGCACATTTCTCGGCAACTAAGAAGCTTGTTTTTCTGAGAATTCAGTATGTGTTTTCTTCTGGCTGCGTGCAAACTTTCAGTTGCCTACTTTACTTTTCTGACCTTGTGCAGTGTTGTATAAGTGTACCCATCTATGTCCTTCTATTTTGCTCATACTGTATTATTGCATTTTGCCGGGTTTTCCTGACTTTTTGTGTTTACATGTCCTCTCTGTTTTGTATGCATTTCCTTCTGTAGACATGTATTTTTGTAAACTTCATTATCCGCATTTATTTTTGCGTGCGCTACCACAATGACCTTATGGTAGTTTCTGTTCACATTAATTAAATAATTGACTGAGTGGTTAATACTTATCATATTATTAATTAATTATTTGACTGACTGACTGGCGATTTATTTATTTATTTATTTATTTATTTATTTATTTATTTATTTACTGGTTTATTTATTGAATCTTTCTTCATAGGTGGCATACTGACTGTCTTCTTAAAGCAGGATAGCTGCGTGAAAATAGCAGTTTGCAAGTGCAGTTGCGAAAAATTGCGCGCTTGAAGTTTTCAAAGTACTCTAAAACGAACACTTAAAATTTTGAATAATAAAGGTAGTATAAACACTCACTAGGGTTCCTTATAAATTCGCCTAATAGGACTCGAAGGTAAAGGAGGTCTCCGACTTTTCCTTCGCAGTCAGTGTATTGATCCCCCGCCTCCACCTCCGAAAGCTATCAGTACGAAGAGGGGCTTTGCATTGCCTCCAGGATTCGAGGCCTGGCAAGCTTTCTGCAGCCCGTCTGTTTCTGCAGTGCACTGCCTTCGTGACCAGTATACCTTTGACCAGGCGCGGATGTCACATTATGACACCATCATGCGACATTAAGGTATGCGACGTTATAGTGACATTATTATTGCGTCGTTTGGTGGTGCAATTGCGTGATGATGATTTTGGCATCACTTTTGTGTTTGGTGAGGCATGCATTTGCCTTGGAAAATTTCAGGACAGAACTGAACACTGATCCACTAGTAATATGCGCCTTTTGCGAAACACTCAGTAGTTCGTATAAAGCAGTACGAAAGTCACGCATGTTGGGCATTGTGTCTTTGCGACTATAAATATCATCTGTGTACACCATAGAGTTTCCTAATATACACTAGAGGGAACTCTGGCGCGAGTGTCTATGAGAGCTGCAACGCACGGCGCTTCAGTGAGCATGGGAATGATGGGTAGTACACACATCTGTCTAAACTTCGTACTTCGATCTGGCCTGCTTTTGGCTCCGTGTGTGTTCGTGTGGCTTGAAGCTGTTTTCTCACAAAACAAAAATCAGCAAATGTTCAACGATTGCGCTTTACCACCCTATTTTTTTCGAATTACCTTTCCAAATTGGGTCACGAAGTTCAAGAGGGTTGAATCTTTTTTTCAAAACAAAATCAAAACACAGCAACAAACGAAGCCGCAAGTACGATTCGCCACCCGCAAGTACGAAGACACGGCAAATGTGTGTACTACCCATCATTCTCATGGTCGCTGAACGATCGCAGCGCCAGAGTCCCCTTTTGTTAATTTTGAGAAACTCTATAGTGTACACTGCTTTGAAATGTCACAAAGCTTCCAATTGATTCCATCGCCGTATAGATGTGGAAGCCTCCAGGTAATTGTGCAGGTAAATGCGTAAACGAGTGAACACGTGTAGTTGCTATTTGAGTACGTTGGAACGCATTTGAAATGTAACAAATCTGACATGCTTATAAGGTTTCAAGTGTTATTGCAAGTAAAGAAGGGAGGGTTTGGGTGCGAAAATCACTTGCACAGGCGTCAGATATGGTTGAACGCCCTGCGACATGCAAGTTTTCAACTCATCGACAACTTATTCACAAGAAACTATGCCAGGCAACGGCAAGGCAAAGCAGATAAGCAGAAAAGACAACGTTATATATGCTGCTACGGTTAGCAGGATGATTTTGAAGGAATAAACATAAAACAATAATTCAGAAAAGAAACAAACATAGACTCCTCAAGGAACGCGTGTTCTTGAACTGACATGCGGCCAGAGTCATCATAAGGAGGCAATTACTGCGGCGATCAGGCCTGAATATATGGTCTGTTCTGCGCAACAATAACGGAAGCTGCAGCTGGAAAATAGGTTGTGGGGAAAGGGATTTAGCCGGAGCACCCGAACATGCTGCATTCGTCAGATATCAGAGGCGTAGGCGAAACACAGAGGGACGCATGCTTAGACGCTCGGATAGACGTTGCCTCGGATAGGGGTTACAAGCGCCCGAGCACACACGCGAACCGCTTAATGTGTCAATGATTGATTGATTTGTGGGGTTCAACGTCCCAAAACCACACATATGATTAATGTGTCAAACGGCCCCAATTTATGTCCGCATATTACAACGCACCGACTATTTCGCAGCAATCTTCAGCCCTCATTTAAAACAAAAATGAAAATGACTATCGATCTTGTTAGATAAGTACGGACTTCAGAGCCACGTGCACATAAGGAGAAACAACGTCCAACGAATGCTTTCTGAAGGCAACAGAAAACAATAATGTAAACGCGTGAGCTTTTGCACGCTACTGAATATACGGACAGCTCAACCTAGAAGTATAGTTATAGCGTAACTACGGAAGCAAAAAAACTATAGGATAGAAAAGAGCGCCCCCCCCCCCCCGCCGCGGTGGTCTATTGTGACTAAGGTACTCGGCCGCTGAACCGCATGTCGCAGGATTGAATCCCGGCGGCGGTGGCTGCATATTGGATGCATGGTGGCGCAAATGCTGTAGGTTCGTGTGCTCAGACTTGGGCGCACGTCAAAAACCTCAGGTGGTCGAAATTTCCGGAGACCTCCACTATGGCGTCTCTAATGATCATATGGTGATTTTAATTGGGACGTTAAACCCCGCATATCAATCAGAAAAGAGCGCTGACTTTCGGCAATGATTTATAGCAGAGTGGTGTACATATATGAAAAAAGAGAATGGGCATGCGTATAATGGTGCAGTTAATAGCCACTGCGAAACAACTTCCGATTAATTCCGTCCCCGTTTGCCCATTCTCTTTTTTCGCCTATATATGTAAACCATTCCGCTAATAATTCCTTGTTGAAAGTCAGCACTATTTTCTATCATTGTTTATTGCTCCCGTAGTCACGCTGTGACTACTTGTAGCTTCCGCTGTTCGTATATTCAATTATGTCGTACCAATTTGCCCGAGGCGGAAATGTTGTAGGCCCGAGTGCTCAGATTTGGGTGCACGTTAAAGAACCCCAGGTGGTCGAAATTTCCGGAGCCCTCCACTACGGCGTTTCTCATAATCAAATAGTGGTTTTGGGACGTTAAACCCCACATATCAATCAATCATACCAACTTGCCCAAGTTTCCACGTTTTTCACCTTTTGCCCATACATACACGCAAACACACGGACGTACGAATGGACATAAAGACGTGATTCCGGTGTCTGCATTTGTACCAATTTTGGTACAAAGGCCAAATTGGTACAATTTGGGGTCGGCCAAATTGGTACAATTTTGTACCAATTTTGGTACAAGGAGAGAACCCTCGGATTGTACCAATTTTGAGCCGCATTTTCTTGGCTAATGTTTACAGAGTTGTTGATCAGGGCCTGTGTGGGTTAGCTCATAATGTAGTGAGGTAGGTTGATGACTACCCCATCTTTGTTCAGGCGCTCGATTTCAGCCACAAGGTAGTACATAGATGTGTTGAAAGTCTTCAGGGAAGAGGGGCGAGGCCTGAAGTTTTCTTAAAGAAAACTCCCAAAAACCGCACCATTCAATTCCTCGACCTGAACCTCGTGTTGGGTGGTTCACACGTGTACTGGAAATACATACCCCGTTCTTCAAAAGCCTTGCTAGATTACTGCTCCGCGCATTTTAAGTGAGTGAAAAATTGGGTTTTCTTTTCCTGCATCCGTTCAGTGGCGACCAAATCATGCCAGCATTTGATGCACGAAAGTGCAACAGACCAAGTAAAGAAGCTATGCGAGGCTGGCTACCCTGAAAGCAGTATCGCCACAGCCAGCCAGAAGTGCCTACTACAGGCTCGCCAGGACAAGAACGCTTGACGAACCAAAAGTTGCCCCAGTGGAGTAGAGAACGAAGTACGCCGTCATTTCATATGCTTATGGTATTTCTCATAGACTGAGAAAGCTGGCCTCTCGATACAATGTGAGCATCGTTTTCAACGCGAAGAATAAAATGGGTTCTGTTTTTCCGGCTTTTCACAAGCGCATACACAGCAAAGGATTGCCAAAGCAGTCCTCATGCAACAATAACCATAATGTGCCTTTTGTTTTCCGTGTTTCCAACATTGTTTGGCTTATTATTTTCACACGTGGCCAACGCTATAAAGGTCAGACTGGCTGCTGTCTGAATATCAGGCTAAGGGAGCACCAGATCGCTCTTAAAGGTGCCACATATTCACACCTCTTGCGGCACTGTCGATATTGTGGGTACATTTCAGAGCTAAGCAAATCTTCCGTTATTTTCCGGCACCATAACAGGATAACAAAAGAAGTGATGGAATCCTACCATATCCACGAAAATGTTCCTACGTGCATCAGCCAGCCATCTATTAACCTACTAACTAGTGAAATGTCTCACCTATAGGTATGTCTTCGACGCTGAGAACAGACCAGTGGCAGTCAGTCATATGCCTGCCATGAGCTGTGTTGTTTTTGACCTCAGTTGTTTGTTTTTCTCTGTTTTATTGTGCTCATGCGTAAAAGTCACGTGATGTCTTCTTTGTTATGTATTTTTTTAATTCTGAGGTGATAACTGTCTGCCTGTTTTTTTTTTCTTTTTGTAGATTATAGTTTTACGCATGCGTTTTCGTGTTCGTTGTAGGATAAAACAGAGCTCTCTTCTGCGATTAATTTTTTGTTTGAAGTGAGTGCTTGTTTGTGTAACTCTGTCTCTAGTTTTCTTGTCTGTTTACGCACCCGTATTATCACTTCGTTCAAGTATGCAAGCTCTCCCGAATGTCAGTGCTTCTAGTCATGCGCTAATTACGCGCTAAAAAGACAAATGCAAGCCTGCATGCGCCCGAATACCCTCGAAACAGCATATGCTTATTAGGGTAAAAAGCACCAGTACCGTTTAAAGTACGTCTAAAACTATTTCCTGGCGCCAGGCCATCTATAGTAACTAGGACGTTTCATTCACACCCTGGCAACCAACCAACTCAAATGGCTGCAAAACCAATCAAGAAGCCCTTAAAATAGCCAAGTTCTTTCGTCAAGGCAAAAAAAAAAAACGAAGTAAACGTAACTGAGTCGTCATCGTCACCTTTCTCTCTTTCCTTTTCTCGCTCACTCTCTGAGCACGTGCTCATGGTTCACAGACAAACGCATGTGTGCGTGTGCGCTTTGGTGTTCCTGCGTGTGTCTCTGGCTCGAACGGTGCATAGGATGAACGCAACGTTATTTCAGCGGAAGTGAAATTTCCGACTGGAATACGAAACTTTGCTTTTTTATGTTTCTGGTTTATAGTTTTTATTACGCGAATCGTCAGCAATGGAAATGCAAGCTGTAGCGGCTGCAACCCAATTTTGCGTGCATTAGAGCTACACTGCGTAGAATGACACCTCTGGAGAGATTGAAATTGTCAAGTAACGCGCATGAGCAACGCAGTTTGCACGATCCACCTACATAACTCTCGCAGCGACAACCTTCACCATATAACAGTGACAATTCTGTGAATGTAATTATCCGGTTTAACACTGCACGCTTGGCACAGTGTGCACGTCTATTGCAAAATTTCGGTTTGAATGCATATTTTAATCATTTGAATAATGTTCACATTTTGTCATGCTACGTAGCTAAATTATGCAACGTGCGTCACAATGTGATTTCTCGTATACGTAGTTTCCTCCTTTTGAATTGATCGAGCGACGGAACTAAGTTATCTCCCCCCGTTGAACATGGCAACCAAAAATAACCCTGCCGCGGAGCCCCGCTGCAGTGGTCTATTGGCTAAGGTAGTCGGCTGCTGACCCGCAGGTCACGGGATCGAATCTCGGTTGTGGCGGCTGCATTTTCAAAAAAAATAAAAAATGTTGTAGGCCCATGCGCTCAGATTTGGGTGCACGTTAAAGAACCCCAGGTGGTCGAAATTGACGGAGTCTTCCACTACAGCGTCTCTCCTAATCATATGGTGGTTTCGAAACGCTAAACCCCGCTTATCAATCAATCATCAACCCTGCTACGGAAATAAGAGGAACAATGTTTTGTTGCACTTGCAATTACGACTTACTTGTAGATTAATACTCAAAGCACCGTGCTTCATTGTTACCTCAAAAGAGAAATAAAAAAGGGGGCAGGGTGCCACTAAAGATGTTTCAGTTGCACACGTGACAACCTTTATAGTGGCGCTCAAATGAACGATACTTTTGAACAACCAAAATTAGCACTTGCAGCCGCCGCGGTAGCTAAGCGCCTACGGCGTTTCACTGATTTAAGCTTAAGGAGGCGGGTTCGATTCTCAGATACGGTGGGCTCATTTCAGCGGATGTACCAAGGTTGAAGCTCCAACATGCTTAGATTAAAGTACACTTTAAAGAACCCCAGCAGGTCAGAAGTCATCTGCAGCCTCCCACTACGGCGTGCTTCAGAAAAATATTGCGGTTTTAGCATATGAAACCTCACACTATGTATTTAACATTCATGTGAATATATATGAACACATTTGTTTGGTTATAGGAAGGGTTACACCGCAATGAATCTGCTCAGTGGACTGATCTACTGGGGTCTGTTGAATCGGAGTCTCTTTTTACGTTGTCACGAAGAAAGAAGAAAACATTGACAGATCCCACTTACAGTGGGAATCGGTCATATGCGAAGCACGAATCAGGAAGGTTGATCTGTCACTTTAAAATCAGCACAGCGTTACGAGACCTATGTAAATTATGCCGTACATGACTTCCATGCAATGATTATCATGTTTGAACGTGTCATTTACCTTCGTCGTCCATTCACGTCACGTGATACCAAATTTGGTTTATGTGGAGCTAGCGAAACGGCCACGAGCACGCTATGAGCGTAGCATGTAGTCACAATTTACATGACACGCATGTCATTATTATTATGCTTAGGCATGTCATTTATCTTCAACGTCCATTCACGTCACGTAAGCCGAATTTGGTATATTTAGAGCTAGCAAGACGGCTACGAGCCGCCATGTTTTACATGACACGCATATCATGAATATCATGTTTGGACGTGTCGCCCCGCCGCGTTGGTATAGTGGCCAAGGTACTCGGCCGCTGACCCGCAGGTCGCGGGACCAAATCCCGGCTGCGTCGGCTGCATTTTCGATGGAGGCTAAAATGCTGTAGGCCCATGCACTCAGATTTATTTGGGTGCACGTTAAAGAACCCCGGGTGGTCGTAATTTCCTGAGCCCTCCACTACGGCGTCTCTCATAATCATATGGTGGTTTTGGGATGTTAAACCCCACATATCAATCAATCATCATCATGTTTGGACGTGTCATTTACCTTCGTCGTCTATTCCCGTCACGTGATACCAAATATGGTATATTTGGAGCTAGCGAAACGGCCACGAGCATGCTATGGGTGTAGCATGTAGTCATGTTTTACATGACACGCATATTATGATTATCATGTTTGGACGTGTCATTTACCTTCGTCGTCTATTCACGTCACGTGATACCAAATTTGGTATATGTAGAGCAAGGCGAAACGGGCACGAGCGCGCTATGAGCGTAACATCTAATCATGTTTTACATGACACGCATATCATGATTATCATGTTTTGACGTGCACTAAGAAAGAAAAAAAGGCCACTCTGGGCTATTGCAATAGTTTTACTTCAGTGTGCCTGATTATATTAAAGGGTGTTATCAGAAGGTTTTATTCTCGTAATGGAAAGTAATGTCTCCATGTACGCGCTCAAAATTATTGCAATTCAAGCGTACACACTGCATATACCCATAATTTGCTATGACCTCGGTACACCTGCTTGAGCTACCGAATGCTCGGATGAATATTTGCGCCGAGGCACCAATGAGTGATTTACTGACAGCTTTTTCGTGGTGCTGAGAGCAAGTTGTTCTGTACCTTTAACATGTATAGTTAAGAGCTAATATCCCAAACCGCACCATGAGAGGGTGTGCATGTTGTCATATTATGGAACGAATCCTCCGAAGGTCATTTCTCCTCAGGGCTTTCGTGCGATGTGGCCGCGCCTCTCAACTCTGCGACACGCAGTATGGTTGCCGCAAGTTGAATAACTTTATCCAGCTTGTGGACGAAAGGCACGCTAAAAGTATTCATTTTACGCCTAATTCGGTCGTTGAAGTTGTTCACATCTTGTTCGAAGCATTCAAACGGGCCTGCGGGCGGAAGTAGCACCCTGCCGTTAAAGCGGGGTCGTGTCAGGGCAACGCGACGGCGCATAGCAAACAGAGATGTGAAGCGTCGCAGCATCAAGGGAGCTCATTTGGTCGCCCACGGTGCAAGAAACAAAAGGACAACCACGGCGCCTTGCGGCCTCAGCGCTACGGATTGCGTCCACCGACAGCACCAAAATAAACTCCTCAGAACAAGCCCTTTGCCAAGTGATCAGTCACTGCTGCGGCAACAGTGCAAGCGCGTTGTGCCACCCTCGACGCGCTTAATTTAACTACGAAGAACGAAAATTGCCTATTGACGTGACTCTTGTTCTTTAGAACGCATTCCGCGATGTATAACATCGGTCGCATTAATTCGATAACTCAAGTCATAGTTGCAGTTTTTTTTTTCGTTTCGGGAGTTGTATATCAATACATAAATCTCGCTTCATGTACAGCCGTACGCGAATAATACAGTACAGCGTATACCAAATTTCCTAGATCTTCAGTAAGTGACAGCGTTTACATGCGGTGCACTCTCCGTCGTCCGAAACAATCCGCAACATGTTTCTATTGGAAGCCTTTTCATCGGTGTGTGGGTCAGAATACACGCTGACAGCCGCCTCATTTTTTCCATCTACCTAAGGCGATGCGCCAGCATATACATACACCACGCTTTCGAAGTGTGGCAGCTTGGTTCTAGTTGGTATAACATGACGATAGTTATAGCGCGAGAATACAACAACGACTCAGAGACAAGGAGAACACGAAGGACACGTAGCATTCGTGTCCTTCTTGTCTCTGTGTAGTCATTCTGTTCTCGCGCTATAACTATCATCGCGCTATAGCCGACTTACCCACCTCGATCCCCTGACGCATTGATACAATTCTTCTTCCCAGCGCATTACCACCTGATGTACATGGATGAGATGTCCACTTGTCACACTCATGCCAACGCGCCTCTTAGCCTTGTTTACGTGAATCATGATGTCAGTGATAACAACGTCAAGACCATATAAGTCACGTTATAATCAAATCAAAATAAGCTCGTGCTCCTCGTATAACACAGGTGCATGGTGAGCTTGCGCACATACATGAACTAATACTAACAAACTTCGAGTCACCTGGATAATGGTTATCCTCGATGATATAGATTGCGTTCACATAAAACCAAGCAGCGTCAACGGGTTCCTGCATATGTAGGCGCCGTTTGACATAGTTGCACATGAACGACCTGTCATGTCTTGTGGTAAACTAAGATGAACTTGTGTAAAGTGGTTTGCTAGCGTACACCACGTGCAAGAAAGAGGAAAATATGAGGCGCGAAAGGGGTGATAAAGGAAACCGTGCACTTCCGCGATAAAATAAACACGTGCACTCATGGCTTATCTCGTGTGTTTGTGACGTTCTGTCCTCTTTGTAGCCGACTTATTGCCATGTCGGTAACACGCGCAGTCTGGCAAGTCATCACTTGAGAAGCCGATTAGGATGCGTTAGGTATGCAATCGGGCCAATGGTGTAATTTGGCATTAAGTCATATATACAGAAGAACAAGGAGAGAACCCTGGAATGACGACGCATCCAGATGGTTCTTTCCTCGTTCTGGACTCTGGTGGCACACGGCGGGGTCGCTGTGGCCCATTCGCGGTAGGTAACCCTGTCGTACTCACGTAGGAGCCAGTCCTTCTGGACATTTCATTGAGCGCTGGTCGCGCGTTGGAGGGACGATGGTGCAGCGGCGGCAGCAAGAGAAGGAGGTGCGGTCGGCGCCGCCGCTCATCAGGCCCCGTCAGGTCGCGCGAAAGGCGCGTCTTGGCGCTGTCGGCGACGCAGGCCCGTGTCCCGTGCAGTGGACGCTCACGTCGTGTACCGCGCACGCGGGATGGCTCCAGAAGCACACGGTGTAGCAGCGAGTCCGCAGCGCGCCGAGATTTGGATCAAAGGCTCCACTGGTGCTCGAGTCGCGCAAGTCTCAGGACGGGTGTATTTCGGGAACCCCGTGTTCGAGGGCGCTTGCATCGGAAAGCGTCGCTCGCGGTACCAGAGAGGAGGCGCGCGCACCCACTTTTTGATTCCCTGTTGCTCACGCGAAAGCCTCCTCCCCTCCCCCCCCCCCACCCGGAGCCAACACTTTTTGGACGCTTTTGTTTTGCGCGCTCTCTCTTGGGCTTCTAATTTTGGACTAACGTGGCTCTTGGTTTTCTTGCGAGAAAAACGGCGCTCTAGCGACGCATATCCGGCCGGCGGCATTGCGCCTTCGCAGGGAAGAAGTGAGAAACGACGAACCCTTTCCGGCCGCCGCAAGCACCGCCTCCGCCGGCATCAATGGGCGACAGCAAGTGGCGGCCGCCGCCGGATCGCGTTTCCCTCTGACCCGGGACTTGATTCAGTGCAGGATCCGCGACACGAGACACGCGCCAAGCAACGACCCCGCCACGACAGCCCGCCTATGGATTCAAGCACTAGCTGACGGACCGGGAGGCCTGACGAGCCGGACGGACGTCTGCAGCACGGTGAAATGCGTCAAGTGCGCTCTGAGGTCCACTTTCTTCATTGACCTCGTACGCAAGGAGCTAGACCGTGACCATTTTACCAGTCGTTCCTCCTCTTTCAGCTAACCTGAAGAGAATATACGAGAACAATAAATCAGCCAAGACTCCAGCCTCGTGATGTGCATGCACGCAAGTGAGGGAAATAGAAATTGGCCCCGCATCTGCATGTTACATGCAAATATCGTCACAAGACGATAGTCTTGCGTAAGGAGAGAGTGAACAAAGCATTCATTTGATGTTCTGCGCATGAAAATCGGTGAATGGTATTTTGTAGGCGCTGCGTTAGAGTGCCTCGAGCGTGCAGCGGAGGCGAACGAGTGCATCAAGTCACGTCACACGTGAAACATGAGCGCTATCTGGCAGTTATCTTAAAAAACGGAGCGCACCGCGTGCGCGCCCATCTCTGAGGTGATAAGGTGTAGAACGCAAGGCGACGGGTAGATGCCACCACCGTATCGTCTTAGCAAAGCGTCGGAAACACTTGCCTTTTCGTGCAAGCGTTGCATGGTCAGCGCAGCGTGACAAACGCTGCGGTACTTAGAATTACTTATGGATGCCTTTTCTGGTAAAAGACACACATACAGAATATTGACGTGCCTCAAATATGCACAATAATTGCTTTTTAGTGGACAATCGCACAAGTATGAATACAACCTTGATCATCATTGGTGGGTGCTGTGGATGGGGTCGGCCGTTCGGAGTATCATTTGGTCACTTTGGTGCCATTTAATGTACCGTTAAGGGTGGACAAACAGACAAATGTATAGACAGACATACCAAAATTTTGCGTCAAAGTTTCCCAAGAAAAACTATCGTCTTTAAAAACCACCAGACATCAGCAACTCTTGTGAATTTGTGCTCATCTTACTATACATCTGTCGGAGCTAACACGGGAAAGATTCAGCCCTGACAGCGTTCAGTTTTCGAACTGATTTTTTTTATTATCGCGCTGCACCCGCCGCGCGGCCCAAATGCCAACTTCTTCCTTGACGAGCGGCGCATTGAGGCGCTACAGGGCTCCCCCCCCCCCCGTAGAGCGAGAGCCGTAGGAATCACCAGAGGAGTCGCCCAGTGGACATGCTTGGATGTTGGCATCCAGACTTTAGATTGAAACCGCGCGGCCGCGAGAGCGGCGATATACGCAGGTTTCAGTCGATCAGCAGCCACGACATCTTCACGGCCATTCATGTCCAGCGTGAACGTCTTAGGTGTACGATGGAGTACGCGGAATGGGCCATCATAGGCTGGTGTTAGTGGTGGCCGTATTTGGTCACGCCGAACGAAGACGTGACTGCAGTCATGCAGATCCTGACTGACGAAGACAGACTGGGGGTGTCGGTCGGCAGGAATAACAGGAGCAAGGTCCCGAAACGTGGTGCGCAGCTCTCGAATGTACGTGGATGCATCGTGAGTGGAAGGTGGCGATGATGGCTCGAAGAATTCTCCTGGAAGACGAAGGGAAACGCCATAGACTAGTTCGGCTGATGAGCAGCCGAGATCCACTTTCAATTCTGATCGGACGCCCAGAAGTACGAAGGGGAGGTGGTCGAGCCAACGTTCCCTTGGCTGGTGAGCAGTGAGGGCAGCTTTCAGTTGTCGATGAAGCCGTTCGACCATGCCATTGGCAGAAGGATGGTAGGTAGTTGTGTGGATGTGTCGAATGCCCAGGATATTGGCAAGTGTGGTGAAAAGGGCTGATTGAAACTGACGACCGCGATCAGTGGTGACGACAGAAGGGCATCCAAAGCGCGACACCCAGCCGTTTGTGAAAGCCTTGGCAACTGTTGGTGCTGTAATCTCGTAAATGGAAAACGCTTCCGGCCATCTGGTGAAGCGATCCACACATGTCAGCAGGTAACAGGCTGCTTGCGATGACGGAAGAGGACCGACGATGTCGAGATGGACGTGAGAAAACCTTGCGTCTGGAGGCCGAAACGGGGATGTTGCCGTGACAGTGTGACGGTGAACTTTAACGCGCTGGCACTCAAGGCAGGTTCGCGCCCAGCGTCGGACATCAGCATCGATGCTTGGCCAAAGGAAACGAGATGTGACTAGCTTCTGGGTCGCACGAATACCAGGATGGCTCATGTTGTGCAATTGATGAAAAATTGCGCGACGAAAAGCTGAAGGCACGAAGGGCCGAGGGACACCAGTAGACGTTTCGCACGTTATTAATGAGGTAGAAAATGGAAGCGGGCACTTCGTGAACGATAGAGACGTGGATGAAGAGCGAAGACGATGCAGCTCAGGATCGTTGCTTTGGGAAGCTGCTAGCTCTTCCATGTCTAGTGGTGGCTGGGTCGACAAGGCATCGATGCGGGATAGTGCATCAGCAGCAGCATTTTCCGGCCCATGTACGTGTCTGAGATCCACAATGAACTCGGAAATAAAGCATAGTTGACGGATCTCCCATGCAGTATAATTGCTGTGATTGCGATGGAAGGCAAACGTCAGGGGCTTGTGGTCTGTAACGACGTAAAAGTCCCGGCCCTCCAATAAATGACGAAAATGTTTGATGACGAGGTATACCGCGAGGAGTTCTCGGGCAAATGTATTGTATTTTGTCTCTGGTAGCTTCAGTTTTTGCGAGAAAAACCCAAAGGGCTGCCAACCGGATACGTGCTGCTCGAGAACGGCGCCAACTGCCACGCTTGATGCATCAGTGATGAGACGAATCGGGGCATCAGGGACGGGATGTATGAGCATGGTAACGTATGCCAGAGCCTTCTTGGCAGTGCCGAACGCAGATGCAGCGTCCTTGGGCCACTCCAGTGGCGCAGCCGGGTCTTTCTTTTTAGCCAATAGGTCGGTCAAGGGCTTTAGGAATGTGGCGCACTTTGGAAGAAAGCGGCGATGGAAGTTTAGTAGGCCCAGAAATTCTCTAAGTCTCTTCAGTGAAGTCGGGGGTGGAAAGTCTTGAATAGCCTTCACTTTGCTGGCGAGTGGTTGGATACCCTTTTGAGTGACAAGGTGGCCTAGGAACTCTATTGTAGCGACGATGAAGAGGCCCTTATTGGGATTAATTACAAGGCCGTAATCATCCAGGCGGTGGAACAGGGTGCGCAGGTGGGCTTCATGCTCAGGGCCGGATGAGCTCGCTACAAGGAGGTCATCAAGGTAGGCAAATACGAAATCGAGACCTCGTGTGACCTCATTGATAGTGCGCTGTAAGGTCTGTGCAGAGTTGCGCAATCAAAAAGGCATCCTCACATATTCAAACAGACCGAATGGGGTGGTGATGGCCGTCTTCGGAATGTCGGCGGGTTCTACAGGAATCTGATGGTAAGCCTTCACCAAGTCAATCTTCGAGAATATTGTGCACCCAGCCAAATTTGATGTGAAATCCTGTATATGAGGAAGTGGATAGCGGTCTGGTAAGGTGTGGGCATTGAGAGCGCGGTAATCCCCACATGGTCTCCAGTCGCCAGGATCTTTCTTCGGCACCATGTGGAGTGGCGACGCCCAGTTGCTGGAGGAAGGCCGCACAATGCCGAGTTCAAGCATGTGCTCAAACTCACGGCGGGCGATGGCGAGGCGTTCTCCAGATAGTCGACGGGGTCGTGTAAAAACGGGTGGTGAGTGATGGAATGCTTCACCGGTGACTCTCTGGTGTGCGGCTTCGTGATGCTGGGAAAGTCGTCGAGTATTTTTGCATATGGCGAAGCAGGTGTGAGAGCTCACAGTCCCGTTGGCGAGGAAGTACAGAGTACACCATTGATGGAGAGGCGGGTGTTGAGATCAATGAGGCGATGAGCATGCATGTCCACAGGAAGGTTGAAAAAACTGAGGAAGTCAGCTCCAAGAACAGCTTTCGAGACGTCAGCGAGGATGAAAATCCAGCGGAACATACGGCGTAGTCCAAGGTCAAGTGTAAGAGAGCATTGGCCGTATGTGCGAATGGCGGAATTGTTGATCGCTTGGGGTGGGCAGGTCTGTTCGTTGCGACGGCGATCTGCACACGAGGCCGGGATGACGCTAACCTGGGCTCCTGTGTCGACTAGGAAGCAAGCGCCAGTGATCTTATCAGAAACATAGAAAAGGCGGCATGACTTTCGACCAGTACCACTTGCCGCCGTTAGTGGCCGGTCGTCGCATTTCCCGACCAGGAGCACGGGCGAAAGCACTTGCGAGCAGAGGCACCGAATCGGCGGTGGTACCAGCACACGGTTGAGGATGAAACGTCCCGCGGCGCGTCGGGTGGCCGAAGTTCCGGAGAACGTGGGGGCGTCGAGGAGCGACTGTGTATCTAGAACCTGGATGACGGTCGACGATGCGCAGGTACAAAGTCATCGAGGCGCCTGACAAGGGCGTCCAAACGGTTCTCGATGCTCGCGAGTGCCGGGTCTGCAGCGGTGGCCGGTGGCGGTGTGGTAACGGCGTTGAGGCTAAGTGCCCGCGAGTAGTCCGACACTCGGTCAGCCATTTCAGCGAGTGTGTCTACTGGGACATCTCCTGCAGCTACAAGGACCGGGACCATGCTCTGCGGTAAGTGCTGGAGGAAGAACTCACGTAACAGCTTCTCCTCTTGAGGGGCGGAGGGGCCGCCAAGGAGCTGGCGCATGCGTCGCAGGAGCTGTGATGGGCGACGGTCACCGAGCTCTGTAGCCGTGATGAGCTGTTGGAGTCTGCTGTGTTCGGACTCAGACTTGCGGGAAATGATAGCTGCCTTCAACGTGTCGTAGGGATGGCTCGGGTGCGGCGACGCTAAAATATCAGCTAAGTCGTCGGCTACATCCGGAGGTAAGCCGGATACCAGATGCCAATGCCTGGTCTGTTGGCTGGTGATTTGCCGTAGACGGAAGTGCGCCTCGGCCTGCAGAAACCATGTGCTGGGGCTGTTAGGCCAAAATGGTGGCAGGTTGACATGTTGAATCACAGCGACTGCAGCACCGCTAGGTCTGGCGTCTTCTGGGGCGTCAGGACCGGTAGGATTGATGGCAGAGCCGGCGGGGTCCATGCGGGATGATCGGGGCTGTGCGTTCTTTATCGGGTCACCATTAATTGTCGAAGCTAACACGGGAAAGATCCAGCCCTGACAGCGTTCAGTTTTCGAACTGATTTTTTTTTATTATCGCGCTGCACCCGCCGCGCGGCCCAAATGCCAACTTCTTCCTTGACGAGTGGCGCATTGAGGCGCTACACATCTATCAGAATGCTCAAAATTACCCGGGGCAATCAGGAAGTGAGTTCAAGGAGTGCTGATTGCACCCTGCGAAGCATGGGGCTGTATGTCAAATGCCTGGTGACACACATCCCTGCTATCAGCGCACGGGACAATACAGTTGGTGGCCATGTATGCCTGTCTAACCCGGCCTGCTGCAATACCACCGCCAGTGGCGTAACCACACATTTTCTTTTTTTCGGATAGAGGGTTTAATTACTCTTCACTAATGTTCGCGCGTGTGTTTGTGTGTGCGCCGCATGATATATACGCATAAAAATGTAACAAATTCTGGGTGGTGGCGTTCAACACCACAATGTATCCCACAGGATTCGCCACTGACTGCGCCCATTACGAACAAAGCCGTTTCCTCGAAGACATTTCATTGCAATTCACATAGCGGCGTCTTTTTTCCGCCGCAGAATTACTTGTTGTAGCCTGTTGTCCTATTCATCGATTCTGTGGATGCACGAAGGCGTCTCCTTCTCGACTATTTTACAGTCCTCATATAGCCGCAGCTACAGGCAAACGAGCAATATCTTGTACATGCGTGAATGGCTGGTCGTAAATGAAGGCTGAAAAAATAAATTAAAAATAAGCCTACTTTCTGGACAATATTACTCCTAGCAGAAGGGTGTCTTAAAGCAGTACTGGGGAAAGATACTTCGCAATGGTATCAAGAAATGATGCAAGATACTCAGGCAAAAATATTGTCGCTATAAATACAAGATACTACCACGAAAATTGTATTTGATAGGTTCTTGCCAATTGTACCTCAAGATACTTCGATACATTCGCAAAACGTGCTGTTATACGCCCCTATAATGTAGTAGCGAGCTCCTATGTACAAATTAATTACTTCTAAATAGCTAATTAGGGTTTGTTTTAGCTTCTTAACAGGACAGCTCTGCAGACACTTTGCTGACAGCGGTTTTTGCTTGTCATTTTTGTAATTGATGGTAGTCACGACTGAGCTTACCGACCAGCTATAAACGCATGGCCATGCAAGTGCACGAACATCAATAAGAGGCCTTCGTACGATGACGCGAATACAGGTGTACAGTTTTACTTCGTCCATAAAAGACAATTTACAATACCGAATCACCGGTGCACAGCTGCAACAACACAGGTAGAGGCTTTTTTAACGATCGCGAAACTTGGGGATAAGTTGGAGTGTTGAACGCTGCCTCCCAGAATTTGTTACATTTTTATGCTTAAATATCATACGCGCGATCATAAAAACACACGCACGAACATTAGTAAAAAGAGGTTATTGGCCATCCCCCCGAAAAGGAATTATTGACCATCTCTCTGAAGTGAACCGTGATGAAATGCGAAGCAGCAGCGGTGCACAGGACGTTGACCCGGTTCAAACGGGCGACGATGCGGGTGCTGTAAAAATGGTTTCAAGCGAAACTCGGTGTGGCCTTTAGTCTAGTAAACGCTTGTTTAAAACACAAGGACACGGGAGGTGGGTTGGATTTTGTGTAAGTTTCATCGCAGATAAACGAGCCGAAAGAGTGTTTACACTCGACGTGCGGTCGAGCGTTGTGGGTGGTGGAGAGGGTGAAGCGAGAGAGAAGTGTGTTGCGAGTAGGTGGAGGAGCCGGAAGCTGTGGGCGCTGCGGCGAGCGTGCTGCGGGTGAGAGAGCGACGTCAGTGCGCACCTGCAAGGCAAGCGTGCGAGGGGAGCGTGACTCCACGCGCAGCTGTAGCGTGACCTACTTAGCACCGCTGCTACGCCTGGAGCGAGGGAAATGCGTTGCGGCGCGTTCGTATGGACCACGGCCGGGTTAGACTAGAGTAACTGTATATGGTTACCCTATACAGTTGCTCTAGGCTAGACTGCACCTGCGCGCTCCCTTCTTACGGTCTTCACAACAGTGTAGTACATGCCTCTCGCCACTCCTTTGAGGAATCTGAGCACACGGGCCTACAATTCCGCGTCCATCGAAAATGCAGCCGCCGCAGGTGGGATTCGATCCCGCAACCTGCGGGTCAGCAGCCGAGTACCTTAGCCACTAGACCACCGTGGGGGGGGGGGGAGGCAATTCAGACGTACGGTATATTAACATGCAGGGTGGCAGGAATAGGCTGAAGTGGGAAAAGACAGAACAGCAGCTAAGGGAGGGGAGGCCAATCACATCTTAAGGACATGGATCAACCTCCTAACAATACGGATTACGCATGGGAATATTGTAATAGAGCAGAAGGCAGCAGGAAAAGGGGTGGTATTAGGGCATTCATTCATAAAAGTACAGACTGCAGCAAGCAGGAGCGCAAGGAACATTTATGGCTAAAAGGGAAAGTGGCAGGGCAAATAACGCTCCGGGGTTTTGTATACTTGTGGACAGGGGCAAAAGCTAGAGAGCAAAAATGAACAAATTGTACAGTGCATAACAAATGACATTGATGAACTAGGAGAAGAGTGCGAGGTATTTATATTAGGATATATGAATGGGCACACAGAACATATGGATGAATATACTGACCCAACAGGCAGAATGCTAATGGATATGTGCGAAAGGCATGATTTAATCATTTGCAACAGCACCGAGAAATGCGAAGGGTACATAACATGGGAGGTGGGAAGGCTGAAGTTAAGGATAGATTACCCAATAATGTTACATAGGATATACGATCGGCCAGAGGGGATGAACATAGATGAATATGAGTCGAGAAGCTTAGGTAGCGATATCAAACGTATCAAGCTGAGTGAGAAAGGCGGCATTACGAGTAACCACACGGTAATATTAATTCATAAAGGCAAATAGAAATAGCAACTAAAGAGAATGAGCAAATAATCACCGACGATACTAAAACAGAGTGGACGTACACAAATCTAACTCAATTGTTTGAGTTAGAGCTTGCGAAGGTACGAGTCAAATCAACCAGGAAAAGCAGGCACAAGCCCAAGAGCTGGTGGCCCGGGATGCGGAAGTTAAGGGAGCCATTATAAGACGTCAGGAAGCCTCTAGGGAACACAGGTACGCTAAACAGAGGGGTGAAACGGAAGGTGATGTAAGAAAATGGTATAATTTTTGAGCTGCAGAAGGGAAGCGTCCTATTTGATCAGTGAAAAGACTAGAAGAAAAAGGGCCCAATGGATGGCGGAAGTAAACAAAAAGGATAGAAAGGCAGCTGCAAAGTATTGGAACCATCTCAATTCTCTGAGTAATAAGACAAGCATGAACCAGAGGTTTATAACGACAGTTCAAGGGGTCAGACTAGAAGGGGACGAGGCAATACAATATATAAAAACAATGATGACAGAAAAATTTAAACACCAAAAAAGCGCTGCATGCACTGTACGAGATGAGGACGGACCAATTAGCTCAGTGGCTCCAGTGGGACAACCAGAGTGGGAAAGGGCAGATAAAGAGTTTCTAAAAGCACATCAACAGGCCCTGACGGCATCACAGTCATGTGAATGAAGAAATTAGGACCAAACTCTAAGCAAACATTAGGAGAGGCAGCGAGCAAAGTAATAATGAATGGCGAAGCCCCCAATGGGTGGAAACTAAGCAGGATGAGCATGATATATAACAGAAAGCGAGACAAAGCCGATATAAACAACTACCATCCTATAACAGTGACATCAGTAGTTTACAGGCTGGCGATGCAGATAGTAAAGGAAAGACTACAGACATGGGTGGATAATGAGGGGGTTCTGGGAGAACTACAAAATGGGTTCCGTAAAAGAAGGAGGTCGGAGGACAATTTGTTTTCATTAATGCAGTGTATTGAAATAGCGGGAAAAAACACAGACCCCTGTGGCTGGCTTTTCTAGATATCAAGGGAGCTTACGATAGTGTGATTCAAGAAGACTTGTGGAGAATACTGGACACACTAGATGTGGAAGATAGAATAACTAATCTTCTAAAGGATATATATAGAAGTAACAAGGTAGTTATTGAATGGGAAGAACAGGTATCTGAATCTATATAGATACAACGCGGGTTTCGCCAGAAATGTCCCTTGTCACCTTTGTTATTTATGCTCTATCTCCAGGGACTAGAAGCCAAATAGAGGGGAGTCCACTCGGATTCAGCCTCCCTTTTGCCAAGCAAGGAAAACACATTGAACAGTCATTACCAGCATTGATGTATGCAGAAAATTTAGTATTAATAGCCGACAACAAAAAAGATCTGCAGGCATTGACAGACATCTGTGGTAGATAGGTTAAACTTGAAGTTCATTGGGAGAAAATCGGCAATCATGATTTTTAATGATAACAAGGGCAGTGAGCATAAGATACAGGAAGTCACGCTAAAAATAGTGCATAATTACAAATACTTGGGCGTATGGATAAATAACGGGGCTGAGTATCTAAGGGAGCACGAAAGATACATGATGACTAAGGGCACCAGGAATGCAGCTGTAATAAAAAATATGGCACTGTGGAACTACAATAGGTATGACGTTGTTAGAGGGATTTCAAAATGTGTCATTGTCCCAGGTTTGACTTTCGGCAATGCGGTCTTGTGCATGGAATCAGAACTTCCAGCAAGATTGGACATATAAAAACGTGGCATAGGTAGGCTTGCTTTGGGAGCACACGAGAATACCCCAAATCAGGGGGTACAGGGAGACATGGGATAGACATCGTTTGAATGCAGGGAAGCTAGCAGCAAGACAGAATTTGAGGAGCAATTGAGAAATATGGGAGAGGAGCATTGGGCTAGGGAAGTTTTCAGTTACTTGTACATGAAGAATGTTGATACTAAATGGGGGAAAGAACTAGAAAATTGTCAAGCAAGCATTTATATAACAGCAGAATACCAAGCCAAAAGCAAACATCGGATTAGAAGAAGGTGAGGGAAACAGAGAGGGGCATGTGGATGATGGGAATGCTTACTAAATCATCACTGTAGACCTACCGAACTTTTAAGCAGAAAATTGCAAAGGAAAAGATCTACGATAATTCTCGGGGTAGTTCTCTGCTCTTCGAGGCTAGAACGGTAGTATTACGACCAAGACGTACCGAGCAAAATAGGAAGGCACAGACACAGTATGTAGTGCGTGTGGAGAGGAGGAGGAAACAGCTGAACATTTGATAGTGTTCTGTAAAGGGCTCCACCCTATAGTCGAAGATAATGGCACCGAATTTTTCAAAGCACTGGGGTTTAAGGACAGTGAAGGCAATATAAATATAGACTTTGAACGGGTAGAAAAAACCAGGAGGAGGCTATAACTGATTGGTGGCTACAATCGAGGTGCGAGTGAAACTCAATCCTTAAACGCACAGTGATAGTACTTAACTTAATAACCAGGTGACGTGAGTCAAAGCCCGATCTAAAGGGCGCAGCCGTGTACATCCATCAATCCATCCTACCGGCGTTCCGTACAGTGCGCGAACAACATTCGGGCGCGCTTCTCCACTCAGCGAGCGTTGAGAAACAAGTTGCTTAACCATTGAAGACGCTCAAATGGTTTATGGCATTGCTCATACCTGATGCTGGGCTTGAACCTATACACCTCCGAAGAGTGCACTTTGCTGGCATTGTCACAAGCCCCAAAGTGCACGCATGATCGTAGTTTCTTTGTGACACAAAGCGGCATACCACACACCCCTTACAAAATCATCTGGGTACGCTGAATGCTTTCTTCCGTCGCATTCTATTTGATGCAAAAGAAACACGGCCTATTTCTCTCCTTTCTGTGCAACTGCTGCGATTTGCTTAACACATGCGTGGTGCTTGCTTTCGCAATATTATTGGGACGCATTTTTTTTCCTCCTTTGAGCAATCGCTGCACTTTCTCAAATTGCGAACGAAGGTGCGTCACTTGAAAGCGCAATCGTCCTATCATGATCTGGTATCGACCCACCCGATGAGCATCGCTGTTTATTGTTTGCGTGCAAACCCTTGCTGCTTCTTGGTAAATGAAAGAGTCTTGCGAAGTTGTAACATCCAGATTTGTTTCGTTGGTCTCCGCTTTTCGCTTCCTTGATGTTTCACGTAAGGGCCAAACTCGCGAAGCGGGATCTTTTAGAGGCTTTTGTGCACTTGAAATCATGTAGGAAAGATAGTTCTTGAAAAGAGTAGGTGCGCGCGCAGTCAGGAATAACTTTTCTGTGGTGGAACGCAGGCACATAGCCTTCATCGCGCAAGTGTCTGCTGCATACGACTGTCGATGCAGACTTGTTGATGACGAGGTTGTCTCTCGCAATATTCTTTTGTCACTTGCCGCACAGTTCAGTATTGTTCTGAAATTGGTGTGAAGGGACACCGAGTATTTTCCCCGAATGGGACTTGCTATGCGGAACCACGGCGATCGAGCAGCCGTGACGGAACACAGCAATACACCTTCACGCAACTAATATATATCCATGTGCGTAATGCGCGAACTGACGGTTGTGCGACTGCCTTCTCGACTCAAAAAAATAGTGTAGACTGAACACTGACAAAGCACCGAATGAAATGCAGCCGTGAAAGGGTAAATACTACAATAAAGCCACACTACAGATAAAAGACAATTGACAACAACATGCCTGTAGCAATAAACAACAAAAGAATTTATACATATTTTTCAGAAAAACAACTGCTTACTTCCCGAAAAGTTGTAATATTGTCAATTTCTAATTCTAAACATGTTGTTCTACTAACTAGCAAGATAGACAGAACTGATTTGCGCTACAGTTATAGTTCCGGCGCAAGCGGCTTGCGAGCGTAAGCAGCTGCGTACTTCATGGACGTGGCTTCATGGACGTGGCTTGCAGTACAAAGGAATGCAAAAGGGCCTGGGATCTCCGGAATCAATTTTTCCAAGTGGTGTTAACACCCTGACAATGCACACCACCACTCTCTGTGCGCGCCGTCTGAAGACATTGTTCAGTAGCAAGGGCCCTCTATATATTTTTTTTTACTTTCGTTCTCCTTATACGCAGTTCTTTAGTCATTAGATATACAACATACGTACGTGTTTAAAAGAGTTGTCAGGCTGCAGACAGCAGCTATCAACCCTGAAAACATACCAAATGTATTTGGAAAATAAAAAGAAAGTAAATAGAAAAGAGAAGGCGCGCTCGTCATTCCGTGAGCGACGTCTCTTGATTGCGACGTCGTTGTTAGGAGGACAGATGAGGCCTACACGGTGCTACAGAATGGGCACGTCCTTTGCTATGGGGGCTTGGCTAACAGAAGAGAACTGGAAGTGGGGTTCCTAATTCACAGAAACATAGCTGGCAACATAGCGGAATACTAGAGCATTGATGAAGGGGTGGTGGCTAGGTATCGTAAATAAACTCAATAACAGATACAAGATGAAGGCGGTACAGGCTTACGCGTCTACCTCCAGCCATGATGACGCTTCAGTTGAAAGCTTCTATGTAAACGTGGAATCGTCAATGAATAAGGTAAAAACACGGTATACTGTACTGATAGGAGACTTTATTGCAAGGGTAGAAAAGAAGCATGCTGAAGACCAGGCAGTAGGAGATTATGGCATCGGTACTGGAAATGCCAGAGGAGAGCTATTAGTAGGATTAGCAGAACGCAATAATTTACGGATTTTGAATACCTTCTACCGAAAACGAGGAAACCGTAAGTGGGCATAGAGGAGCCCTAATGGCGAAATTAAGAACGAAATAGACTTTACAATGAGTGCACACCCAGGCATCGTGCAGGATGTGGAAGTGGTTGGCAAGGTACGATGCAGTGACCATAGAATGGTACGGTCTCTAATTCACCTAGAGTTAAAGAAGGAACGACAGAAACTGATACGCAAGAAGCCTATCAATATGCTAGCACTGAGAGGGAAAATACATGAATTCAGAGTCTTGCTTCAGAACAGGTGCTCGACTCTTATCGAGGAAACCAACGTTAGCGTAGATACAATGAATGATAATCTGACGAGTATTATTATGGAGTGTGCAGTGGAAGTTGGAGGTACTGTAGTTAGACAGGACACTGGCAAGCTGTCCCAGGAAACGAAGAATCTCATTAAGAAGCGTCAAAGCATGAACGTCTCAAGTACAACAGACAAAATAGAACTGACCGACCTTTCGAAGTTGAATAATAAGCGTAAGGTATCTGATGTAAGAAGGTATAACATGGAGAGAATTGAACACGCTCTGAAAAACGAAGGAAGCGTCAAAGCAGGGAAGAGGAAGCTTGGGATAGGCGAAAATCGGATGTATGCACTAAGGGGCAAAGAAGGCAAAATAACTACCAATATGGATAGGATAGTTAAAATAGTAGAGGAGTTCTACAGAGATCGGTGCAGTAGCCGGGACAACCATGACCATAATACTATAAGAACTAGCAGCAACCCAGATGACACCCCACCTGTAATAAAAGAAGAAGTCAGAAAAGCCTTGAAGAGCATGCAAAGAGGCAAAGATGGTGGTGAAGTTCAGGTAAGATCAGATCGGCTGAAAAATGGAGGACATATTGTGTTAGAAAAACTGGCCACATTGTTTACGAGGTGTCTCCACGGGAAGAGTAACATAGTCTTGGAAGAATGCTAACATCCTCTTAATACATAAGAAAGAAGATGACAAGGACTTGAAGAATTACATGCCGATCAGCTTGTTCTTCATGGTATACAAGCTATTTGCAAAGGTAATTGCTAAGAGAGTTAAGAATACATTAGAATTCAATCAACCAAATTACCAAGCAGGATTTCGAACAGGCTACTCAATAGTCGACTAGTTCATACTATCAATCAGGTAATAGGGAAATGCTCAGAATATAGCCAGCCACTATACATAGCCTTCATAGATATAGGAGAAGGCGTTTGATTCAGTAGAAAAATGAGCAGTCATGCAGACACTGCGTAATCAGGGCGTCGATAAAGCATATATAAAAATCCTGGAAGAAATCTACAGAGCATCAACTGCCACCATAGCGCTTCATAAAAAAAACACAACTCAATACCAATAAAGAAGGATTTAAGACAAGGGGATACAATATCTCCAATGTTATTTGCCGCATGCTTACAATAGGTTTTCACATGCCTACAAAATCGAGAGAGTTAGGGATAGGAGTTAACGGAGTGTTCCTCAGTAACCCGCTGTCACACTCAGGTCCCGTTAATTAGGGAGGCGATCGCCGGGCTAATTCCAAGAGCCAAAGTATCGGCCCCCCGAACCGCACCACGAAAGCGTGGACAATTTAGAAGTGGTCCTTATTGGTGCGCCAGCAGATGCCGGCTGCGGCCCAAAGAACAAGTCAGAGCCGAGAGTTGATAAACAAACAAAATTATATTCTCAATAATGGCAGATCAGAAAAACAATACACCAATATGCTCACTCCACAATAGCTGAGTACAAGATGTCACCAATCAATCAACACACTACACAGTACAATTAGCCACACTCGAAGAACGGACACAGACAACAGTACACACTACAATGCAGTCGCATGCATTGAACAACCAAGACCCTTAAAGACTAAAGAGATAGAAAACCTATTCAGTCCAAAGTCCTTGGAACCAAAGTCTGAATGATACTCTTCCGAGAATCACTCACTCAAAGTCCAGCGTTGTTGCCGTTCCATTGTCCTGAAGTTTCTCTTCCAGGAAACCTCGCGTCTTCAATTGGCCCTCTTCAAACTTCAACTTCTTCGCCGGAAACACGTCGGCTTCACACACGCAGCTGTTGCCACGCGTCCTCGCTCAATAGCGGTAAACACACGCTCTTGCCTGTAGCTCGAGCCTTCACCCCTCAGGTGGAAATCCTCTTCATCTCCGGCTTCGTCCCTACGGACCAAAAACCTTCGCCGACTACACGGCGGAATCCCTACGCGCTCTGGCGCTCACTTCCGTCTCCTCCTGCTTTCTCGTCTCGGCTGCTCGATTAAATACCTTCCGCGCCACCTTCCAGAAAGTTCTTTTCGTCGGCGCCATGCGCAGCGGAGGCTGGGGAGAGGCGCGAGACTGTACGGGGGCCGTCCCCGACAGATGACTCACTCCGGCCTACACGCCCCTTTCCTTCTGGAAATTTCTAGCGCTTGCCCGGCCGCCGCTGTGGGGTGAGGAGGTTCGTCGGCGAAGCCACGCTTTCGAGAAGAGAAGCGTCGCGCGCCCGGGGAGCCTTGAATGTTTGTTTTCTTTTTTTTTCTTTTGACCTCCCGGCGTCTCTTCCGCGCGTTACCGCAAGAATTTGGCGGCGCGCCCATTTTTAGTGCTCGTTCTGTGACACTGCCCCCCACTTTAAGAATATTATCTCATAATATTCAAAACCACACAAACGAGCGCGAACAGTCACCACACACTCTCACAGACTGTAACATAGTCCGTCGCTCATGACACGTCACATTCACAATAGATCACTTAATACAATTGTACATTGTAATTCAATTTACACAACACGTGAAAACACAACCACAAGTACATGAGTACAACACTCCACCACACATTCCCAATAATACAAATGTACAAAGTTCTCTCACTACAACAATGGTACAATACTATACATCACATCACAGCACAACACTTCGACACTTGTGACACAAGATACCACAACATTAACACAACATATGGCACTCAACACTGCCAAACACATTCTGCTTTGACCTCAGCACTTATCCTGAGTACTTCGAGCAGCGCTTGCACCCCTTTTTGCGGTGCTCGCTCGATCTCTTCTTGTGTTTCCACGTTCCTTTTCGGCGAGCCCTTTCCAACGACGATATCTGAGGCGTCGTCTCAGCCATCGTTGTCTCTTCCGACACCGTTAACGCGTCATTACATTCGACGGGTCCTGTCTGTTTATTTACCCGCTTGATCATGCCTCTACATTTTGCCCGGCTGGCCAACTCCGTCTCCTTTACACTGTCGGTCGGTTGAGGTCGTGCCGACGTAAGTCCAGTTGCTCAGCCCGTGAACTCATTCTCATTCGCTGTCTCTTGGGCCGCGGCTTCACCTTGGGCTCTAGTGAAATCCATCACGGGCTGCTCCTCCACTGTATCTCGCGGCCGCTGTGTTGGCGAGGGCTCTATCTTCGGGTCTTCTCCCAAACATTCTGGATCACTTGGCCCTCGCGCCCCGTCGATGTTTCCGATGACAAGGTCATACAGGGGGGTCGTCATGCATAAAGCAGTAACCTTCCCGCTGAAGTACGGGGTTTCAACCTCAATTTCTGCTTCGGGAAGCATCCGAACCGTACGGTCAATTAGGCAAACCGGTTTCGTTCTGCCTGTCAACTCACTTTCCCGTACCAAATTTCTCCGCACGATAACAGTGGAACTGCCGGTATCTCTTAACACCGTAATCTTTTTGCCCGCAACTTTTCCAGGCAGCGTTGGCATTCCTTTCGTAACACCGGTTGGCTGTTTTGACATTACAGCACCCACAATAGGAATTTTCTCCTCATTCTTCAACTCTACGAATCCATCAGTGACGGCATTATTATCAGATTTCGGTGCCACTTGCACAAAGGATACCTGGTGAGTTTGACTCACTCCGTTCCGACAAGCGTCTGCTTTGTGCCCAGTCTGACCACACTTGAAACATTTTACTGCCGTAGGGCTCGTAAAGATCGTTCGACAGTTTTTCGCGCGGTGACCCACTCGGTTGCACAGAAAACATCGCGGAATGCTCTCTGGTGCACGCTTCTTTTCTTCGGGAGCCAATTTCTTCGAATCATCGGGACAATCCTTCTTGACCTTGGCCAAATTAGTTCCACCTTGCGCTTCCAAGAATTGATCAGCCAATTCAAGCATTCCTTCAAGTGACTCAGCCTTCCTCTCTTTTAAGTACAGCGACAGGCTTGGGTGGCAACTAGTAAGAAATTGTTCTCTAATTAGGAGCTCTCTAAGCTCATCGTACTCCTGCGCTGTTCCTGAAAGTTCAATCCATCTGTCGAAATAATGGCTAAGTCGGGCGGCGTACTGTGTAGCCGTCTCACCATCAGCTGGCTTTCCTGTCCGAAATCTGTCCCGGAATCCTTCCACAGTGAATCTAAATCGCTTCAACAAAGCAGCTTTCACCTTTGCGTAGTTGGCTGCATCGGTCGGCGTCAGCCTACCGTACACACTGAGCGCTTCACTACTCAAGCAAGTACTCAAAGCAGTTGCCCACTGCTGTTCCGGCCAATTCTGGCTCCTCGCAATCGTCTCAAATCTGTGGAGGTACGCGTCTAGGTCGTCCTTCCTTTCATCAAACGCTACGAGCAGCTTGCTTGGGTTCAAGCGGAAGCCGTGAACTTCCCGTTCGCTGCTTTCAACTCTAGCTTGGACGGGAGTTTCACTTCGCTGTTGCAAACGGAGCCGCTCGAGTTCCATCTCGTGCTGCCGCTGCCGTTCCCTTTCCTCTCTTTCTTCTTTCGCCCTCTCAGCTGCCAGTCTTTCTTTCTCCAGCTCCAACTTCAATTGCAGTTCTCTTTCTTCTTTCAGCTGTCGCTCCCTTGCCTCTCTTTCTTCATTCAGCTGTCGCTCCCCCACTTCTCTTTCTTCTCTCGCCCTTTCGGCTGCCGACTTCTCTCTCTCCAACTCGGCTTCTTTTACCGCTTTGGCTCTTTCGACCGCCAACTTCTCTCGTTCCAACTCAGCTGCTTTTTCTTCCTTGGCTCTCTCAGCTGCCTCTTTCTCCTTCTGGCTTACCCATTTCCGTAGTTCGGCGCCGGAAAGACCCATCTTCTCACCAAGCGCAACTAACTTTTCGAGATCCATTGTGTCTCGCAACTCGCAAATAAAACCTTGCCGCGTGCAAAAAGTATCTGCCTAAATCAGTCTATCGGAACACTCCCCTGCACTCGTTAACGAGAACACTGGACAATACACAAAATTGTTCCGATAGCACTATCAACAACTCGAGGCTCTTTCTCACTACTTTGGACACACTGTGCACCAAAAGGTCCTGTCGCGGACGCCAGATTAATTGTCACACTCAGGTCCCGTTAATTAGGGAGGCGATCGCCGGGCTAATTCCAAGAGCCGAAGTATCGGCCCCCCGAACCGCACCACGAAAGCGTGGACAATTTAGAAGTGGTCCTTATTGGTGCGCCAGCAGACGCCGGCTGTGGCCCAAAGAACAAGTCAGAGCCGAGAGTTGATAAACAAACAAAATTATATTCTCAATAATGGCAGATCAGAAAAACAATACACCAATATGCTCACTGCACAAGAGCTGAGTACAAGATGTCACCAATCAATCAACACACTACACAGTACAATTAGCCACACTCGAACAACGGACACAGACAACAGTACACACTACAATGCAGTCGCATGCATTGAACAACCAAGACCCTTAAAGACTAAAGAGATAGAAAACCTATTCAGCCCAAAGTCCTTGGAACCAAAGTCTGAATGATACTCTTCCGAGAATCACTCACTCAAAGTCCAGCGTTGTTGCCGTTCCATTGTCCTGAAGTTTCTCTTCCAGGAAACCTCGCGTCTTCAATTGGCCACTCTTCAAACTTCAACTTCTTCGCCGGAAACACGTCGGCTTCACACACGCAGCTGTTGCCACGCGTCCTCGCTCAATAGCGGTAAACACACGCTCTTGCCTGTAGCTCGAGCCTTCACCCCTCAGGTGGAAATCCTCTTCATCTCCGGCTTCGTCCCTACGGACCAAAAACCTTCGCCGACTACACGGCGGAATCCCTACGCGCTCTGGCGCTCACTTCCGTCTCCTCCTGCTTTCTCGTCTCGGCTGCTCGATTAAATACCTTCCGCGCCACCTTCCAGAAAGTTCTTTTCGTCGGCGCGATGCGCAGCGGAGGCTGGGGAGAGGCGCGAGACTGTACGGGGGCCGTCCCCGACAGATGACTCACTCCGGCCTACAAGCCCCTTTCCTTCTGGAAATTTCTAGCGCTTGCCCGGCCGCCGCTGTGGGGTGAGGAGGTTCGTCGGCGAAGCCACGCTTTCGAGAAGAGAAGCGTCGCGCGCCCGGGGAGCCTTGAATGTTTGTTTTCTTTTTTTTCTTTTGACCTCCCGGCGTCTCTTCCGCGCGTTACCGCAAGAATTTGGCGGCGCGCCCATTTTTAGCGCTCGTTCTGTGACACCCGCGCTTCGCCGATGACATTGCAGTGCAGAGTATCTCAGGGGACGAATTGCAACTCATGATCCCTGAATTAGACAAGGAGAGCAGAAAGGCGGGTCTTAAAATTAATCTGCGGAAAATGGAAGCAATATACAGCAACCTCAGAAGAGAGCAACGCTTCAAGATAGGTAATAGTGCACTTGAAGTTGTAAAAGACTATGTCTACTTAGGGCAGGTAATAACCGCGGAGGCGAACCACGAGACTGACGTAACTAGAAAAATAAGAGTGGGGTGGAGCACATTTGGCAAGCACTCTCAAATAATGACAGGTATATTCCCACTATCCCTCTAGAGGAAGGTATATAGCAGCTGCATCTTGCCGGTGCTTAGCTACGAAACAGAAACCTGGAGACTTACAAAGAGGGTTCAGCCTAAATTGAGAAAGACGCAGCGAGCAATGGAAAGTAAACTGGTAGGTGTAATCTTAAGAGACAAGGATATAGCAGAGTGGATTAGGGAACAAACCGGGGTTAAGGATATCATAGTTGAAATCAAGAAGAGGAAATGAACATGTACCGGGCAGGTAGCACGTAGACAGGATAACCGCTAGTCATTAAAGGTAACGAAGTGGATTCTCAGAGAATACAAGCAGGTTAGGGGAAGAGAGAAGGTTAGGTGGGGAGATTAGATTAAGAAGTTTGCGGGTATAAAATGGCAGCAGCAAGCACAGGACCGAGTTGCCTGTTGGAACATGGGAGAGTCTTTTGTCCTGCAGTGGGCGTAGTCAGGCTGATGATGATGATGATGATGATGATGATGATAATGATGATGATGATGATGATGATGATGATGATGATGATGACTTTTCTCGCACGGCGAGGTGTCGCATCTCAGTAAGCATCCCATAACCATGATTGTTGTAGGCTTAGTGGCACTAAATTTTATCAAAATTCGAGAGTAGCATTTTTGTGTGTTTCTTCAGAAGCCTGGAGGGTTTTAAGCGAGTCCAGTGCACTTGACTGCAACGTGGTATTGTATTGTGCAATTTGTTTGGCTGTTGTCGATCATTGTGAGGTGGTTTGGGAGTTGGTTGCGAGTTCGCTGCCGAAGGTTCCAAGTCATGCTAAGGTCCTCGTCTACAGCCATTCTCTCCGTGCCCAGTGGTTGGGAGCACTCGCCAGCCGAGATTTTTCGGGCGGTGGATGAGCTGTTACGTTTGGCCCAGCAGTTCGTCTTAGCAGACGTCATTATGCGCGAGCCGGTATGCAAGAATGATTTAACACCCAGATAGGCGCCTGGTCAGAAACACCACGCTCGACGCTGTGCTGCAGGTTGGCCAGGCAGTTCGCGGTGGTCGGGTCACAATAAACTCGACGGAAGCTTCGCGAACAACTATTTGTTGAGCGGGGTCGAAAATCGTGAGATGGCATCACTGTTGCAGTTCTCAAGGAGTCAACCTCTCCACTCAGTCATTGTCACGTACGCTAGGTCGTGACAAAGCACCGACAGTTCGGAAGCGTGGGATGGCGTCGCAGTAGCAGTTCTCAGGAATCGAGCACCTACACTGCTGTGTTCTGAAAGCTCCTGGAACACTGTAACTGAACGCAGTCATAGATCATTGCTGACGTTCGTGTCAGCGGCGGTCCATGGAAACTTAAGTTCCCCAAAGAGGAGCTCAACTTTCCTCTTCCACCGGACTACTTTCCCGCCCTGTGAGTTATTCAAGGCAAGGGTCAGGTGCGTCATTGTGTGGTGTGCTTGTGTCACCCATTAGACATTTTCGCCCGTGTTCCTCATCTGTAGAGTAGTCCAATATATGCACCCTTTCTGGTGAGTGGATCACTGAGACAACGCCATGGACCTACGAGCTACATGCCCGGTCCATGTCCATTTCCTCTCCTTGATTTCAACTATGATATCCTTAAACCCCATATGTTCCCTAATCCACTCTGCTCTCTTCTTGTCTCTTAAGATTACACCTACCATTTTCCTCTCCATTGCTCGCTGCGTCTTCCTCAATTTAATCTGAACCCTCTTTGTAAGTTTCCAGGTTTCTGCTCCGTAGCTAAGTACCGGCAAGATGCAGCTGTTATATACCTTCCTATTGAGGGATAGTGGCAATATACCTGTCACGATTTGAGAGTGCTTGCCAAATATGCTCCACCCCACTCTTATTTTTGTAGTTACGTCAGTGTCGTGGTTTGCCTCCGCGGTTATTACCTGCCCAAGGTAGACATAATCTTTTACAACTTCCTATCTCGAAGCGCTGCTCTTTTCCTAGATTGTTGTACATTACTTTCGTTTTCTGCCGATTCATTTTAAGACCCACCTTTCTGCTCTCCTTGTCGAACTCCGTAATCATGAGCTGCAATTCGTCCCCTGAGTTACTCAGCAATGCAATGTCATCGGTGAAGCGCGGGTTACTAAGGTACTCTCCATTAACTCTTATCCCTAACTGTTCTCATTCTAGGCTTATGAAAACCTCCCGCGAGCACGCGGTAAATAGCATTGCGGAGATTGTGTCCCCCTGCTTTTCACCCTTCTTGATTGGTATTCTGCTGCTTTCTTTATGAAGCGCTATGGTAGCAGTTGATCCCCTGTAGATTTCTTCCAGGATGTTTATATATACTTCATCGACGCCCTGATTCCGCAGTGTCTGCATGACGGCTGATATTTCTGCTGAATCAAACGCCTTCAAGTAATCTATGAAGGCTATGTATAGTGGTTGGTTATATTCTAAGCATTTCTCTATTACCTGATTGATATTATGAATGCGGTCGATTGTTGAGTAGCCTGTTCGAAATCCTGCTTGTTCCTTTGGTTGATTGAATTCTAATGTTTTCTTTACTCTGTTAGCAATTACCTTTGTAAATAGCTTGTATACTACAGAGAGCAAGCTAATCGGCCTGTAATTCAAGTCCTTGTCATCACATTTCTTATGTATTAAGATGATGTTAGCGTTCTTCCAAGACTCTGGTACTCTTCTCGTCAGGAGACACCTCGTAAACAGGGTGGCTAGTTTTTCTAACACCATCTGCCCTCCATCTTTCAGCAGATCTGATGTTACCTTATCCTTACCAGCAGCTTTGCCTCTTTGCATGCTCTCCAAAGCTTTTTTGATTTCTATCATTACTGGTGGGGATTCATCTGGGCTACTTCTAGTTCTTATAGTATTAAAGTCGTGATTGTCCCGGCTACTGTACAGATCTCTGTAAAACTCCTCCACTATTTTAACTATCCTTTCCCTATTGGTAGTTATTTTGCCTTCTTTGCCCCTTGGTGCATACATCCGATTTTCCCCTATTCCAAGTTTCCTCTTCACTGCTTTGACGCTTCCTCCGTTTTTCAGAGCGTGTTCAATTCTCTGCATGTTATACCTTCTTACATCAGATACCTTACGCCGATTATTCAACTTCCAAAGCTCTAGTCAGTTCTATTTTGTCTGTTATACTTCGGACTATCATGCTTTGTCGCTTCTTAGTGAGATTCTTCGTTTCCTGGGACAGCTTGCCAGTGTCCTGTCTAACTACAGTACCTACAACTTCCACTGCACACTCCGTAACACACTTGCGCGATGACACTTGCGCGATGACACAATGACACGTAAGACACTTGCGCGATGAAGAATATATGTGCCTGCGTTCCACCACAGAAAAGATATTCCTGAGGGCGCGCGCACCTACTCTTTTCGAGAACTATCTTTCCTACATGATTTCAAGTGCACAAAAGCCTCTAAAAGATCCCGCTTCGCGAGTTTGGCCCTTACGTGAAACATCAAGGAAGCGAAAAGCGGAGACCAACGAAACAAATCTGGATGTTACAACTTCGCAAGACTCTTTCATTTACCAAGAAGCAGCAAGGGTTTGCACGCAAACAATAAACAGCGATGCTCATCGGGTGGGTCGATACCAGATCATGATAGGACGATTGCGCTTTCAAGTGACGCACCTTCGTTCGCAATTTGAGAAAGTGCAGCGATTGCTCAAAGGAGGAAAAAAAATGCGTCCCAATAATATTGCGAAAGCAAGCACCACGCATGTGTTAAGCAAATCGCAGCAGTTGCACAGAAAGGAGAGAAATAGGCCGTGTTTCTTTTGCATCAAATAGAATGCGACGGAAGAAAGCATTCAGCGTACCCAGATGATTTTGTAAGGGGTGTGTGGTATGCCGCTTTGTGTCACAAAGAAACTACGATCATGCGTGCACTTTGGGGCTTGTGACAATGCCAGCAAAGTGCACTCTTCGGAGGTGTATAGGTTCAAGCCCAGCATCAGGTATGAGCAATGCCATAAACCATTTGAGCGTCTTCAATGGTTAAGCAACTTGTTTCTCGGCCCTCGCTGAGTGGAGAAGCGCGCCCGTACGCATGTTGTTCGCGCACTGTACGGAACGGTGGTAGAATGGATGGATGGATGGATGGATGTACCCGGCTGCGCCCTTTAGCTCGGGCTTTGGCTCACGCCACCTGATTATTAAGTTAAGTATTATCACTGTGTGTTTAAGGATTGAGTTTCACTCGCACCTCGATTGTAGCCACCAGTCAGTTATAGCCTCCTCCTGGTTTTTCTACCCGTTCGAAGTCTATATTACCTTCACTGTCCTTAAACCCCAGTGCTTTGAAAACTTCGGTGCCGTTATCTTCGACTATAGGGGGGAGCCCTTTACAGAACATTATCAAATCTTCAGCCGTTTCCTCCTCCTCTCCACACGCACTACATACTGTGCCTGTGCCTTCGTATTTTGCGCGATACGTCTTGGTCGCAATACTACCATTCTAGCCTCGAAGAGCAGAGAACTACCCCGAGAATTATCGTAGATCTTTTCCTTTGCAATTTCCTGCTTAAAAGTTTGGTAGCTCTACAGTGATGCTTTAGTAAGCATTCCCACGATCCACATGCACCTCTCTGTTTCGCTCACCTGCTTCTAGAAGTTTCCTAATGGCTTAGTATTCTGCTGTTATATAAATACTTGCTTGACAATTTTCTAGTTCATTCCTCCATTTAGTATCAACATTCTTCATGTACAAGTAGCTGAAAATCTTCCTAGCCCAACGCTCCTCCCCCATTTCTCTCCACCGCCTCGTAAATTTTATCTTGCTGCTAGCTTCTGTGCATGCCCTCAAATTATGTCCATCCCATATCACCTCCTACTCCCTGATTTGGTGTATTCCCGTGAGCTCCTAAGGCAAGCCTACCTATTCCACGTTGCTTAATTTCTAATCTTGCTTAAACTTCTGATCTCATGCACAAGACCGCATTGCGGAACGTCAGCCCAGGAACCATGACCTCTTTCGATATTCCTCTCAACACATCATACCTATTGTAATTCCACAGTGCCTTGTTTTTTCATCACCGCTGCCTTCCTGTTACCTTTAGTCGTCACGTATATTTCAGGTTCCCTTAGGTACTCGGCCCTATTACTTATCCATACGCCCAGATATTTGTATTTATCTGTTATCTCTGGCGTGACTACCTGTATTCTAAGCTCACTACCTTCATTTTCATTTAAAATCATCACTGCTGATTTTTCTTTACTGAATTGAAAATCTAACCTATCTCCCTCATTAACGCAGATGTCCATCAATCTCTGCAAATCTTCCTTGTTGTCGGCCATTAGCACTATATCATCTGCTTACATCAATGCTGGTAGTGCCTGTTCAATTAGTTTTCCTTGTTTGACGAAAGAGAGGTTGAAGCCCAGTCCACTTCTCTCTAATTTGGCCACTAATCCTTGTAGGTACATCATGAATAGTAGGGGTGACATAGGACACCCCTGCCTAAGCCACCGTTTTACCTCTGCAGGCTTGGATACCTGTTTTTCTCACTTTATAACTACCTAGTTATTTTTGTAGATATCTTTTAAAAAATTAGTGACTCCATCTCCCACGCCTTGTGTGTCCAGTATTCCCCACAATTCTTCTTGAACCACGCTACCGTACGCTCCCTTGATATCCAAAAATGCTAGCCACAGGGGCCTGTGTTCCTTTTCTGCTATTTCGATGCACTGCATCAGTGAGAACAGTTTGTCTTCCAACCTTCTGTGTTTCCGAAATCCATTCTGCAGTTCCCCCAGCACCCCCTCATCCTCTAACCATGCCTGCAGTCTTTCCTTTATAATGTGCATCGCCAGCCTGTAGACCACTGATGTCACTGTTATAGGCCGGTAGTTGTTTATGTCAGCTTTGTCCCCCTTTCCTTTATAGATCATGCTCATCCTGCTAAGTTTCCATCCATCGGGAACTTCTCCATCGATTATTATTTTGCTCAGTGCCTCCCTCAAAGCCTGCTTAGACTTCGGACCTAATGTCTTTATCAGCATAATTGGAATGCGATCTGGGCCTGTTCATGTACTACTAGGAACCTTTTTCACAGCATTTTTCCACTCTCGTTGGGAAAATGGAGCCATTGCGCCACTTGGTTCATCCTTGTCTATTGTGGTGCATAAGGCACTTCTTTTTTTAAAATTTTCTGTCATCCTTGTTTTTATATATTCAATAGCTTTGTCCCCTTCTAGCCAAGAACCTTGAGCTGTGGTTATAAACCTCTGATCTAAGCTCGTCTCATTTCTTAGGGAGTTTAGATGGTTCCAAAATGTCGCAGCTGCCTTTCTATCCTTTTATGTACTTCTGCCAGCCACTGAGCCCCCTTTCTTCGAATCCTTTCATTGATCAGAAGGGATGCTTCCCTTCAACAGCTTAGAAAGATTTCCCATTTTCTTTCAACATCATCTGTCAGTTTACCCTGCTGCTTAGCATGTCTGTGTTCCCTAGAGGCTTCCTGGCGTTTTGCTATGGCTCTCTTCCTCATCCCACCAACTTTTGGGTTTGTGTCTTCTTTTCCGGGGTGACTTGTCACGTGCCTTATCAAGCTCTAGCTCAGTCTAATTAGATTCCTGTATGACCACACTGTTTTATTATCCTCAGTCATTACTTTCTCAATTTGTTTAGTAGCTATTTCTATTTGCCTTTCTGAATAAAAATTTTCCTGTAGTTGGTCATCTTGTCTCCTTCCCACTTTCACTGCTCTTCCAAAACTTAGCTTGATACGTCTGTGATCACTACCCAGACTTCTGGAGCCACCTTCATCTATGTGCATTCCCTTGAGCTTATCATAAATCCTATGTGACATCAGTGCGTAATCTATCGTCGACTGCAGCCTTCCTACCTTCCACGTTATTTGCCCTTCACACTTCTCGGTACTGTTGCAAATGATCAAATCATGCCTTTCACACATATCCCTGATCGTTTTGCCTGTCGGGTTGGTATACCCATCTGTATCTTCTATGTGCGCATTCATATCTCCTAGTATAATTGTCTCGCACTCTCCTCCTGACTCCTCAATGTCCTTTGATATACACTCTCTGCAATGATATACATGCAAGCGCCACTGTGCGGGGCTTGCTCAAAACTGAAGGCAGGCCAACTCCGCTGGGAGTGCGAGCCATTCCTCAGGCGTCTTTCTAGAGGAGGCGTGGCTAGGAGGCTATGGGATACGGAGGAAGGAAAGATGGGAGAGGGCATGCCCAGCCAGCGCGCTACGTGAAAAGTGTGCAGAAAATCATAGAGTTTCTCACAATACTTACTAGAGGGAACTCTGGCGCTAGTGTCTATGGGAGCTGCAACACACAGCGCTTTACCGAGCATGGCAATGATGGGTAGTACACACATTTGTCTAAACTTCGTACTTCTGGCCTGCTTTTGACTCCGTGTGTGTACATGTGGCTTGAAGCTGTTTTCTCATGAAACAAAAATCGGCAAATGTTCAGCGATTGCGCTTCATCACCCTATTTTTTTAATTACTTTTTCAAATTGGGTCACGAAGTTTAGAAGGGTTGAATCTTTCTTTCAAAACAAAATCAAAACACAGCAATAAACGAAGCCGCAAGTACGATTTGCCGCCCGCAAGTACGAAGACTAGGAAAATGCGTGTACTACCCATCATTCCCATGGTCGCTGAACGATCGCAGTGCCAGAGTGCCCTCTAGTTAATTTTGAGAAACTCAATGGATAAAATGAGATCAAGGCGACCATCTTCACCGGGCGCAATGGCGGCGTTGCTATGGTTACGTGTTGCGCAGTGGAGCTGGTCTTGCAGAGGGCGGCCGCGGCGGGCGGCGGCATCTGCGCTCCCCAGGCTCCTGGTGAGCCGTGGTGGACAATATCCGTGCTCTGCGCCGCGTTATTGGTTACGCAGTGTTCTCCTGGCAGTTATTGCACTCTTAGCAACGTTTACAAAACATTTCGTCCACCACGGGGTCTGAACAGTGCGTAGAACGAGCGCATGTTCATGTGTCGTGCGGCGGATGACGCGGATGAAGCAATTAGTGTTCAGCGAAATTGCGTTGGCACCTTGACAAAGCGGAACTACGACGAACGCCTTGCAGGTCAGTGACGGTTGGGCAGTGCTCCTGCATGTGACAACGGACGACGCCGTTGAGCCCAGCAAGACGGAATGAGGACCATGTTCACATACGTAGTTTCGTGTTGAGTGTGTACAGTAACAACTTGCATGTGCGTATTAAAACGCCCTTTCTGTTCCGCTTCGTATACTCTCCCGCAGCATTGCATGTAGTCTCAACGTAACAGCAACCGCGTTCAAGTGTCGCTTGTTACGTGCTCAAAGTCACCACGGTCGCATAATGCTGACGCCGGTGAGTTTCATGCGGAACACGGACACAGTGGCCGGACGCTGCGTCGGCCGCGTGGCGGAATGCAACCGTAGAAGGCGGACGACCGATCGTGTTGTCTGTACAGTTGCTGAATTAATGACGTGAACACACTCACCGTTGTCAATGCATCTAGCGCGCGTTCTCTTGTACCTGCTTCGTTGTCGGTGAGCTGTTACTCGCTGGTAATACTGGGACGAAATGATTTCGCCGAAGGTGTCGCGCTGGCCCAGAGTGTTGAGCCCCGTTCCATTAGTTTCGGATCATGACGACACGCGCCCGACGCAGCTCACGTGCTTTCCGAGCCGGAGAGAGAGTCGTGTCTTCTACTTTACGTTCGAATGTAAACAAGAGAGGAGAATTTGCCCGGTCATAATGGCCGACTTCTGGCTTCATCTCGGCTTCCCAATGAGGACCTCTCCTACCGTTTCTTTCTCCGTGCTATGGAAGAACCAACACTTCCTCTAGGAAGATGCCTGCAGCATGAGAAAAAAAAACTGCCACACCTTTTCCCTCCTTCATTTTGAAAATGTTCTCGGTCGCTAGCGTCACCTGTGGCGGACGGTGCAACAACGCAACACTTTAAATAGCCTCCGAAACAGCGGTGCACTGTTGCAGATCTCAAACAACTCTCGACTGACGGGCCCCTGTGGGCCGCAGATGAAGAACGCTTAACTGGTACCGCCCGCTGCCGTGATAATAGTCTCGGTCGCGAGCGCCACCGCGCGGCGCTTGCTCAAAACTGAAGGCAGGCCAACTCCGCTGGGAGCACGAGCCATTCCCCAGGCATTGTTTAGAGGAGGCGTTGGAAGAACAAATCCCGCCCTCGTCGCCATGTTGTTGTGTCGGCGGGCGGCGCCCGAACGATGGCAGAGGGCCCGACGACTGGACGCGAAACTCAGCGCGCGCCGGCAATCGGCCCACCGCTACGAGCGAGTCAAACGAACTCACGGAACCCTAACAACGGCTCGGCTGACCAGCAGCCGTTTACAACACCACGAAGCGACGCCTACAAACGTAATTGGCTGCTGAATATCACGTGTGCCGATCTGCAATGACATCTATATATAAAGCACACAACAACACGACAAACATTGCGCAACCTTCTCAAGGATGGCGCCACAACACCACACAAACCAAAGAAGGCGAAGCTGCAGGCAGTTGATGAAATGCTGGGTACGAGCCAAATCATATATGATGCAAGCAAGCAAGACAACCGTTGCTTCCACCGAGACTGAGTCCAAGATGTCGTCGACGGATGCCGCCGCACCGGTGGCGTATTTTGGCGTATCCTTGGAAGCAGGTACGACTCTCTGCGATGATGATGAGCTGCCCCTGATTTTTTCGGACCTCGCTTCGGCATTACGCTGCTTGAAAAAGTATCGGGGTGCTCGATTTAAGGCTTTTGGATCCAGGGAGGACGCAATAGCCTTCAGCGTTACACCAGCAGATACAGCTGTGAAAAGTACAGATCTGCCGAACTGCGCGTCCGCAGCCGTTGTCGGGGAAACGAGCAGCAACTACCCAGCTCCTGCGAGCCAGGACTTAGTCCGGCTGCGCAAAGCTGTCGAGGATGGAGACGCCGCCTTCTTCAAGCAAACTGTTTGGTCGAATCCTCGCTACCTTGTTGGAAGTGGAGACACGCCGACGATCTTGCAGGAAGGTTACAGGTACAATGCACTACATGTTGCGTGTACCAACGGGCAGGCCACACTGGTGCAGTTACTACTGAACACCCTGCAGGATGCACATTTCATCGAGCTCCTTTACCCAGATAGCAGCATCGATGTGAGGAACTGGCGGAAGATGTTTCTACTGGACCGCTACCTGAACACGCCAGAAAAGGGGCGTTGTGAGACACCACTTCACTTTGCCTGCAAGTTTGGATGTTATGAGGCAGTGGAGCTTCTGCTAGAACTTCCCGAGTGCGATCGAAACAGCCGCAATAAGGAAGGAAAAGTGCCACGGGATATCATTTGCGACCGACTGCCATCGGCAACTGTGAATTTCAAGAAGATGATGGACTCC
This sequence comes from Rhipicephalus annulatus, assembly GCA_013436015.1. Lineage (NCBI taxonomy): Eukaryota > Metazoa > Arthropoda > Arachnida > Ixodida > Ixodidae > Rhipicephalus > Rhipicephalus annulatus. The sequence goes on along the minus strand of WOVY01009777.1, from coordinate 29,610 downwards.
TTGTTTGAAGAACGGTTGTTTGTGCCAGTGCTTCGGTCCGAGGACAACTCGGTGGCACCGACAGTCGGGGAACCATTCTCTCCCCGAGCATCACCCATGCTGAGTCCTACGGCGAGCCTGCTTGACACCTCGCGGAGCATCATGGCCACTGCGGGACCTATGTCTCCCACTGAGGCCCGTAGAATGTACCACCAGTGGAAGACTCCGACGCGGCGGCACACTGGCTTCAAGGAACCGCTCTCGCTTATGGAGAAAGTGCGACTTGCTGACATTGACAAGGGGCTAGAGCGTATTGGTCGTGGCCTTGCCAAGGAAATGAAGGTGCCTTGGAGCGAGTACTGGTCTTTCCTTGACTGCTGGTGCAACTTGGCTTCTCCAGAGGGCTTAGGAAAACTTGAGGCCTACCTACGATGCAAGCGTTCACAGGTAGTGTCTGAACGATTGCGTCAAGAGAATTTTCCAGTGGCATCTGATGAACTGTCGATATGCCGTCCAATCAGCAAGCTTTGCGAAGCCTTCGGTGACCTCAAACTGGGCCGGGAATTTGAGAAGAGCTGCGGCAGCATGCAGGGGAGCCAGAACCACTTCAATGACGTCAAGATGCCGAAGGCTCTCGATGAAAAGGCAGCTTCAGCATCAGAGCCAGGCTGCACCCTTCTTAAGCGTGGCGCATCCTATAAGGGTGTTCCCCCAATAGTTCAGTGCTTGACAGAGGTACTATTCGGCTGGGCAGTTGGGCACGACACAGGCCCAGGGGCCGAGGCGGAGCTCTCTTTGCAGCTAAATGAGCAGGTTCTGCCAGAGCTGGCCCACCTGGAGCGCACTGGTGGACCTGGGCAGTGGTGGTTACACTCTTGGCTGTGCCGGGAAGTGCACATACTTCTGCATGACAGCTTGAATCCATCCGAACGGCTAAATTTGTGCCGCGCCCTGCGCACACAGTCACCACTTCTGTCCTCGAACCAAGCAGTTCCCGCTTCTCCGTCCTCCCCCGATGACGAAGATGACGGTGGCAGTGTCAGCGACCATGGCTCTCGGCTTTATCGACAGCCTTCGAACCGTCGGAGCACCGGAACTATAAAACGGCATCTGCAGTGTGTTCTGCGTTCTCTGTGTGCCTTTTTGGAGACTGACTCAGCTTATGCTGAACCTTGCCTGTGCTTTCAAGTAACAACGGGAAGTCCGGAAAGGGATTTTCTTAGAAATCCCCATGCCCAAGCTGTGGAGGAGGAGGAAGACGCAGACGAAGTGTTTTTCACACCTCCTACCAGCCCTTGCAGCTCGAGTGGATCATCATCTGAAGCACACACTCCGGACGAGGGCCCATCCTTCTTTATAGAAGGATCTCGTCCCAGTAAATTGGACTTAGACGTGCTGAGGGCCCTGGAGCCAAGTCTGTTGGAGCCAAATTTTGTTAACCCTCTCACCTATCCTTGTGTGTACCAGTGGATGCAAGTTGTGCGCTCATTCCCAAAGGAAACCACTTCAAGCTGGCTGAGTCCTATGGTGACTCACCTGAGGCGCAGCCTGCGCACGTTATCTCCGGAATCTCCATGTTCCAGCGGAGACGGCACGCCCGACGGATGGCGCACGCCCCAGAGAAAATCACTGAGCACCCAAGAGCGCCCAAGAGTGCTTTGGAGTAGCAGTCCCGGACACCCGTGATGGTCTGTAGCTATTTTGGCTGGAGAGATCTAATGCCAACTCATTTGTCTGTGGTTTGCTCGTGTCGGCAAGTGCATTTGAATAAAGTGAAGCTGGTGGCAGGGTCAACTACGTTGACATTGTGATTCACGCACACTCACCTACGGAGAAAATGGAGTGCTTCAGGTGTTTTGACAGCCTCACAAATGAGGTACAGTTTTAGAAGTTCGCTTTTACTTTACTTTAACAACTTTTAGAATTCTTGGCAAGTAAACCTGTTTTTAAACTTCCAGAAAAAGCGGCATAGACGCTCTCTGGGAAAAAAAAGAAGTATTCATGGAGTAGAGCTCGAAGTAAATAGCGATTATTGTTGTGTAGCAGAAAACCTTCCCAAATATTCTTTTTTTTTGCGAGCATATTCCACTGTTTACATAAGAACATGCTCGCTTGAGTCACCCACAGCATCGCGTTCACAGAGTAGCAGGTTGCACTGTCGTTAAACCGCGCATTTACGTGCAGGGGCGATAACACATTACTGCAGGCACATAACACGTCCACGTTGTCGCATCAGCATGGCAGTTCACGAACAGCGTTCACAAGGTCAAGCTAATCTTATGACGACTTCACTTTGCCATAACTCACGCACGCCTCTGGGACCAGCCAACGGTAGTCTCTGCAGGCAATTCGGAACTTACATGACTACTCTCGTGTTTATTTTTTTGTTTTTATCTACCACGTAAGCATGCGCGATGACGGGTAGTACCTGATTTCTTCGCTGAGGCTGACAAGGCGGCAGGTCGCAGCTACAAGAAGATCAAGACTTTCTTTTTTTTTTTGCTTCACTGGGAGAACGGCCGCTTGGGGAGAATTATGTTTCTTCTTTTTCTTAGTTTTTCTTTTTTTCGAGCATGAATGGGGTGCTGATCGACCACATCAAGGATTTGCTGTGTAGATTAAGTTTGATTTAATGAAAAAACAACCGAAGCAAAGTCATTCGGTGGTCGAAGCGCTGCTTGAACGCGAGTCCGATGGTCCAACGTGCGCTTTTTGCGGCATTCCATGCGGCAATGTATATTAGTCGACGAGAGGCTGATATCATTGATTAGCGCATTAATGTAGTTACTAAGCACTGTGATAAATGTGAACTAATAAATACCTTTTTTTGCCCCTAAGTTGAATGACGTGCCCGCGAGCACTGAAGGTAATTAAAATGCTTCAGATAAAATTAAGGGGAAATACGTCAGAGAAAGTGATATTAGAGTTTTTTTTTTCTTGAGCTCCATTTGACCAATCGCGTCAGATAGTAAGTCACCTCCGTTTACTCACATAATTTCTTAACGAAGTAATAGTGCGGACGCAAAACCTTATTAGACCCAAGAATTAAGATGGCCATCTTAATTACTACAAATTAAGGGAATATGGTCCAAATTCCGGTAATAATAATGAGGTCTGTAATTCTTCAAACGCACAATTTTGTAGTTTTCATTTGCAGAGTTGGATGTATATCTCAACTTCAATTCCTGAACATTGCGTCTATCGTAACCGTTGTCGTTTGGAACGTTACGGGGGTATGATACAGTATATGGTGTCCGTTTTAGCGTAATATGTTAAAAATGGCTGCAAGTATTCTCGTAAAAGTTTACGTGCCCACAAAAAATACCACGGTGTATCAAGTGACACCTTTTTTTATGCCTAGGCTGCATATCTTTCCTAAGGCCCCCTCCTAAACTTTGAACCTATTCAATGTGCTTTTTACATGCCACTACCAAAAGGAATGCAATGATATTCAGCCGTCTATAGTAGAGACACATATGTTACATCCGAACTAAAAATATATTACATTTTTCATGAAGTTTTCGTAAACAAATAAAATTTCTTTATACAGAAGGACTACGCGCAGAGGTCGAAAGCCCAAATACAGCGAACAAAGCGCAAATCACGCAGAGGAAGCGATACAGCTAACGACCTCGGAAGGCCACGTCATTCCCAAAGTAGACGTTATACGCGTGTTAGGCTTGTATATTGCAGCCAATGGCCACAATGGCGAAACTGTTCGCAGGTTGGAACACGCGGTAAATCAGACAATCCGACTTCTAAAACGAATTACGAACCGACATAGTGGTATGAAAGAAGGGAACACTATTAGACTTGTGCAAGCCTTTGTCCTCAGTAGAATCACGTACGTTGCCTCTTACTTGAATTGGCACGTCGCCGAGAAGATAAAATTAGATTGCTTAATCAGGAAAGTGTATAAGCAAGCTTTATGCTTACCCATGAACACAAGCACAGTGAAATTATTAGAACTAGGCTTGCACAACACGCTTGACGAATTAATAGAAGCGCACAACGTAGCACAGTATGAACGACTTTCTAAGACTAAAACGGGCAGGTACATCCTCGAAAAACTGGGAATCCACTATCACACGCAGCAAGGCGAAAAGCCGACATAACCGTGATGGTGAGGGAAAAGATAGTGATTCCGCCGTTGCCCAAAAATATGCACCCGGAACATCACACCGGCCGAAGAAACCAGAGAGCGCAGGACTTGCAGAGAAAATTCGGAAATTGCAAGGAAGCGGTATTCGTGGACGCGGCCAGATACGCGCGAAGGTTGTGGTTACGTGGCCGCGGTGGTCGACGGTAAAGGGACATGCATGACGAGCGTTACGGTGCAAACGCCACTGACCGAGACGGCCGAGGAGGTGGCCATAGCACTCGCGGTGGCGACCACTGAGGCCGAAGTAGTAATTAGTGACTCGCAAGCAGCGATACGCAACTATGCGAACGGTCGTGTCTCCCGAGAGGCGCTGCGAATCCTAATGACTAACGAAGACAAAATTCGGGAAAAAAATGACACTTTCGTCATATGGACCCCCGCACACACACAAACCCCGCTGGCCGGCAACGAGGCGGCGCACGCGGCGGCTCGAGCACTCACGAACCGAGCCGTTGCGAACGCCGACGCCACCTCGGGCGAAGTTCCACACGGGGGGGAGTGGGAGTGGGGGGACCGCATGACTAGTTACCACGAAATAACGCAGCACTATAAGCTAGAAAGGCGAAAGTACCCTCCGCCACACAACAGGTTAAATAAAAACAGGCAGTTGCGTGGCGACAACTGCAAACATATACTTATCCGAATCCAGTTCTCTTTAGTCTCTGTTACCCTGATCTGTATTTAACAGAAAAATGCAAGGTTTGCGATGAAAGGGCAACACTTTCACATATACTATGGGAATGCTCGAGTTTAGATGAAAGCAACGATGAAAACCACGAAGAGGCAGTTTCGGACCGCAGGACACGCTGGGAGGGGGCTCTGCTCAGCTCCTCATTCGAACAACAACTGTGGGCCGTCCAGCGAGCCGAGGAAGCCGCCCGAGCCCAAGGGCTCGTGGCCGACGCCTAGGCCCGCCCCAAATCAACTTCGCTGGACTTCATAAATAAAGTTATTCTTCTTCTTCTTATACAGAAGGACATAGAAGGTGCGTATTTTCATGTAATCTTCTTACAGATTCACTTTTCAAGATATCAGCAATTTTTATTTGAGATTGTTTCTAACTTGTTGTACCTCACGCATACCAAGTTTCATCGAATTCAATTCAATACTTTCTGAAAAAAAATTACATTGAAGTTGAAAACTTCATAAAAACGCCATTTGAGAAAAACGAAGTTGAACGGGCGCATATACTGCTAACGCCAGAGGGCGCGCAGCGCACTTCGGCGAAACCTTTTCCAGCGACTCTATTCGGTGCAGCATTCAAACCTCTTGGAGCTACCGCTCCACGTCGGACTTCCACAGGGTTGTTCCACGGAGTACAGGGGAATTTTTATTAACAAAATTGCAAATACAGTTTTAGGAGGGTTTCCCTACCCCCTTAGGCTCCTAGAACTAACCAGCTTACTAAACTGACTAATACTTCATTACCAACAGCAGCAGCTTCAGCTGTTTCGAAATTTACGTTGGCGCCATTATTACAGTTCTTGAGATGACCGGACCACTACCTGGTAACAAGATCTTCGAAGCTGAAATAAATAAAATTGAAAGTATTTTGATAAAAAAAGGGTAGAAGGAGCCGGTGGGTGGGTTTCCCCGTCCAGGAGTACACTGGCCCCCAGAAGCCCGCCATGTGTGGTTGACGAGCACCCCTTCTACCTCCTTCTTCCAGCTGGCCAGCAAGTTATCCCAATGATTCTGTTTTGAATATTGACGCCGTTATGGGAGGTGTGCTAGATTTAGATTACCTTTGGTCGCATTCTAATGTAACGTCAGCGAGAGTTGGCTGTCGTCCACGGCACGGGCTACCAGGGCACGTGGTCGGGTGGAAGGCACATAATAAACGCAGATTTGGATGTATTTGTAGGAATGCTGCGCCACTCACACGCTTCATTTACACCAAGCCGATAGTGTGGCGGTGAGTAGTGTTTACTTTGTCGACGCTCGTGTTCTCAAATTTGCCCAGTAGGATGATAGGCGGGTTTCCTGACGAGGGACTGTTGCAGGGTGAGTAAATGCAAAAGCCGAACTGTTCACTCTGTAGTTAAGCGTTTCTGCGACATGTTAGGAGCACCGTATCAAGTGGCGCCCAGGGTGAAGTGTTGTACGGGAAAACCAGACGACGCAACCAGGTCCAAGGTGGATAGGAAAACAATCAGTTTAGAGTCCATGAGAGCACAAGACTTTTGCCTCATACTTTATTTGGTTTCGTTGTTTAACGCAACCATTTGGGCTTCGTCCACAACGCTCGTCTTGGCTGAATAGCAGCAGAGTAAACATCACCCATGTTTTGAGCCAGCGGCAGCCTAATAAAAAACATCTGTGGGCAGCGGGCTGCGTTTATGCACGTTGCATCTCGATTCATTTAGTGCTGTTTGGTTGGCTACCTGTATCAGCTGTCGCGACGCGCTTGGTGGTACTATAGTTTCATGCTTTTCAGTATAGGACTGGTATGTGTGTAGACGCAGATATGAGCGGCAACGGACGCAAGTTCCTCGTCAATGCTTTGCGGTTGTACAGGATACTGTAAGCCGCTTCCTACCAGTGGGTGTGACACTAATTCTTTCTCGTTGCGAAATGAGCACCATGGCCCTGAGCTCCGCGAAGGACTTGCAGATCCCCAAGGATAGAAGCCGATCTGTGCGTGTTCCCGTTGGTATGCCGAGGGAAGTCTTGAAGGCGATACGAATGAGAGTATCCGCTGGTACAATCTGAGCTTTACTGAAATTAATCTCACCCATAATTGGACCATAATGCCATGAAGGCGCTTTTCTATACATCGAGTACGGCATGGTTTTGGGAGTACCCCCACATGGTGCTTTCCACGTCCACGCATGTGATGACCATACCTCCTTTTTCTCTGATAATTAAATACAACGCCCTGTCATACTCCTGTAAGCTAACAAAACAGACGGGTTTCCAAAGCATCGTCCCAATCATCTCTGTTTCATTTCCTTTTTAACGAAGCTTTTTGCAGCGTAGGATTACTAGATGCAACGTGAACATCTCTGAACAAAACAAGAACAAAACAATATGGCGAACAGCCTCCGTCCAATGAATCGACGAACACTCCTATTGAGAAGAGCCAAACAATGGATCTCACTTACGTCTTTCGAACTGACTGAGCTGGAAGATAACAAAATGACAAGTCTGCGACGAAACCACGGTATACTCGGGATTGTCGCTACGAAGCCGTAGGTAACTGCTGCTAAGCTTATATACCACTTGTTCGAAGTTAAGCTTCACGATTTTTTTTAATTAGGCTCTTGAAGGGACGTACGAACCACTTGTGCAAATAAGTTAATTGACCAGTGGGACAGAAAGTTAGATAATAATTATCACTGTTAGCAGTACAATTAACTGAAATTCACTAATTAACTTTTTACTTGCTGCTGGAAGTAAAACTTTAAAACAAATGTAGGCAAAGGTGTTTATACACAGTTTCAGTTGGAAGATTTTTTCTAGCAGCTTCGAGATATCCAGTTCCAAAATTTAATTGTTTATCGCATGATTACGCATGCAAGAGGGTTAGGGTCAGCGCAAAACGCCTCCCTAAAGTGACGCATCTGTTCTGTGCGCTGTTTAGTGTGTCAAAACGGTGGAAGCGTAGGCACAGGGGATAGCAGTCAGCCTTGCCTTCTCGGCCGTCGAAATATAAAATCGAAGAACCCTTGCAACCAGTGCCGTAACACGCAACTGCAGAGCCGCTAACGATAGTGACAGATACCATGCCGAGATAATAGTGCCAGCGCAGAATCTGGTGCCAGTGTGCGCGCGTAATAATGTCTAGAGAAATGTGCGTGGTAGTTGCCTGGGCTACACGAATAGAGCGACTGCTCATGTCCGAGTACTGTACCTTTTATTGAAATCAAGAGCAACAACTCCACCAATAATAACTGAAACTGTTTTAATCTTGCTAACGCATATTTCCTGCTGCTACACAAGCTTATTTCAGTCATGCACGAATTTAATCGAAACTCTTCACCTCTCAAGATGGCAATGCCCCAAAAAATGTTCAAAACACCTGCCTTCGGCAGCAACGCAATGCAGGCCTTGCTCTCGCGTCGACTCGATGACTCAGCGCACAACTTCTGCAAGAATTCTCGCACAGACACATATATATTCTGTTATTCAGTATCCGCCACAAGTCTTCTTGAATCACACTGTCGTACGCTCCCTTGAAATCTAGAAAAGCCAACCGGAGGGGCCTGAGTTCAATACACTGCATCAATGAAAACATTGTCCTCCAACGTCATTCGTTCACGGGACCCACTTTGTAGTTTTCCCAGCACCTAATCATCCTCTATCCATGCCTGCAGTCTTTCCTTTACTATCTGCATCACCAGCCTGTAAACTACTGATGTTACTGTTATAGGATGGTAGTTGTTTAGATCAGCTTTGTCCCCCTTCCCTTTATAGATTATGCTCATCCTGCTTAGTTTTCATTCGGAGCTTCATCATCCATTATTACTTTGCTCGCTGCCTCTCTGAATGTTTGCTTAGAGTTTGGTCCTAGTTCTTTTATTAGCATGATTGGGGTGCCGACAGGGCCTGTTGATGTGATATTTGAACCCTTTTTCTCTGCCCTTTGCCACTCTCGTTGTCCCAGTAGAGCTACTGCGCTAGTTGATCCATCATCATCTTGTACGGTGCATGCAGTGATTTCTTGGTGTTTAAATTCTGTCATCATTGTTTTTTATATATTTCATTGCCTCATCTCCTTCTATAGTCTAACCCTTTGAACTGTAGTTATTGAGATGTAAAATTGACATGGTTCCAAAATTTCGCAGCTGCTTTTATATCCTTTTTGTTTACTTCCGCCATCAATTGAGTTTTCTTTATTCTAATCTTTTCCCTGATCAGATCGGATACTTCTCCTCTGCAGCTCAAAAAATCATCCCATTTTTTTACATCACCTTCCGGTTCATCCCTGATGTTTATCATACCTGTGTCCCTGGATGCTTCCTGACGTCTTACTATGGCTCCCTTAACTTCCTCATCCCACCAGCTCTTGAGTTTGTGTCTGCTTTTCCCGGTTTATTTGACTCGTACCTTAGCAAGCTCTAATTCAAACAATCAAGTTAGATTTGTGTACGTCCACTCTGTTTTACTATCATCGGTGATTATTTTTTTCAATGTCTTTAGTTGCTATGTCTATTTGCCTTCTTGAATGAATATTACCGCGTGGTTGCTCATAATGCATCCTTTCCATTTTCGTTTCTCTTCCAAAACTCAGCTTGATGCGCTTGTGATCACTACCTTAGCTCCTGAACCCATATTCACCAATGTTCATCACCCTTAGCCGATAATAAATCCTATGTGAAGCGTCATCTATCGTCGGCTGCAACCTTCACACCTCCCATGTTATCTGCCCTTCATATTTCTCAATACTGTTGCAAATGATTAAATCAAGCCTTTTACACATATGCATTAGCATTCTGCCTGTTGGGTCAGTATATCCATCCATATCTTCAATGTACGCATTCACATCTCTCCTAGTTCATCAATATCATTTTCTATGCACGGCACCGCATCTTGGTTTTCCTCTCTGGCTTTTGCCCCTGTCCACAAGTATACAAAACCCAGGAGGTCACCTGCCCTGCCACTTTCCCTTTTAGCCAAGAATGTTCCCTGCACTCCTGCTTGACCCTTTGCCAGTTAGTGCTTTTATGAATGAGCCCCGCCGCGGTGGTCTAGTGGCTAAGGTACTCGGCTGATGACCCGCAGGTCGCGGGTTCGATTCCCGGCTGCGGCGGCTGCATTTCCGATGGAGGCGGAAATGTTAGAGGCCCGTGTACTCAGATTTGGGTGCACGTTAAAGAACCCCAGGTGGTCAAAATTTCCGGAGCCCTCCACTACGGCGTCTCTCATAATCAAATGGTGGTTTTCGGACGTTAAACCCCACAAATCAATGCTTTTATGAATGAATGCCCCAATACCAGCCTCCTTTCTACTGCTTCTGTTCTATTACAATACTACCGTGCGTAGACCGGATCGCTAAATTGTTGTTCCATGTCCCTAAGATGTGTTCTACAAAACCGTATACCATCGGCCTCTCCTCTCTTAGCTGTTCTTCTATCTCTCCCCACTTCAGTCTATTCCTGCCACCCTGCATGTTAATACACCCTACGTCTGAATTGGCTCGGCACTCATGTCTACGTCAATCCCCCCCCCCCCCCCCAAAAAAAAAAACTCTACGTGTCTTAGATATTGGTGCCACTTTGGAATCGTATCTGCCTATACCACCTGTCAAAGTATCCCCCTGGTTCTTTTCCACGTTACTAGATTTCCTGCGACACCAAAGGGCCCGCATGCGCCCCCCCCTTCCACCCCCCCAAAAAAAGCTACTGCGCATCCTGCAGTCGCAACATGCCATGGATGGATGGATGGATGGATGGATGGATGGATGGATGGATGGATGGATGGATGGATGGATGGATGGATGTGGCTCTACGCTTTAGATCGGGCGGTGGCTAACGCAACATAGCCGTAATACTTCGTTAACTAACCACTAGATTTACCTTTTTTTGCTTTAAATAGTCAAGTTGAGGACTAGAATTTTCAAGTGAAATATTTAATTTTCACTCGTGCATTGGCTTTAGTCACTAATCAGATAACCTTCTTCTAGTTGATTCTATCGGCCTAAAGTCTAATTTGCCCTCCCTGTCCCTAAACCCCAGTGCTTTGAAAAACTCTGCGCCATTATCCTGAAATATAGGGTGAAGCCCTTCAGAGAACATTATCAAGTGTTCAGCTGTTTTCTCCTCCTCTCCACACGCACTGCATACAGTGTCTACCCCTTCGTATTTGGCCCCATATGTCTTTGTTCGCAATACTCCCGTCCTGGCCTCAAACAGAAGAGAACTACCCCGAGTATTATCATAGATCCTTTTCTTGGCTATTTCCTGGTTAAAAGTTCGATATATCTCTAGTGCGGACTTCTTATTATGCCAATTCTCCACATATCGATCTCAGCTTCCTTCACCTTGTTCTTAACCGATAATTCTTTTTGGTTTGACCACCTGCTGTTTTCTGAGTATTTACCAGTCAATTTTCTAGTTCGCTTCCTCCATTTTGTATCGACATTCTTCATGTACAAGTAGCTGAAAATCTTCCTAGCCCAACGCTCCTCCCTGATTTCTCTCAATCGTTTCTCAAATTTTATCTTGCTGCTAGCTTCTCTGCCCGCAATTGATGTCCATCCCATATCACCTTGTACTCCCTGATTTGTTGTATTCCCGTGAGCTGCTAAGGCAAGCCTACCTAATCCACGTTGCTTACATTCTAATCTTGCTTGAACTTCTGATCTCATGCACAAGACCGCATTGCGCAACGTCAGACCAGGAGCCATGACCTCTTTCGATATTCCTCTCAACACATCATACCTATTGTAATTCCACAGTGCCCTGTTTTTCATCACCGCTGTATTCCTGTTACCTTTAGTCGTCACGTACATTTCATGTTCCCTTGGGTACTCGGCCCTATTGCTTATCCATACACCCAGATATTTGTATTTATCTGTTATATCTAGCGTGACTACCTGTATTTTAATCTCACTACCTTCATTTTCATTAAAAACCATGACTGCTGATTTTTCCTTACTGAATTTAAAATCTAACCTCTCTACCTCATTACCGCAGATGTCCATTAATCTCTGCAAATCTTCCTTGTTGTCGGCCATTAGCACTATATCATCTGCGTACATCAATGCTGGTAGTGCCGGTTCAATGAGTTTTCCTTGTTTGACCAAAGAGAGGTTGAAGCCCAGTCCACTTCTCTCTAATTTGGCCTCTAATCCTTGTAGGTACATCATGAATAATAGGGGTGACATAGGACACCCCTGCCTAAGCCCCCGTTTTACCTCTGCAGGCTTGTATACCTGTTTTTTCTCACTTTATAGCTACCTTGTTACCTTTATAGATATCCTTTAAAAGATTAGTGACTCCATCTTCCACGACTAGTGTGTACAGTATTCCCCACAATTCCTTTTGAACCACGCTACCGTACGCTTCCTTGATATCCAAAAATGCTAGCCACGGGGGCTTGTGTTCCTTTTCTGCTATTTCGATGCACTACGTCAGTGAGAACAGATTGTCTTCCAACTTCCTGTGTTTCTAAAATCCATTCTGCAGTTCCCCCAGCACCGCCTCATCCTCTATCCATGCCAGCAGTCTTTCCTTAATAATCTGCATCGTCATCCTGTAGACCATTGATGTCACTGTTATAGGACGGTAGTTGTTTATGTCAGCTTTGTCCCCCTTTCCTTTATAGATCATGCTCATCCTGCTAAGTTTCCATCCATCTGGAACTTCTCCATCGATTATTATTTTGCTCACTGCCTCTCTCAAAGCCTGCTTAGACTTCGGACCTATATAATGTCTTTATCAGCATAATTGGAATGCCATCTGGGCCTGTTGATGTACTACTAGGAACCTTTTTCTCAGCCCTTTCCCACTCTCGTTGCAAAAATGGAGCCATTGCGCCACTTGATTCATCCTTGTATATTGTGGTGCATAAGGCACTTCTTTGTTGAAAATTTTCTGTCACCCTTGTTCTTATATATTCAATAGCTTTGTCCCCTTCTAGCCAAGAACCTTGAGCTGTAGTTATAAACGTCTGATCTAAGCTCGTCTCATTTCTTAGGGAGTTTAGATGGTTCCAAAATGTCGCAGCTGCCTTTCTATCCTTTTATGTACTTCGGCTGGCCACTGAGCCCCCTTTCTTCTAATTTTTTCATTGATCAGAAGGGATGCTTCTCTTCAACAGCTTAGAAAGATTTCCCATTTTCTTTCAACATCATCTGTCAGTTTACCCGCTGCTTAGCATGCCTGTGTTACCTAGAGGCTTCCTGGCGTTTTCCTATGGCTCTCTTTCTAATTTCACCAACTTTTGGGTTTGTGTCTTCTTTTCTGGGGTGACTTGTCACGTGCCTTATCAAGCTCTAGCTCAAACAGTCTAATTAGATTTGTGTATGTCCACACTGATTTATTATCCTCAGTGCTTACTTTCTCAATTTGTTTAGTAGCTATTTCTATTTGCCTTTCTGAATAAAAATTTTCCTGTAGTTGGTCATCTTGTCTCCATTCCACTTTCACTGCTCTTCCAAAACTTAGCTTGATACGTCTGTGATCACTACCCAGACTTCTGGAGCCACCTTCATCTATGTACATTTTCTTGAGCTTATCATACATCCTATGTGACATCAGTGCGTAACCTATCGTCGACTGCAGCATTCCTACCTTCCACGTTATTTGCCCTTCACACTTCTCGGTACTGTAGCAAATGATCAAATCATGCCTTTCACACATATCCCTGATCATTTTGCCTGTCGGGTTGGTATACCCATCTGTATCTTCTATGTGCGCATTCATATCTCCTAGTATAATTGTCTCGCACTCTCCTCCTGACTCCTCAATGTCCTTTGATATACATACTCGCAAGCGCCACTGTGCGGGGCTTGCTCAAAACTGAAGGCAGGCCAACTTCGCTGGGAGCGCAAGCCATTCCGAAGGCGTCTTTCTAGAGGAGGGGTGGCTAGGAGGCTATGGGACACGGAGGAGGGAAAGATAGGAGAGGGCATGCCCAACCGGCGCGCTACGTGAAAAGTGTGGAGAAAATCATAGAGTTTCTCACAATACTTACTAGAGGGAAGTCTGGCGCTAGTGTCTATGGGAGCTGCAACACACAGCGCTTCACCGAGCATGTGAATGATGGGTAGTACACACATTTATCTGAACTTCGTACTTCTGGCCTGCTTTTGACTCCGTGTGTGTACGTGTGGCTTGAAGCTGTTTTCTCATGAAACAAAAATCGGCAAATGTTCAGGGATTGCGCTTCACCACCCTATTTTTTAATTACCTTTTCAAATTGGGTCACGAAGTTTAGAAGGGTTGAATCTTTATTTCAAAACAAAATCGAAACACAGCAATAAACGAAGCCGCAAGTACGATTTGCCGCCCGCAAGTACGAAGACTAGGCAAATGTGTGTACTACCCATCATTCCATGGTCGCTGAACGATCGCAGCGCCAGAGTGCCCTCTAGCGCCAGAGTGCCAGAGTGCCCTCTAGTTAATTTTGAGAAACTCAATGGAGAAAATGAGATCAAGGCGGCCATCTTCACCAGGCGCAATGGCGGCGTTGCTATGGTTACGTGTTGCGCAGTGGAGCTGGTCTTGCAGAGGGCGGCCGCGGCGGGCGGCGGCATCTGCGCTGCCCAGGCTCCTGGTGAGCCGTGGTGGACAATATCCGTGCTCTGCGCCGCGTTATTGGTTACGCAGTGTTCTCCTGGCAGTTATTGCACTCTTAGCAACGTTTACAAAACATTTCGTCCACCACGGGGCCTGAACAGTGCGTAGAACGAGCGCATGTTCATGTGTCGTGCGGCGGATGACGCGGATGAAGCAATTAGTGTTCAGCGAAATTGCGTTGGCACCTTGACAAAGCGGAACTACGACGAACGCCTTGCAGGTCAGTGACGGTTGGGCAGTGCTCCTGCATGTGACAACGGACGACGCCGTTGAGCCCAGCAAGACGGAATGAGGACCATGTTCACATACGTAGTTTCGTGTTGAGTGTGTACAGTAACAACTTGCATGTGCGTATTAAAACGCCCTTTCTGTTCCGCTTCGTATACTCTCCCGCAGCATTGCATGTTGTCTCAACGTAACAGCAACCGCGTTCAAGTGTCGCTTGTTACGTGCTCAAAGTCACCACGGTCGCATAATGCTGACGCCGGTGAGTTTCATGCGGAACACGGACACAGTGGCCGGACGCTGCGTCGGCCGCGTGGCGGAATGCAACCGTAGAAGGCGGACGACCGATCGTGTTGTCTGTACAGTTGCTGAATTAATGACGTGAACACACTCACCGTTGTCAATGCATCTAGCGCGCGTTCTCTTGTACCTGCTTCGTTGTCGGTGAGCTGTTACTCGCTGGTAATACTGGGACGAAATGATTTCGCCGAAGGTGTCGCGCTGGCCCAGAGTGTTGAGCCCCGTTCCATTAGTTTCGGATCATGACGACACGCGCCCGACGCAGCTCACGTGCTTTCCGAGCCGGAGAGACAGTCGTGTCTTCTACTTTACGTTCGAATGTAAACAAGAGAGGAGAATTTGCCCGGTCATAATGGCCGACTTCTGGTTTCATCTCGGCTTCCCAATGAGGACCTCTCCTACCGTTTCTTTCTCCGTGCTATGGAAGAACCAACACTTCCTCTAGGAAGATGCCTGCAGCATGAGAAAAAAAAACTGCCACACCTTTTCCCTCCTTCATTTTGAAAATGTTCTCGGTCGCTAGCGTCACCTGTGGCGGACGGTGCAACAACGCAACACTTTAAATAGCCTCCGAAACAGCGGTGCACTGTTGCAGATCTCGAACAACTCTCGACTGACGGACCCTGTGGGCCGCAGATGAAGAACGCTCAACTGGTACCGCCCGCTGCCGTGATAATAGTCTCGGTCGCGAGCGCCACCGCGCGGCGCTTGCTCAAAACTGAAGGCAGGCCAACTCCGCTGGCAGCACGAGCCATTCCCCAGGCATTGTTTAGAGGAGGCGTTGGAAGAACAAATCCCGCCCTCGTCGCCATGTTGTTGTGTCGGCGGGCGGCGCCCGAACGATGGCAGAGGGCCCGACGACTGGACGCGAAACTCAGCGCGCGCCGGCAATCGGCCCACCGCTACGAGCGAGTCAAACGAACTCACGGAACCCTAACAACGGCTCGGCTGACCAGCAGCCGTTTACAACACCACGAAGCGACGCCTACAAACGTAATTGGCTGCTGAATATCACGTGTGCCGGTCTGCAATGACATCTATATATAAAGCACACAACAACACGACAAACATTGCGCAACCTTCTCAAGGATGGCGCCACAACACCACACAAACCAAAGAAGGCGAAGCTGCAGGCAGTTGATGAAATGCTGGGTACGAGCCAAATCATATATGATGCAAGCAAGCAAGACAACCGTTGCTTCCACCGAGACTGAGTCCAAGATGTCGTCGACGGATGCCGCCGCACCGGTGGCGTATTTTGGCGTATCCTTGGAAGCAGGTACGACTCTCTGCGATGATGATGAGCTGCCCCTGATTTTTTCGGACCTCGCTTCGGCATTACGCTGCTTGAAAAAGTATCGGGGTGCTCGATTTAAGGCTTTTGGATCCAGGGAGGACGCAATAGCCTTCAGCGTTACACCAGCAGATACAGCTGTGAAAAGTACAGATCTGCCGAACTGCGCGTCCGCAGCCGTTGTCGGGGAAACGAGCAGCAACTACCCAGCTCCTGCGAGCCAGGACTTAGTCCGGCTGCGCAAAGCTGTCGAGGATGGAGACGCCGCCTTCTTCAAGCAAACTGTTTGGTCGAATCCTCGCTACCTTGTTGGAAGTGGAGACACGCCGACGATCTTGCAGGAAGGTTACAGGTACAATGCACTACATGTTGCGTGTACCAACGGGCAGGCCACACTGGTGCAGTTACTACTGAACACCCTGCAGGATGCACATTTCATCGAGCTCCTTTACCCAGATAGCAGCATCGATGTGAGGAACTGGCGGAAGATGTTTCTACTGGACCGCTACCTGAACACGCCAGAAAAGGGGCGTTGTGAGACACCACTTCACTTTGCCTGCAAGTTTGGATGTTATGAGGCAGTGGAGCTTCTGCTAGAACTTCCCGAGTGCGATCGAAACAGCCGCAATAAGGAAGGAAAAGTGCCACGGGATATCATTTGCGACCGACTGCCATCGGCAACTGTGAATTTCAAGAAGATGATGGACTCCTTGTTTGAAGAACGGTTGTTTGTGCCAGTGCTTCGGTCCGAGGACAACTCGGTGGCACCGACAGTCGGGGAACCATTCTCTCCCCGAGCATCACCCATGCTGAGTCCTACGGCGAGCCTGCTTGACACCTCGCGGAGCATCATGGCCACTGCGGGACCTATGTCTCCCACTGAGGCCCGTAGAATGTACCACCAGTGGAAGACTCCGACGCGGCGGCACACTGGCTTCAAGGAACCGCTCTCGCTTATGGAGAAAGTGCGACTTGCTGACATTGACAAGGGGCTAGAGCGTATTGGTCGTGGCCTTGCCAAGGAAATGAAGGTGCCTTGGAGCGAGTACTGGTCTTTCCTTGACTGCTGGTGCAACTTAGGCTTCTCCAGAGGGCTTAGGAAAACTTGAGGCCTACCTACGATGCAAGCGTTCACAGGTAGTGTCTGAACGATTGCGTCAAGAGAATTTTCCAGTGGCATCTGATGAACTGTCGATATGCCGTCCAATCAGCAAGCTTTGCGAAGCCTTCGGTGACCTCAAACTGGGCCGGGAATTTGAGAAGAGCTGCGGCAGCATGCAGGGGAGCCAGAACCACTTCAATGACGTCAAGATGCCGAAGGCTCTCGATGAAAAGGCAGCTTCAGCATCAGAGCCAGGCTGCACCCTTCTTAAGCGTGGCGCATCCTATAAGGGTGTTCCCCCAATAGTTCAGTGCTTGACAGAGGTACTATTCGGCTGGGCAGTTGCACACGACACAGGCCCAGGGGCCGAGGCGGAGCTCTCTTTGCAGCTAAATGAGCAGGTTCTGCCAGAGCTGGCCCACCTGGAGCGCACTGGTGGACCTGGGCAGTGGTGGTTACACTCTTGGCTGTGCCGGGAAGTGCACATACTTCTGCATGACAGCTTGAATCCATCCGAACGGCTAAATTTGTGCCGCGCCCTGCGCACACAGTCACCACTTCTGTCCTCGAACCAAGCAGTTCCCGCTTCTCCGTCCTCCCCCGATGACGAAGATGACGGTGGCAGTGTCAGCGACCATGGCTCTCGGCTTTATCGACAGCCTTCGAACCGTCGGAGCACCGGAACTATAAAACGGCATCTGCAGTGTGTTCTGCGTTCTCTGTGTGCCTTTTTGGAGACTGACTCAGCTTATGCTGAACCTTGCCTGTGCTTTCAAGTAACAACGGGAAGTCCGGAAAGGGATTTTCTTAGAAATCCCCATGCCCAAGCTGTGGAGGAGGAGGAAGACGCAGACGAAGTGTTTTTCACACCTCCTACCAGCCCTTGCAGCTCGAGTGGATCATCATCTGAAGCACACACTCCGGACGAGGGCCCATCCTTCTTTATAGAAGGATCTCGTCCCAGTAAATTGGACTTAGACGTGCTGAGGGCCCTGGAGCCAAGTCTGTTGGAGCCAAATTTTGTTAACCCTCTCACCTATCCTTGTGTGTACCAGTGGATGCAAGTTGTGCGCTCATTCCCAAAGGAAACCACTTCAAGCTGGCTGAGTCCTATGGTGACTCACCTGAGGCGCAGCCTGCGCACGTTATCTCCGGAATCTCCATGTTCCAGCGGAGACGGCACGCCCGACGGATGGCGCACGCCCCAGAGAAAATCACTGAGCACCCAAGAGCGCCCAAGAGTGCTTTGGAGTAGCAGTCCCGGACACCCGTGATGGTCTGTAGCTATTTTGGCTGGAGAGATCTAATGCCAACTCATTTGTCTGTGGTTTGCTCGTGTCGGCAAGTGCATTTGAATAAAGTGAAGCTGGTAGCAGGGTCAACTACGTTGACATTGTGATTCACGCACACTCACCTACGGAGAAAATGGAGTGCTTCAGGTGTTTTGACAGCCTCACAAATGAGGTACAGTTTTAGAAGTTCGCTTTTACTTTACTTTAACAACTTTTAGAATTCTTGGCAAGTAAACCTGTTTTTAAACTTCCAGAAAAAGCGGCATAGACACTCTCTGGGAAAAAAAAGAAATATTCATGGAGTAGAGCTCGAAGTAAATAGCGATTATTGTTGTGTAGCAGAAAACCTTCCCAAATATTCTTTTTTTTTGCGAGCATATTCCACTGGTTTTACATAAGAACATGCTCGCTTGAGTCACCCACAGCATCGCGTTCACAGAGTAGCAGGTTGCACTGTCGTTAAACCGCGCATTTACGTGCAGGGGCGATAACACATTACTGCAGGCACATAACACGTCCACGTTGTCGCATCAGCATGGCAGTTCACGAACAGTGTTCACAAGGTCAAGCTAATCTTATGACGACTTCACTTTGCCATAACTCACGCACGCCTCTGGGACCAGCCAACGGTAGTCTCTGCAGGCAATTCGGAACTTACATGACTACTCTCGTGTTTATTTTTTTGTTTTTATCTACCACGTAAGCATGCGCGATGACGGGTAGTACCTGATTTCTTCGCTGAGGCTGACAAGGCGGCAGGTCGCAGCTACAAGAAGATCAAGACTTTCTTTTTTTTTGCTTCACTGGGAGAACGGCCGCTTGGGGAGAATTATGTTTCTTCTTTTTCTTAATTTTTCTTTTTTTCGAGCATGAATGGGGTGCTGATCGACCACATCAAGGATTTGCTGTGTAGATTAAGTTTGATTTAATGAAAAAACAACCGAAGCAAAGTCATTCGGTGGTCGAAGCGCTGCTTGAACGCGAGTCCGATGGTCCAACGTGCGCTTTTTGCGGCATTCCATGCGGCAATGTATATTAGTCGACGAGAGGCTGATATCATTGATTAGCGCATTCATGTAGTTACTAAGCACTGTGATAATTGTGAACTAATAAATACCTTTTTTGCCCCTAAGTTGAATGACGTGCCCGCGAGCACTGAAGGTAATTAAAATGCTTCAGATAAAATTAAGGGGAAATACGTCAGAGAAAGTGATATTAGAGTTTTTTTTTTCTTGAACTCCATTTGACCAATCGCGTAAGATAGTAAGTCACCTCCGTTTACTCACATAATTTCTTAACGAAGTAATATTGCGGACGCAGAACCTTATTAGAGCCATCTTAATTACTACATATTAAGGGAGTATCGTCCAAATTCCGGTAATAATAATGAGGTCTGTAATTCTTCAGACGCACAATTTTGTAGTTGCATTTGCAGAGTTGGATGTATATCTCAACTTCAATTCCTGAACATTGCGTCTATCGTAACCATAGTCGTTTGGAACGTTACGGGGGTATGATACAGTATATGGTGTCCGTTTTAGCGTAATATGTTAAAAATGGCTGCAAGTATTCTCGTAAAAGTTTACGTGCCCACAAAAAATACCACGATGTATCAAGTGACACCTTTTTTTATGCCTAGGCTGCATATCTTTCCTAAGGCCCCCTCCTAAACTTTGAACCTATTCAATGTGCTTTTTACATGCCACTACCAAAAGGAATGCAATGATATTCAGCCGTCTATAGTAGAGACACATATGTTACATCCGAACTAAAAATATATTACATTTTTCATGAAGTTTTCGTAAACAAATAAAATTTCTTTATACAGAAGGACATAGAAGGTGCGTATTTTCATGTAATCTTCTTACAGATTCACTTTTCAAGATATCAGCAATTTTTATTTGAGATTGTTTCTAACTTGTTGTACCTCACGCATACCAAGTTTCATCGTATTCGATTCAATACTTTCTGAAAAAAAATTAAATTGAAGTTGAAAACTTCATAAAAACGCCATTTGAGAAAAACGAAGTTGAACGGGCGCATATACTGCTAACGCCAGAGGGCGCGCAGCGCACTTCGGCGAAACCTTTTCCAGCGACTCTATTCGGTGCAGCATTCAAACCTCTTGGAGCTACCGCTCCACGTCGGACTTCCACAGGGTTGTTCCACGGAGTACAGGGGAATTTTTATTAACAAAATTGCAAATACAGTTTTAGGAGGGTTTCCCTACCCCCTTAGGCTCCTAGAACTAACCAGCTTACTAAACTGACTAATACTTCATTACCAACAGCAGCAGCTTCAGCTGTTTCTAAATTTACGTTGGCGCCATTCATTACAGTTCTTGAGGTGACCGGACCACTACCTGGTAACAAGATCTTCGAAGCTGAAATAAATAAAATTGAAAGTATTTTGATAAAAAAGGGTAGAAGGAGCCGGTGGGTGGGTTTCCCCGTCCAGGAGTACACTGGCCCCCAGAAGCCCGCCATGTGTGGTTGACGAGCACCCCTTCTACCTCCTTCTTCCAGCTGGCCAGCAAGTTATCCCAATGATTCTGTTTTGAATATTGACGCCGTTATTGGAGGTGTGCTAGATTTAGATTACCTTTGGTCGCATTCTAATGTAACGTCAGCGAGAGTTGGCTGTCGTCCACAGCACGGGCTACCAGGGCACGTGGTCGGGTGGAAGGCACATAATAAACGCAGATTTGGATGTATTTGTAGGAATGCTGCGCCACTCACACGCTTCATTTACACCAAGCCGATAGTGTGGCGGTGAGTAGTGTTTACTTTGTCGACGCTCGTGTTCTCAAATTTCCCGAGTAGGATGATAGGCGGGTTTCCTGACGAGGGACTGTTGCAGGGTGAGTAAATGCAAAAGCCGAACTGTTCACTCTGTAGTTAAGCGTTTCTGCGACATGTTAGGAGCACCGTATCAAGTGGCGCCCAGGGTGAAGTGTTGTACGGGAAAACCAGACGACGCAACCAGGTCCAAGGTGGATAGGAAAACAATCAGTTTAGAGTCCATGAGAGCACAAGACTTTTGCCTCATACTTTATTTGGTTTCGTTGTTTAACGCAACCATTTGGGCTTCGTCCACAGCGCTCGTCTTGGCTGAATAACAGCAGAGTAAACATCACCCATGTTTTGAGCCAGCGGCAGCCTAATAAAAAACATCTGTGGGCAGCGGGCTGCGTTTATGCACGTTGCATCTCGATTCATTTAGTGCTGTTTGGTTGGCTACCTGTATCAGCTGTCGCGACGCGCTTGGTGGTACTAGAGTTTCATGCTTTTCAGTATAGGACTGGTATGTGTGTAGACGCAGATATGAGCGGCAACGGACGCAAGTTCCTCGTCAATGCTTTGCGGTCGTACAGGATACTGTAAGCCGCTTCCTACCAGTGGGTGTGACACTAATTCTTTCTCGTTGCGAAATGAGCACCATGGCCCTGAGCTCCGCGAAGGACTTGCAGATCCCCAAGGATAGAAGCCGATCTGTGCGTGTTCCCGTTGGTATGCCGAGGGAAGTCTTGAAGGCGATACGAATGAGAGTATCCGCTGGTACACTCTGAGCTTTACTGAAATTAATCTCACCCATAATTGGACCATAATGCCATGAAGGCGCTTTTCTATACATCGAGTACGGCATGGTTTTGGGAGTACCCCCACATGGTGCTTTCCACGTCCACGCATGTGATGACCATACCTCCTTTTTCTCTGATAATTAAATACAACGCCCTGTCATCCTCCTGTAAGCTAACAAAACAGACGGGTTTCCAAAGCAGCGTCCCAATCATCTCTGTTTCATTTCCTTTTTAACGAAGCTTTTTGAAGCGTAGGGTTACTAGATGCAACGTGAACATCTCTGAACAAAACAAGAACAAAACAATATCGCGAACAGCCTCCGTCCAATGAATCGACGAACACTCCTATTGAGAAGAGCCAAACAATGGATCTCACTTACGTCTTTCGAACTGACTGAGCTGGAAGATAACAAAATGACAAGTCTGAGATGAAACTACGGTATACTCGGGATGGTCGCTACGAATAGTAGGTAACTCCTGCTAAGCTTATATACCACTTGTTCGAAGTTAAGCTTCACGATTTTTTTTAATTAGGCTCTTGAAGGCACGTACGAACCACTTGTGCAAATAAGTTAATCGGCCAGTGGGACAGAAAGTTAGATAATAATTATCACTGTTAGCAGTACAATTAACTGAAATTCACTAATTAACTTTTTACTTGCTGCTGGAAGTAAAACTTTAAAACAAATGTAGGCAAAGGTGTTTATACACAGTTTCAGTTGGAAGATTTTTTCTAGCAGCTTCGAGATATCCAGTTCCAAAATTTAATTGTTTATCGCATGATTACGCATGCAAGAGGGTTAGGGTCAGCGCAAAACGCCTCCCTAAAGTGACGCATCTGTTGTGTGCGCTGTTTAGTGTGTCAAAACGGTGGAAGCGTAGGCACAGGGGATAGCAGTCAGCCTTGCCTTCTCGGCCGTCGAAATCTAAAATCGAAGAACCCTTGCAACCAGTGCCGTAACACGCAACTGCAGAGCCGCTAACGATAGTGACAGATACCATGCCGAGATAATAGTGCCAGCGCAGAATCTGGTGCCAGTGTGCGCGCGTAATAATATCTAGAGAAATGTGCGTGGTAGTTGCCTGGGCTACATGAATAGAGCGACTGCTCATGTCCGAGTACTGTACCTATTATTGAAATCAAGAGCAACAACTCCACCAATAATAACTGAAACTGTTTTAATCTTGCTAACGCATATTTCCTGCTGCTACACAAGCTTATTTCAGTCATGCACGAATTTAATCGAAACTCTTCACCCCTCAAGATGGCAATGCCCCAAAAAATGTTCAAAACACCTGCCTTCGGCAGCAACGCAATGCAGGCCTTGCTCTCGCGTCGACTCGATGACTCAGCGCACAACTTCTGCAAGAATTCTCGCACAGACACATATATATTCTGTTATTCAGTATCCGCCACAAGTCTTCTTGAATCACACTGTCGTACGCTCCCTTGAAATCTAGAAAAGCCAACCGGAGGGGCCTGAGTTCAATACACTGCATCAATGAAAACATTGTCCTCCAACGTCATTCGTTCACGGGACCCACTTTGTAGTTTTCCCGACCCATGTGGAGACGCTCGGAGCAGTAGGACGCACTGTACATCGTCTCCCGAGCCTTTCGGCATTTTCGCTGCGACGCGTGCTTACTGACCAATAATTTATGTATGAGTGGGTGCATGAGGTTATTGGGAACGCGTGCATATCACTCTCTGCACTGGATTTATCAAGATTCTCCCAGGAGCATCTGCTGACCCGACCAACGCCGCTCGCCGCCCTGAGCCTAGCTGGCTCAGCGCGCGTCCGGCTCCTTGCCTAAGCCTGGTGCAGCGTCTCACGCTACTCACATCGTCGTGCCCAGCCGCCCACCGGAATGGAGTGCGTCGTAGAAGGTCATACCATCTCTGAAGAGGAGTGGTCCGACGATTCCTGGCAATCGCCCGGCTATCGTGCCCAGGAACGACGCCGACGGGAACTTCAAAACCAAGGCAAGCCCGTTCTTCAACCGTGTACGTCGGAGAATGCCCGCGCCGCTGTGCCGGAACGCCAACCCCAGGTCAAGTCACGTCCGCCTCGGTTACGTCGGCGTGCACCACTCCCCCGATTGCCGCAAGACTCCATTCATATAGTAGGACGTCCAAGAACGCCCATCGACTTGACGAAAGTGCCGCCGTGGCAATTGCACGACGCCCTGCTCAAGGCAGCTTCACTGCCAGATCAGCCACCAGCAAGTCGGGATCGCCTTCGGACGCACCCCACCAATAATACCTTTACCTTGAGCGTGATCGACTCGCAACGCGCCCAAGCCTACCTTCGAGTGAAGTCGATTACCATCGGCGCTGCTACTATCGAGCTCCATGTCTACGCCCCCCCTCCAGACGACGCCATACGAGGCATCATGTTCCATGCATACGATGACTTCTCAGACGAAGAGATATTGGCAGACCTACAAGCCAGCAACCCCAACATTCCTATCGTGAGTGGAAGACGCTTGGGCCAAACTAGGCACGTCGTGGTTGCACTAATGACGCCGAACCTTCCAAAGTGGATATTCTACCACGGAACCGACATCCGGCTGTACCCGTTCTACAACAGGGTGGAATCGTGTTTTAACTGCCGCAAGGTTGGTCACCGCACGGATGTTTGCCCGATGCCACGTAAGCAGCGGTGCCGCCGTTGCGGAGAGGAACACCCCACACCAGGACAGGGCGAAACACCCGCATGCACGCCACGCTGCATCGTCTGCAATGGTGCACACAACACCGGCAGCTCAAACTGCAAGTATCGCTTTATCAAGAAGGCGCCACCCACCCCGCAATCGAAGCAAGAAGCGCAAGAACCTTCGTCGAACATCCATCGCAACCCATCTCACAGTGGCTCCTCCAGCAGACGCTCACCATCACCTCGAGACCATTCTGCATCTTTCCCACCACTCGGGAACAGCAGCAACCAGCAGCAGCGCCGAGAGAGCAGGTCCCCATCCCACACCCGGCGCTCAGGGTCTCGTTCAGCTAAACGACGTGGCAGCAGGTGTCGATCCCACAGCAGGCGCCCGAGGTCACGCTCAGCCCAACGACGAGACAGCAGGCCCTCATCTCACTCAAGGTCCAAATCAGCCAGGCGCAGCCCATCGGTGTCTCGTTCATCCAGTCGAGGTCCCGGAGAAGCGTCCAAGTCGGTGGCCTGGCAGCGGGGCGCCCCGGCATCACTACTATTTTCCGATTCACAGGTGAGGGAGTTGGCAAAGGAGAATTCTGCCCTTAAGGCTCAAATCTCGGCCCAGCAGTCCCAGATAGCTAAATTGACTAGCTACATCCAGTCTCTAGAAGCCAAAATAGATAGAGCACTCAGTATCGACAAACAAACTACACCCACATCATCCGAAACACAAGACGCACATCCGAACCCCCTGGCACCAAACCCGGCGTTATCGCCAGTTCCTCAACTTCAGAACGCTAATAAACGCAAGGCAGCTACACCCACAGCTTCACTCCACGCAGACGCCGACATCACTACAAAAGTAACGACGGCAGTCACGGCAGCCATCTCAACGCTGAAATCCGATCTGAAAGCTGAAATAGAAACGCGCTTTAATGCGATCCACCAAACCATCAGGGAAACAACCACCTCATTCGCCGTGTTAAAGAGCT
Organism: Rhipicephalus annulatus; assembly: GCA_013436015.1. NCBI lineage: Eukaryota > Metazoa > Arthropoda > Arachnida > Ixodida > Ixodidae > Rhipicephalus > Rhipicephalus annulatus. The sequence goes on along the minus strand of WOVY01009777.1, from coordinate 3,786 downwards.
CGACCGAAGCTGCACTGGCCGACTTCAGTGTGCAGTTGGCCATCCACCGCACACCATCCAATAGCCGGCAAACACCGGCCCCTACGCCAATAACATAGTCATGGCGGCTCTCCACACGCTCACCGTCTGGCAGTGGAACTGCAGGAGCTTCCGCAATAAGAAGGGCCATCTGCAGCAACATATCCAGCATATTCAAAACCATGCACCAAATGGGGAATGTTCGCCGGACATCATAGTTTTGCAAGAAACGAACACTGCCGCTCAACTGCCCGGATACGCATCATATAATCAGAAAATAGACATGTCCGCGAGCGCACAATGCCACACTGCCATCTTAGTACACAAGAATGTCACAGCCATTCAACATGAAATTGAGGGTACGAGTATTCATCACACACTGGTGGAAATTATACCAAAAAGACGAGGAGACAAGCCACTCTTCATTTTAAATATATACAGCCCTCCAAGAGATACAGCTGCGGATCTACCTTACATCTTTCGGAAAGCAACAAATCTGGCGAAGGATGCAAAGCTGCTCGTACTAGGCGATTTTAACGCAAAACATCCCGAATGGGGATACCCGAAATCCAACCCCAAGGGTCGCCGATTATGGAGCATCATACACGACCTAGGTTTCAGTATCCTCAATGATCCGGAGCAATCGACGCGAATCGGGAACAGCGTATGTCGAGATACTACCCCAGACCTCTCCCTTTGCAAAAACACGGAGGGTGCCCGTTGGCAAAACACAGGTCACACCGTAGGAAGTGACCATTTCATTCTAGCGGTAACCATTGAGTTAACCACAAGCAATGTAAAAAAACGAGCCACAGCTCGCATTACAGATTGGGATAAATTCCGCCAACTGCGCAAAGAAACGGCACCCGATTCGGTATTGGACTTGAACGAATGGATACTTTCTTTGAGTCGAGATGTGGACGCTACAACATACCAAGCAGACGTAACTCCGGAACAGCCATCAACAGATTCACGCCTTCTACATATGTGGGAGGCGCATGAAAGCCTCATGCGTAGGTGGCGGCGCCAACGTCACAACACAAGGCTCCGCCGCCGCATCTCGAGGCTCGAACGTGAATTAGAAGCCCACACCGCTGTGCTAACACGCCAACAGTGGGGCCAACTTTGCGGCAGCCTCAATGGCCAGATGGGCTGCAAGAAAACGTGGCATCTTCTGCGACACCTGCTGGACCCTGGTAGCTCCAAGTCGGCCGCACGCAAACAGCTCGCGCGAATTGTCCATCAATACCCGGGCACCAACGAAGAGCTGCTGGAGGAGCTCATCACCCGCTACATCAACACATCTCAGAAACAGAACAGCACAGAGCAGTTGCCTGAATACACTGGAACAGCCAACGAACAGTTGGACGCCGACATTCGGAAAGTGAGGTTTGCATAGCGCTACATAAACTGCGTACAACATCGGCACCCGGTCCTGACGGGGTGACAAATAAGACGCTGCGCAACCTCGATCCAAAGTCGGTAGGGGCCATTACTGAATATATGAATGAGTGCTGGAGGTCCGGCCATTTGCCATCAGAATGGAAACACGCAAGGGTCGCGTTTATACCGAAACCGGGCAAGAAACTCGACCTGGAGAATCTTCGTCCAATCTCGTTGACCTCCTGCCTGGGCAAACTAATGGAGCATGTTGTCCTCTGTCGCTTGCAAAATTTCGCGGAAGAGCACCGCCTACTTCCCCCCACAATGCTGGGCTTCAGGGCCCATCTATCCACTCAGGATGCGCTCATCCAGTTGCATCACGATCTCCTACGTACCTGAGAGTGGCACTAGTACCAGGCTTTGCTCGTCTGGACCTTCACAAAGCATTTGACAACGTGAAGCATAGTGCCATTTTAGGCAGTCTGTTATCCGAACTACGATCGGGGAACGCATACTTTAACTACGTCCGTGCTTTCTTATCTAATCGAACGGTTGAACTCTCAGTGGGTGACCTTCGTTCTAAGCTCATCACACTCGGTGATCGCGGCAACCCCGCAGGGAGCTGTTTGTCCCCTTTCCTTTTCAACCTCGCTATGAGGTCACTACCTCCCAAACTTGACACGATACCCGGCCTGCGATACACCTCTACGCAGATGACATCACGCCTCTGGACGACGGTGGGATCCGATGGCAAATCGAGGAGACTCTTCAAAGAGCAACCGACGTAGTCGTTCAGCACGTGTCAGAAGCGGGTTTGGAGTGTTCCCAGAGCAAATCGGAGCTACTATTACTGCGACCTCCAGATCGCCGCAAAATTAAGACTCCACTTCCTAGTATTAACGTGTATGTCAATGACACGCCAATTAAGCAGGTGGCCCACATGAGAGTACTCGGACTCATTGTGCAAACAACCACCACAACAACATTACGCTAGACCGTCTCACCGTAACCGTGAACCAGACGGCCCATCTTATATCTCGAGTGAGCGCTCGCAATCGAGGCATGAAGGAGAAAGAACTGCTACAGATAATTTCAAGCCTTCGTTTTGTCGCGCTTCACGTACGCCCTTCCTTATTTGCACCTCCTTCAATCTGAGCGAGCCCAACTAAATCGGCTCATACGCAAAGCGTATAAGGTGGCATTGGGTCTCCCCCGAAACACATCGACAGAGCACCTCCTCAGTCTTGGGCTGCATAACACCTTAGAAGAACTTCTTGAAGCGCATCTTACGGCGCAAATTCACCCGATTACAGGGAAGCAGGACGGGGCGTTGGATCCTTGCTAAAATTGACCATGTGGTATCTCCTACGGGTAACGATCCGGCTGTCATCCCCCCCCAACATCAGAAAGAAAATTCCTCATAAAACCACGCCAAAGAACATGTTGGCCAGCCATCACGACGGGTTTAGACAGGAAAGCGAGGGCCAAATTCTTGCAAAAACTTACGCGTCCAACCCAACCGTGCGTACGTTGACGCGCCCACTACCGAGAGTTTACTAAAGCATATGCAATAGCGTAATCACTTCCCCGGCCAACAACACGCCAATTCACCTCAAATTAAAGCAGCGGCTGCTTCTGTCCGTGTGCTTAATACGACCGAAGCTGAGGAAGCGGCGATAGCGCTAGCAGCAGCATCCGGATTCACCCACTATACTCAGGGACTCAAAGGCTGCTATATCAAACTTCGGCACGTGGCATTGTGGCCCTCCCCACCACTTCTGCCGGTTACTCGTGCCCAGTCTCCTACAGATGCTGATGGAAGACGCACTATCCTCCATTGCGCTGGTATGGGTTGCCGGCTCACGCGGGGAACCCACCAGGGAACGAGGCGGCCCACCTATATGCTCGAGGATTCGTCAGCCGAGCGGTGGTACCCGCCTCTGATCTGGAAAACCCTGGTGAAGCCTTGACATCCTACCATGACATCACACAATATTACCGTCTTTCGAGGCAGACAAAACCACCCCCGCACCATAAGCTAACTAAGCGCCAGGAGGTTATCTGGCGCCGCTTGCAAAACATTCATTTCCGTGCCCATACATTTATGACGTATATACCCCGACTCGATTGATCCGCATTGCTCGCATTGCTGGCTCAATAGCCACACTTAATCACATTCTCTGGGCCTGCAGGGAAGATCCCCCCCTCTCTCGATCTCCTAGCCGCTCCCTCGCCAGAGGGGTGGGAGGCAGTTCTGACCTCCACCAGCCTGGCCGTTCAGCTCCAGGCCGTACAAGGGCAGAGGAGGTGGCCATCAAGTTCAGCCTGGCGGGTCACCTACCTCCTTAAGTCTGACGACAATAAAGTTGTGTGTTCTCTCTCTCT